>PTEX01000333.1:269969-328885 GCA_003342815.1 Eudromia elegans | reverse complement strand
GCCTCCCGCCGCGGACGGGGCCGGGGTCGTTGCGGGGCGCGGGTGCGGGGGCACCGCGGCGGCGGCGCCGGCGGGGGCAGAAGTTTTGGGGGATCGGGACAGCGAGAGGCAGCGGGGGCCGAGACACAGGAGCACTGCGGCTGCGAGGCACCGCGGTCGGGACAGCGAGACGCAGCGCGGCTCCCGGTACCGAGACACAGCGGGGCGCCGAGACGCGGGAGCGCCGCGCCTCCGAGACGCGGGGATCCGGGAGCCGAGACAGCGCGGGGGCTCCGAGACACGGGAGCACTGAAATACCGGGGGACCAGGCTCCGAGGCGGGTACCTGCCCGGCTTTACCCCCGGGCCGGCCGCCCCGCAGCTTTGCCCCCCGCGTGCGGGGAAGTCAGTGTGAAGGGCAGGGGAGCCCCATCCTGCTGCGCTTTCAATGACGTCTCCCCGCGAGGATGCTTGCCCTCTCCCATCGGGAAGGGCACCTCTGCAGCGCGGAAAGGGGCCCTTGGAGAGCACAAGGGTGCCTGGAGAAGGGAGCGCTTGTGGCCCTGCTGCCTGGCCATCACCCTGCAAAACTTACCAAACTTCCCCGCTGGGTCACGGGGGGCAGTTGGCAGCGGGGGGAGTGCGGGCTGGAAGCACTTTTGCCATGCAAAGCTGCCCTGCGTGCCCTGAAAGGAGCCCACGAGCTGGCATGGCAAGGCAAGCATGCAGGCATTTTTAATTGTGAATCTCTCTTGCAACTTCCTCTCGAGAGCCTTTGCTGGAGCAAACTCACCAAGGCATTTGCAAAAGTAAAAATTGCATGTTTCTATTTCTTTTTTTTTCCCTTTAATTTCATTTTTAAATCGAGTTTGATGCTGATTCCCTGACCAGTGCCTTCTCTCCCTTATTTCCACGCCCGCAGGCAGGAGCCCCCAGCATGACGGCTGCCTCCGCCCGGTGGAGCGTGCTGCTTTGAGCCCTCACTGCAATGGTGCCTGGAGCGAGCTGAGCGGTGGGCGGCCCGAGCAGGCGCCTTCGCCCCACGCGGGGGCCATGGGCCGGCCGGGGGAGCCCGCGGGGCACCGGGGGGGCTGGCGTGGCACCACACTGCCCGTGCTGCTCGCCTTCATCCCCGCCATGCTCGTGGAGCTCTCGGCGGCCTCGTCGGCACGCTCTGTGGCGCGCACGGACGGCGATGTCATCATCGGCGCCCTCTTCTCCATCCACCACCAGCCGCCGGCCGAGAAGGTGCCCGAGAGGAAGTGCGGCGAGGTGCGCGAGCAGTACGGCATCCAGAGGGTCGAGGCCATGTTCCACACGCTGGATAAAATCAACGCCGACCCCGTGCTGCTGCCCAACATCACCCTGGGCAGCGAGATCAGGGACTCGTGCTGGCACTCCTCGGTGGCCCTGGAGCAGAGCATCGAGTTCATCCGCGACTCCCTCATCTCCATCCGGGACGACAGGGAGGGCGGAAGCCGCTGTGTGTCCGACCCGCAAGCGCAGCCGCCAGGCCGGGCCAAGAAGCCCATCGCGGGTGTCATTGGCCCCGGCTCCAGCTCCGTGGCCATCCAGGTGCAGAACCTGCTGCAGCTCTTCGACATCCCGCAGATCGCCTACTCGGCCACAAGCATCGACCTGAGCGACAAGACGCTCTACAAGTACTTCCTCAGGGTGGTCCCCTCCGACACGCTGCAGGCACGCGCCATGCTCGACATCGTCAAGCGCTACAACTGGACCTACGTCTCCGCCGTGCACACGGAAGGTAGGGAAGGAAGGCGGGAGGCAGGGACGGGAGCCGGCCCCAAGGGTTTCCGTTTAGCTTGAACAAAACTGAAAAAAAAAAAAGGATTGCTCTGTTCAGTGTGCTTATAATCAACAGGTTTTTATCAATTTTAATTTATTTAACTTAAAATTTAAGAGGAGAATGTCCCTTGGCTTGCAACTTTGGTTTGCAACATGCTAGATGGACCAACATGAATTATGGGAATAATTGCGTTTGAGAGACGGCAAACTCCTGTGATGTATTGCTGTGACATTTCTATAGTCCAGTTATGATTTGTAAAATGGGTGCTTAAGTTCAGAAGTACACACCTGATCATATTATTGCTGTATCTTTGCAGTTACTCTCTTTATCTGACTACATTTTTTTTTATTAGATTTGATTTATGATTCCCTCTATTAACTGAGCTGACTCTGCTCCTTTTTTAAAAAAGAGATGGCTAAGTAAAAAGTGTTAGGAATACACACGGGTATGACTAATACAAAAGAATCTTCAGTAAGCATTGCAAATGCAACATTCGAGGGGGAATTGAATTAAACTGGACTTTTAAAATATGAGCGTGCTGCAATTTTGAAAGAAAAGGTTGGCAGTTGGCAGTTCATGTTCTGCCCTGTCACAGAGGACAAAACACCCTGCTCTAAAGAGTTAAACTTGAGCTATTGAGATTCTTTGCTGCTGAGATACGTGATTAGGTCGCGTGGCAAACCAGGGTGGGAAATAAGCATCAAGGGGGTAAATGTTTTGTTGTGGTAAATTGCTGTATCTCCCTCTAAGCTGTATCTCTCTCCAGTGCCCTTCCGGGGAGCTCTGCTGATTTGCACGGGTTGGGGATCTGCCTTAAGGGATCTCAGCTCTCTGTGTGTAGGAAATTCTCGTTAACGTTAGTGGGACTTACCTACTTTGAAAAAGGCAATAGATTATGAGGGATATTTGTTCATTTTTAAAAGATCATTGTAAGTAGCAATTTGTAAGTAGCATTACTTGTGAGAAATTTTAGTTAATTCTCCATTTTTACGAATACTTTGCTGAGTGACAAGGAATGTTGCTTGCAATGTATTCTACTATTCGGATTGATGCTTTTGAAAATAATAGCCCAGTTCTATCCTGCAAGACAGTCTCCCTATGCTGCAGACGATGCAGCTCCAGTTTCATATATATATATATATGTATATATATATATATATCTGTATTTAAATGGGTACCCACCAAAACTTTATTATATCTGTTAAGCTACAAACTCTGCTGAAAATACATATATTTGCTTTCCAAAAGATTAAGCTAATGACTCCACCCCAGCTGCTATGATGCAAATTCCAAGGACTTTTCTCTTTTTAAAGTGAAAATAGTGCTTGTGAAAATTGTTCTAAAAAAGTTGATTATATTCCTGTTGTCGAAAATCTCGTGCAATCTCAGTGAGGGGCCTGCTTGCCGGTATATTAAAGGTGGACTCATTCCAGACAGGCAATTCAAAACTGCACTGCACAGTAATCTGTGTGAGCAGGGGCTGCTCCATCCACACGATGTTTGCAACTACAGGGGTTAAGCGTGAGTAGAGACATGTCCCCATTCCTCCACCATACCTATTCATAGGCTTTCTCCTCATCTTTGTGGTGGGCTGTAAAATGTGCTGGGAGGAATCCTGCAGTGTCATGGGTTTGGAGAACCACTGCAAATGTGAAAAAATTGTCATATTTCTAGGAAATGCAATTTTTCACTGAGAAAAAAAAAAGCTATTTTTTCCACCTTTTGAATATCTCAGATCTTGCCAGATTGCTTCCTGGGAAGAGAACTGCTGTTTGGTTTCTACCCAAACCCTAGTTCTCCTGGGAATGGACAACCCTCAGGTCCTGCACCGCCCAACCACAAGGGGATGCAATGAGA
Organism: Eudromia elegans; assembly: GCA_003342815.1. Taxonomy (NCBI): domain Eukaryota; kingdom Metazoa; phylum Chordata; class Aves; order Tinamiformes; family Tinamidae; genus Eudromia; species Eudromia elegans. Next base: position 325,243 of record PTEX01000333.1, on the reverse strand, counting down.
CCACTCTCTAAGCTGGCTACCCGCATCGGGCAGCAGAGCTCCTCCCTTAACCCTGACCCCAGGAGGGATCACGTAAAATAACTCAGAGGTGACAATGTCTATCTCTAGTAGTCCAACTTCTCCATTCCCCTTCCAACTATTTCCTAGTTGGAATTATTTGACTCTAAAAAACAACACCAATATGGAAGATTTCACTTTTAATAAAATTCAGAAAGAAATCCTGTGCAGTCAGTGCCCATGTTCCTTAATATGAAGTATAAACATGCAGTCAGAATACAGATTAAAAGTCACCCTATCTGCAGCACTATGTTTTAATTAGTTCTGAGCACCCATCTTCACATTTAACATGTGAAAATTCATTCTCCATGTGTTCGTGCCATTAGTGGTGACAACATCCAGCTGCATTAGTCTTTGAACACAGGTGCATGAAGTTCCATGGATGTGTGCTGTGCTTATATTTTGCACTGTTCATTACTGAGATGTAAAAACATTGTGCTTGGGTAGGAAATTCTATGCAAGTGAAGAAAATGTATTTTTCAAAGGCCCACATCATTCATTTTAGAATAAAATTGACATGTAATGCTATGCATGCGAGAACAAACAGGCTCCTATGCAAGCTACTATGTTTGCTTACGACATATCTCAGCTGAGCACAGTTGCACATCATGAAAGTGCATTTTTTAAGCACTCATGAAATGTTTTGAGAAAACTGTCCCTGTGGAAATAAGTGCGACTGTAGAGTAGCTGCAAGGCATTTTCAAGGCTACATTTTTTAAGTACTCTTCAAAAATAATTCAGCGCTGGAGTTCTTGGCATGTGTACATCTTCTCAGCTCTTGTAAAGTGAAGTCATTCTTATCCTGAAGTGCATGCAAGTGGATACCTAGCTCTAAGCAGAGACATCCTACTGAAATCAAAAGCACCAAAAGCACGTGCACTGAACTGCACACAATCCTATGTGTTTTTCCCACATTTAGATCTGATTTACCCTACTGGGCATGGTAAATATTCGGGGCATATTTTGCCACCCTTACTAAGGGCTATTTTCCAAGAGAGACGTTTTGGCCTTCAATGAGGCGGCATCTGACTTGGGCATTCATAAGAACCTCTCCCTCACCCTTAGCCTTTCCCTTATGCAAAAAGCAGTGGAGGTGATGGTGTAAGAAGCCTTTTTGCTACCCCATTTTCCAAGAAGATAACTCTGCATAAGCAAAAAGAAATGCTTAATGTTTGTCCCAGTGAAAGAAACCTGGCTTTTCATTTCAAACATTGCGTGTGTGTTAGTCTTATAAAATATATGTAAGATCTCTGTTTCTGTGCGTGCAAAATCTGAATGTGCAGAGCAGATGCATTTAGGCACCTTTTGGTGTTTATAGATTGCTCTTGCAATGCAGCATGCAAAGATCCGTTTATAAATAAAATTCCCATTCTGACAGATTAATGTACGGACTTTGTAGAAATGTCTTTGGAAACATGCCACTTGCGTTAACGTCGCCTGGCTCTGGCTGCTTCTGAGTTAATTTTACTCGTATCACTGAGACGCTTCTGGTCTCGATCAATTTTGTCAAATTTCTATTACAAGGCTGTTCCTTTTGCTTGAGTAAAAGGCTCAAAATGAACCTTGATGAAACAGATGGTAGAATTGTAAAGATTTTCAGATCAAAGTAATGGGTGGGAGATTTAATTATCTTCACAATGATTTTTGATAACCAGACTGCCACGCACTCTCCATTGTAGTGAAATACGAGGACTCATAAACATGCCTCTACTTGTTAGCAAAGGTTGGAAGGGATTGATCTTTGCACTTAATTGCAAATAGCACAAGTAAACAAGTTATGGGGTCAGGAGTCACCAGAGTAGCTCTGAATGTGCTGGTAAATAAGATATATAATATTTTTGCTTAAAAATATGCAGGGCAAGATGTCAAGGTGCATCACTTATGTGCTTTCCCCAAAAAATGTACTTTCCCAGAGGAATCATATTTCTATTCCTTGGCACAAAATATAAATGCACAATAAATTAAATATCATAAATAATTAAATATACATATTAAAGTTATTCTTGATATCTGCATATATGCATTTGCATAATATTTTTTTTCTCATACATACCTTCAAAGCAATTACACTGATTCTAACCACTGGAGAGCTTAGTCCAATAATTTTAAGTATCCACTAAATGGCTTGGGGAATAACTTTCTTATAAGAGGTCTGTGTTTAATTTATCACGAGGTGTTCCTACAGCTATCTTTTATAGTGATATATTGTTAATTCCCTGGGATCACTGAATGATTAATATTTCCTAATAAAGCTGTGGTCAAGTAATAGTAAACATCAGTTCCATTTCAAATATTTGAAATTTCAGAGTTCATAAACAATTCTATTGGTATTAATGGCTATGAACATTCTGTTGAAAGTTAGGAAGTAAGATTTGTGTCTGAATGTGTGCTAAAAAATGCATACTCCATTCCATTTTTTTCTTTATTTAATCAGCTTCCCTAACCATCACCAGAGGCTTTGTGATAGGGAAAAAATAGAGGAAAAAGAAGTCCTAAGGGAAGCAGAAATAATCTTTAAAACAAGCAGGAACTAGAATCTTCCCTGCATTGGACAAATTATATTTATTATGCTGGGAGAATCACTTATTTTGATTGATGCTGGCCAAATTATTATGGATGAAAACATAGCTGAGGTTCAAGAGAAAATTCTTTGTGAAAATATATTGTTTTGCAGCATTACTAATAATCCAGATTTTCAGCTGCACAATTTGCAACTGTATGAGTCAAATCAACTCAAAAAACTCATCTAACTTCTGTCCCTGCCTTCTCAGGATAATTGCTAGAGTTCATATATATCAGTTGACACCATAGGCTCATTTGTGCCATTACTTCTTTTTTTTTTCTGTGTTAACCCTTTGCATTTAGATTTGTGTGTCCCAAGGCCCTTGTAAACTGCAGGATTCTTCTCTCAGTTAGAACTGCTGTGAAAAAAGCTAAATGACCCCAGCTTTCTGAACAAGCTGTGTGAAAATGCTGCTGTAATATCCTTTGAACATATGGTCCATAATATGAAGTTGCTTATGCTTAAATTTTCTCAGACATCTGTTCAGGTACGTACAGATAGTGACACCTGTTGAGAAAGGCTCCTCGGGGGACTGTGGGGACCACGCGCGGTACCTACAGCAGGAGAGCAGAAGTGTCCCCCCGGCAGCCACCGCCCCAGCCCCAAGCCAGGATCAAAGTCATCGCTAACCGGTGCTCGCTGACCTGTGGGAAGCAACCCGGTGGCTGCAGTATATTTTCCAGGTGGCAGGTGTTCACAGCACAAGCCACCGTCGCAGATGGCACTAATTAACACGCTCACTGGCAGCCCGCACGGCGAGGCCAGCGGCTGGCTGGACATGAGCTACGACTGCTTTTCACCTAACGAAACCATCCTGCTGCCTCAGGGCTGTGGGGCGTTGCAGGAGCCGGGTGGGGAAACGTGCACAGCAAAAATACACCTGACGGGATAATCAGCTCGGTTTTGCTGGTAACATTTTCAGATCTGCTCCTTTCCCAAACACTAATATTGTGATCATTATCATTGTGACTAATATAAAGCTGAAAGACACTTGCAGGAGAATCAGCCACTTTGTTTGCCTGTTGATCTGGGACCAATGTGGCTGTTGGCAGAGGTGACAGGAAAGTCGTGGGCTTTGAAGCAGTTCTAACCTTCCCTGCTCAATGGGCCCTGATTCTTGTCTAGTAGAAAGAGATGTGCATGAGCAGCTGTTCATGGGCCTTAGAGCAGCATAAAGTCCACAGAGGTTAGTAGAGTTTAGGCCAACCTTAGTACTCTGCCAACAAAGATATATTTGTAGGAGGATGGACTTTATGCAAAACTCTCTCCTCATTAGAATAACTTACACTGTTGCTAAATTATATGCAATAAGCATGTCCTAAGAACCTCAAATATAAAGGGAGTAATGTTAGTTCTAGAAGTAGTAATTGTTTCAAAAAAAAAAGCCTTTGGCTGAAGGGAACCATAAATATAATGATATTATAAAACTGCTGTGTTGGTTCTGCAACCATGACCCTGATGAATATTAGAAGATGAGTATAAGAGCAGGGCACACAAATGGTGAACCTTCGCAGCTTCAGTATATAGAAATTTCCTAAAACCCAGGCCTTCTAGCCACTGTTCAACATCCCCTTTATGAAATTTGACTTATCCTTTTTTGGATCTATTTATACTTTATACTTGTGTCATGTAACATTGAATTTAATATAATTGAATTATATTTTGTGTGAACAAATGTTCACTGTTATTTACTGGAACTTATTCCTTGATGACTTCATTAGGGGCTGTGGTTTTGTTTTTGTTGTGAAAAGTAATGCATTCCTGATGACTAGTGTTTTGTAGGGAAGCGGTGCACAACTTCTGAATATCTATCAATTCCTGTTCACTTCACCATACTTCTGATTTCAATATGAAATATGGGGCAACAGAGTTGTGTTTAGTATACAATGTGGAGGAACACCATGGAACTGAATAGTAAAGCAGCATTTTCCATACTGCTGTCAGCTCTTTCATAGAATACAGTAGTCAATTGCCTTTTTAGCTGCTGTTGTGTAACTGTGTAATGAAGTGTCAGAAAATGTTTTGAAATCACTGAAAAACTTCTTTCCTAAATGGCAAAGACTACTTCAGAGGCCATTATTCACACTTTTTTTTTTCTTCCCCTTGTGTGCATTCCTCGTCATTATTAACACAAAAATAGTTTCCTAAGCAGTGCTTCCTAACTGCTAGCCAATTATTAATCCATGCCTAGGTCTTCTGTCTTGTCTAATACTAACTATACTTCTTTGAGTGCCATTAGTAAGGGACCTCATCAAAGTCTTCCTAAAATTCCAAGTACCTTATAGTGACTGCATCATTCATATGATTAATCTCTCTGCTATTGAGCTCAAGGAAAGTGAGGAGGTATGGATTTTGTGTGTCTGTGTGTATTTTTTGTTTGTTTTTCTGAAAATGAACTATGCTGGTTCTTCTCTAATATACCATATTTGTTTACTTGTCCATTAATGCTAGTTTTTGTTAAGCTCTACCAGCTAGCCTCATGAAGAAATCGTAAATCTGTTGTTCATTGGAGTACACTCTGTGCCTTTTAAACCAATAAATTATTTTAAAAAATAAAATTCACTCTTGAAATTTAAATTTAATTGTTAATATTTAGCTGATACTGGCAATTTGTTAAAGTCCAGCTTCTAAAGTACGATCTATTGACACTCTGAGTCAATTGATCAGACTTACCCCATATAAGAGATGACTTGTTTTTTAATGGGCAGTTGCCTAGCTCTTTTCATAGACAGCACAGATTCAAAGAATTAAAGTTTTCTGTTATGGTTTTATCATCCCTGAGTGCTCCTTTTGTGTGATTGGTTATCACTGAATTTCAGGCAAGTTTTCCATTTTGTGAAATATTTGCAGAATATTAGGATATTTGATTCCATGCCATTATGTCTTAAAGTTGTTTCATCTTATTTTATTATGGCTTTATATTTCATTTGCCAAAGTATACTCTGTTCTGTCTTGCTCATTAGGTCAAAGCTTCCATTTTTTCTTCTATTATAATACCTTTAGGAAATTTGCTTTTGTATTTGATCATGCTGTATTTTTTTATTCTTTTTGCTTAATAGCAATGTATAAAAATCCTCTCAACCTCTCATGTCTAAGTACTCTCTATGTAATTTGTTAGTATTTTATTCTTTTAGCTGCTGCTTTTAATTAATTGAAACTACCTTTTGAGTTTTAATGTAATTTCTTCTGTTTTAAAATCAATATCACTGATTACTGATTTTTAGTTCATATGCATCTTTTTCTCTCCAGAGATGAAACAATTATATTCATGATTACAGACTTTTTTGATCATTAACTCTTAATGCTTAAATATTGCTCAAGACTAAATCAAGAATTGGTTCTTCTTTTGTTCAGTGAGCAGATGAATCAACAAGCACATAGAAAGGAAATCAATACACAATATGCAGGATTTTCCTTCATTTTCTATATCTAACCTATAATCCAACAGTACTGCATATAGAGCCAGGGTGTGTTATTAGCTTCTAGTGACACACGGGTGCCTTTTAATGAAAAGTACTGGGTATCACAAGCTGGCCTCTCCTCCCGTGACACGCCACTACTTGGATGGATGGCCGCTATCAAAAACCACTGTGACAGATGTTTCATTTCACTTTAAAGTCATACTGTGTGTAAGGACAATATTTGTCCTTGGATTGAAGAATGTAATGTAAAAATACATTTATATTCTTTATTGGATGTTTTAAAACAAATTGCATAAGATATATTCATATTCTATTAACATCCAGCAATGATTTATGAGTCTCTCTGAAATCTCATAGAGATGACAGGCATTTTACAGTTCTGGTAGACAAAGCCTAGAAGATCATACTTTTTGCTGGTGCAGAGAGCAAATGCAGCTGCAAGGCTCTTGGTCCAGTGTGCTTTGAACATAGCTGGTGATTCTCTGTTGAGGTCCATGGACCGTGCATGGGGCTCACCACGACTCTCAGATGTTGACCTCCTTGGTTATGGAGATAATACTCAGTTATGGAGATGATATTCCCTGCAGAGCACTAAAATATGCAGAGCTTAGGCATCCTGCAGTTCAGAAGGATCCCTTATTAATTGAAAGTATTCTAAAATTGCATGAAGGCAGGAAGTGTTGGATTCGTCCAGATATTTAAGAATATTCATACACATAAATTTTTCTTTCCAACTACAAGGCTAAATCTAGTTGACTTCCTTCCAAATTAATTCCTCAGCGAATATAACCCTTCTTTCTGTTTGCAAGACATTTGTAAGTAAACTTGCAGTTTCTAAACAGCAGTCACAATTTGCAGTTGTTTGAGCAACAACTTACATTCTTATTCATCTGTGGATATGTATATTTGTATAAGCTAGTAATTCCCTTAACATTTATTCAAACTAAACTCATCCAGGCAAACAGCTTTAAGAGCCAGGCATGAATATTACTGAAGTGACAGCCATTTGAAATCCGAATGAACGTTCTTAAATACTTCCTTACAATGTCTGGCTGAGTTCCATTGAATATCTCCTCTTATACAGACTCGAATATATAAGATGAATTTGTAATTAATTATCAGCTCCTGAGAAAACTTTTCATGCTTATTTGTATAAGCCTTTTTTACCTGCGTGGTGCTGGTGGAGAGGCTTGAGCACAAAGAAATCTGGCATGTGGAATACAGTAGCAATTGTATTAACTGCTGAGTACTGAAAGATCTCAGTCCTCCTAATGAGTATGTGTTTCCCTGACTGCTGGCTCCACATGTATGAATCTAAGAGCCTGAGTAGCAAATACGTGAAACTGGATATTGATGGTGCTGTCAGAGAATGCTATATCAGTAGCATTGCTAAAACTGGTAGACTGAATTGTGAGACTGGAAAGTTAAAAATCACAATTATTGAGTCGGATAGAATGGGTTACAGTACTGCCCCCACCGCCTTCTCCCAGAGGATGTCTCTGTTTGTCAGGCCGTAATTCCAAGGGATCAAAAGCTCAGTTTTAGGATCAGGTAGAAAGTTCCATCAGTTTCTGAAATGCAAAGTGCTGAGCTGGTGTAGCCACTCTGTTGGAGCAAAAGTGTCCAAAACTGTGAGAAAAAGGAGCTAGACAGGCGGTATTCCCAGGGACCAGGATATCATCTAGGCACAGGACACCATTCAATAGCTTCTCCAGCTCTTTCTCAGGCAAGTGTCATCTATGTGCCTTCTCATTAGTCCTTCGCTTGTTCCCTCCCCCTCCAAAGACTATATTCCTCAGGTGTCAATGCATTCCCTGCATAGGACTCACCTGAGCCTTAGATGTTCTGTTTAAATGGATATCCGCCTGACGTGAACCATTCTGTGTCCAGTCAGGTGTGACAGACTTGGACATCCAGCAGCTCATATTAAACGCATACTAAATAACAGTGTTACAGTCTCCAAATCCAGAATACGGTCTGCATGTACCCGGACAAGGAAGTCCACATATTCACTGTCCAAAGCAATTCCAGATATACAGGAACTGCAGTGAGCCTATGCAAGTGTACAGGTCTGTAAATTATCCACATGCTTGTTCCTTGGAAATGTATGTGTGGCTTCATCTGGCTGTTTCTTTTCCCTTGCGCTTTTACTTGCTTCTGCAGCCAAGTCTCTGTGAGCATTTCAGAAACCCCATGAGCCTGTGGCAGTGACAGGGGTGGAGAGAGATGATGCATGTAGAAGTGCATGTAGAAATAAGGCACTTGGACCCCTTGCACAGGACACAGATTGTACCTCTGAAAGGAGAAGTCCTAAATATACCATAGAGTCGTGGGGGCTCTGTTCAAGAGGCTGCGTAAAAAAAAAAAAAGGAAGAAAAGAAAAAAAACCCCAAACTACACAATGCTGATGTCATCCTTGAGATAATGGCAACTTTGCCTCAAGATAAGGCATTAATTTAGTTTAGGTGTTATTTTCCTTCAGTTCTCTTATCAACACTTCAAAAACAGGAAGGTAAAATATTGAAAAGGGATAAGGATTAAATCTCTAAAATTACTTGAATACTGAAAAAAAAAAAAAAAAAAAGGTTGTATCAAGGAGTCTAAAAGAGCTTAGTCTATTTGGTGTAGGGGAAAGGAGACTCAGGTTGATTAATCAAAAATGTTTAGTCTCCCTGAAGCAAACAAAAATAAAAGGAAGTAAAGGACTGTTTAACCTCATGGTAAAATGCATAACAAGTATCAAGTGCTAGTGAGTGACTGAATGCGCTTACAAATAAGGCATAAATTAATCATTTGTGAAGGTGATTAACCACTGGGACAAATGACTGAGGAAAGTGATAAATTTTCAGTCTCTTGATATCATCTAACCAAGATTTGTTCCAGAACAGTTTTAGTCAAATACAAGTCCCATTTATCTCAAAGTAATGTATAGACTGGCTTTATAAAGGTGGTTCAGATACAAAGAGATGATAGTTCTTTCTGGCTTTAAATCCTATTCATTTATGAATAGTTTTGATTACGTAAGCAGGCAGGAAAAAAAGTGCTTAATTCAAACAGTAACTTAATATTCATGTGTTTATTCATCTGTTCAGCTGCATAAGAAGATTCAAAGTATCCTGTGCTGTTGATATTGATTCTACAGGAAGAGAAATGCAAGATTAAATGATTCCTTAAGTCAAAGTTATTCCTTGATGTTGCAATTAGCATGTATTATTTTAAGTTAAGTGTTTAGTCAGTATTCACTCATTTTCTCATGGCATGGAGTAATCAGTCTGGATTTAATGCTCAGTTATATATCCTATACTTCCATTGATACCAGCAGAGTAGCAAAAGGAGACATTTGGATTGATTTAAAAGTGATATCAGGGTGATAAAATTTGATACATTTATAGATTACTGTCCTTACCTTCTCTTATTTCACCCTGGTCTTGCCTAATTTTATCCATAACTCTTCCTTTTAACCTCATTTTTCCTTCTCGTCCTGCAGTGAACAGTTTAACGTGCTCTTACAAGGCATTTTGGAATATAGACATTTTAAAAAACTCAGTGCCCTTGTCACACATTCGTGTGTCTTTGATAGTGAGTTGAAATATACGCTAAATAATGCATTCCGCTTTTGTCAAAGCCATAGTGCTGCCTGTGAAGTGTGAAGCAGAAATGTGCTGGTGCCACAAATATCCTAAGACACATCACTGCTTTTTATAGTTCGTATCCTGAGGACACATGAATAATAAAATGCTCTTTATAATTCTGGCAATACATCCGTGTTTACATTCAGAACAATGATTCTGCTTTAACGGAGTCAATCTGAGTTCGGCCATTGACGGAAATTTAGCTGCACACCTGACCCTATGGGATAGTCCTCTGAGCTGCACAGTGCTCTGTCTTGATTCAAAAAGGCATGTGAGCCCCGACTTAACTTTAAGCATTTGAATTATGGAAGACAAGAATTAACTGTATACTTACAGGATGTAGTTTCTAAGAGTTGTCCACATTCCAGCCCTTTCCACTGCCTTACAAGATTACGCACGATGTGCTTAATCGCACATTAAGGACAGGCTTTTTGTAGATAAAACATCTATCTGAATTAGGCTAGAGGGAAACCAAACTGCCTCAGAAATGTGCTCTTCAGAAGATTATGAAAACTGGTGAGTGGGCTGACAAAAGTCTGCAGCCAGTTGGAGAAAAAGGGCAAGGGGGATGTGGAGCTGCTAGAGAGAGTCCAGCGCAGGGCCACAAAGATGATTAAGGGCCTGGAACATCTGCCCTATGAGCAAAGGCTGAGAGAGCTGGGCCTCTTCAGCCTGGAGAAGAGAAGGCTGAGAGGGGACCTGATTAATGTATATAAATACCTCAAGAGAGGGAGTGAGGAGGAGGGGGCTGGCCTCTTCTCAGTGGTGGCCAGTGATAGAACTAGAGGAAATGGCTGCAAACTGAAGCACCGCAAGTTCCACAGGAACTTGAGGAAGAACTTCATAAGAGTGAGGGTGACAGAGCCCTGGCACAGGCTGCCCAGAGAGGTGGTGGAGTCTCCTTCTCTGGAGATCTTCCAAACCCGCCTGGACATCACCCTGTGCCACATGCTCTAGGGGGACCCTGCGTGTGCAGGGGGGTTGGACTAGATGACCTCTAGGGGTCCAACCTTAAGCATCCTATGATTCTATGATTTTGGACGTGCTGCCTTGAAGAGACATATAAAAGTTACTTACCTATGTCTTGCTTAATTTAAAGTGGAGCACTGAAATATCTGATTAGCTAGGTTATCTTATTCAAGACTGCAAATAGAAGATCAAGGTAATTTGATAGCTAATTGAATGCTGAAACTTCATTGTATTTGCTCAGGTAGGAATTAGGATTTATTTTTAAGTATTTGTTTTGCTCGTATTATCTATCCACTCACTAGAAACTGAATTACATTAGGGTAAATCTCATCTGGATTCTTTTCCATTTCTTTTAAGGAATTTTATTTGAGAGCAAATGGCCTTAGATTCACAAGCTGATACAGATTTTTATCATAATACATGCAGGAAAATAATGCAAACAGTGGAAATAGCGAGAGAGTATTTCTGTGCCTCTGCCACACAAAAATTTCTCTTATAAAAGACTATTGGCATTTTGGTACTGTAGCCTCCTTGTACTAATACAAAGTTTCTTAACTTTCAGGGAAGCCACATCATGTTGTCTAACCTCTAACAAGTACTACCTTAAGTTGCAGAATGCTTAGTATTTTGTAAACCAGAAATAAAAACAAAATACAAGCAAGTGCTCATATTCAGAATAAATGCTAAGTACGCTTCATCACTCAACAGGTGGGATTCACTTCACAGTTAGCAGAATCTTGTAGCTGGCTGACTTGGAGGCTGCAGGTAACAACTGGCTCCCTGTTTTTGAGGAGAAATTTCTTGAAATAATGGTATTCTGACAAAGTGATTTGATTTCACTGAATCGACATCTTCCAACAAGACAAAATATTCTGTAGGGAATTTCTAACCAGCACTGTCTCCAATTCTGGGTCTCATTGTATCTTCTGCTAAAAATCATAGACTTTACATTCCCATACCAAGTTACAGTCTTTGCTATAAGTCTCAGCTTCCTCTCCCAGGCTTGTTCTTCGTAATCTACACCGATACCTGGAACACTTCCTGAAAAGCTCGATTGACCATTTATTATTTTCAAAATATATTGCTTTGTAGAAAAGCACATACATATTGCCAAATCTCTCTCTTTCAGTACTATTCTTTTTATGTTTTCACCATAGGCCATCGTATGTCACTAATTTGAATAACCAGATGCTACATCTGCATCTCTGCATCATGCAGAATTGATGGTCATGTCCTCCACCACTGGGAAGTGCATTTCATTGAGAGTGGAAAAAAAGACTGAGCTGACCTGAAAGCTTAGTTTTTGGTCAGGCAAAGGCAAAGAGTTTGAAAACAGGTTTGTAGTCATTACAAGTAGATCATAATTAGCCTTTTCTTCTTGTAAGTTATTTTAATCTAAAAATAGAATTCATTTTCAAATAGATCACAGTGATGTCAATGGAAGATTTGCCACTATTTCTGTAGGAACAGGTTGTGAGTACAATTATTATACAATTTCAATGCAAATGAACATGTGTATGTATATGGGGGAAGTCTACATTCCTATACATAGAAGAATTTCAGAATTACATTTTTAAAAATGCAAATCTTTACAAATAATTGCTTCCCAGTAATGGAAATTTGAATTTATGTCTCAGGGAAACCTGGCTTTATGCTGCTGCTAATTATCTTCGTGGTGACAAAGGCCATTGATATTTAGAAGAAAAGGAAAAGAATGTTCTGCCTGTTTTACTCTGCAGCACCAATAGGCAAAGGCAAATGTTTTAATGATCAGGAGAGGGGGAATAATGTGCACCTGCAAACACAGATGTTTTACCCTTAATTCCTGCAGTTGTGTTTTTACTCAGAGTATATGGATTATTAATCAGGAGATTCTGCTTCACTGCTAATTAGAGAATATGAACCAGCAGACAACGGGGATACAGATATGCTCTGCACTTACATGGGGGAAATTAAAAAAAGCGGAGTGATGCTTTACCTTTACCTGGCTCTCTGCAAAAGAATGATTGCCTACAGCTCTGCTGGAGACATGGGAGTTTATTTAGTTATTTATAATAATAATAAAAAAATGCTTTGGGGACAACTGAAAAAAATATTCCAACAAAATGTTTCATTCTGTGGCATCTTAGATAGTGTGTAAAACGTGACGGTACTTCATATTCTGTAAGTTATGTCACCGATTGCACTAACTGAAAGAGATTCTGGATCAACCTTTCCTCTGCAAAATCGGGAATATTGTTTTGTGAAGCGTTATTCCACTGCATTTTGCAAACACTATTGGAAAGCTCAAGAAATGCACTCTTGACAGGTCACTCTCCTGAGAGGCAGGAGATGTGGTATTATAGCCCTTCGTGTCTAGACTGGAGCCAGGTCACCAGCTTCCCGCCTGGGAGCGGGACTCGAGCTCCTGCGTGCGCGGTGCTGGCATGCCGGGGCCTGCGGAACGAGCAGCTCGTGGCTAAGAGCTCTGGCGTTCCAAACGGCAGCCAGGCAAGTGCTGAGAAATGTCATACTGCTTCATCTGGCTTCACAGCACTGAGCCCTCTCGTGAGCAGTCCTCTGCTTGGATATTTCTTGCTTGGGTGGCCTGGATGGCTGCGCGAACATCTAGGCTGACAAGCAACAGGGATGTATTACAGCTAAGTGGCAGCTCTGCCACATTTAAGTTCAAAGTTTCTTCATTTGAGAGTAGATGTTCCAGAAACCACGATTACGTGAGGACATCACATTTATGTTTTGAAATAAGGCATATTTTAGGAATCCCAGACAGAGGCATAGGTCCAGCTTTGCTATTGCTTGAGCAGAAGGTTCCTGAGATACATTTTAATTCAAATTCGTATAATTCCTCAAGAATCCTCTTCATGGACTGCCCACATTGTATAATTATGTGTATACAACACTTAATCGATTTAAAAACCCAGCCTGGGTAAAAAGTTCCAGGTAAAGGCTCCTTGATGTTCACTTTTGGTTCTTGCTCTGGAGATCAGGGAGGCAGACATGATTTTCCTGACTACTCCTGGAAAGGTCACCAGTTTCGCACTGTCTTGTGGTACTGGATGTTATTGTGGTAACTGTCAATAAGGCAGTATAATCTCTCTATTGACACAGTATTGAACTTGTTTTCATATTTTAAAATATTTCTGTTAATCTTTTTAGCCACAGCACCACATTCAATGTCCACCTGTTTTAATCCCTAAACCAGTAACTGCATCCCAGAACGGAGGCAGATATTCTGTGTGAGCTGCATTTTCAGTTCCTCAGAATTTGTTTTTATGTATATTTAACTGTATATTTATTTGTTTACACCTAGTTAGCTGAATGACCTAGATCATGTTGCATTAGTAACTTATCTCCCTATCTTTCTGTCATTTGCAAATGTTATTAGGTAAGATTTTGTGTATTTATATTTTCAGGTCACTGATTAAATGTTAACTAGTAAAACCTAAGAACAGATCTTTGTGGAACACAATAAAAAGACACCAATTCAATGAGTGTTCCCTCACTGCAAGCATATGTTGGAATCTTCCAGCCAGATTTTAATCTATTTAATATATGCAGTGCTGATTTTTATCATTCCAGCAGAATGTCATGCAATATGAAGGCAGATGTCCTGTAGAAATCTAAGCTTATTGCAGAAACATCATTAGCTTTAGCAATAAAATTTGTAAATCCAATGATAACTGATATGTCACATAACTGAATTTGAAAGATCTAGTTTCAACACGCTGATTGGCAGCAACTATATTGTCTACTTCCCTCAGCTTTTTCTTACTGAAGTCATTTGATTTTGTCCAGAACAGATGCCAGGCTGACAGATCTGTAATTACTCAGGTCAGCTCACCTATCCTCTTAAAGCAAAGCACAGCATTGCCTTTGTAACTGCCCTCTGGCACTTCAAAATTTTCAGCAGACATTGGAAAACGTTTCTAATAGTTCAGATTGCTCCTCAGACATTTATTTCAGAAGTTATCCGAACATATCCATTTTAAAATGCTTGTCTTTTGGAGCAGCCACTTGATTTCCTTCTCAGTTGGGAGGGGAAATTATCCCATTCATCATCACCATCAACAGTGTCATCGTCTTGTGCTATGTGTATGTTATCTGTCTCTTCCGTGAAGTACAGAACATAAATTTGTATTGACTGCTTCTTCCTGTTCTGGAGGCTTCAGCAGTGACCCAACTGCTGCTCATGCTTCGGGCTCATGCTGCTGCTCATGGTTCGGGCAAGCTTTGGGACAGCTCCAGCAGCCGAGCTCCTTGCTTAGGAGGGAGGAGCTGTGGTGGGGCACCTCTGGAAGACCACACGTAGCCGGCGGTGTAGCTCACAGAGGCACTACTCCCACTGCAGTCTTAGGAGGGACGAAAAGAAAGGCAAAAGGTCATTTATGACTAAATAATAAATCTTCACAGCACCCCATAGTTAAGTGACAAGACAGTTTGTTTCTGTCTTAATTTATACCTCATCCCACTGTATTCATCTACATGTATACGTATATGTGCATATAAGCCTACAAAAGCCTTTCAAATGCTTTTTACTGACATTCCATTTTGCGTTCATTAATTTCTGCTATATCCACCCAAAATAAAGGCCTTATACAAGAGGGCAGAGAAAAAGCAACGAATCCATTTACAATAATCCATTAGGCTTGAAATAGCTTGCAGAGATCTCAAGAAAAAAAGAATTCTTTCTGCCTTTGGCTTTCTGTAGATTTGCTGGAGCAGAGTGCAGGCAACATGTCAGAAGAGCAGCAGTGCTTGTGAGAGAACATTTATCAAGTGCTAACAAGAGGATGAGGGAAAATTGAAACGCCATTACAAGCTTATTCTTCATTAAAAGTGGAGTACTAAATTCTCCACTAATTCGTTTTGACAGATGATATTCTGACAGAGTTGACACCTGTAACAAAATGTAACTAAAGTGGATGCAATCCAGGAAGCAGTGTTTTAATTTTGTCTTCCTAAAGCTACGATATTAGTGGAATACATAATTCACATTTAGAGTTCTTATTTTAAATCCCTTTATCTTTGACCATCAATACTTTATGTTAGAGGCAGATATCTACCTAGAAAAATGGCAAAATATTGCGTTCTTAATGTACTAGTAAAAAGAGTAATTAATTTGATGAACATTGTCAAGGAAAACTGTAATGTCTAGCCTCTTTTTTTAGGCAGTCATTTTAAAGCATTGCTTCTGTTAACAGCCTTTTCTGTCTCTATTTGGATTTTTTTTTACTGAATATTCGAACATTATCCTGTAACTATTGATGAGATCTAGCAGAAAATGGATTGTAATGGGGTGTTCTCTTGCAAATTACTTTCCTCTAAAATGTAGCTATAGCACAGCCGTGTTTGGGGGATGCAGGGCTGAAATCAAAGCTGGTAGAAGTATTCCAACCAGATATTTCACAGCTGTTGTGGCAAGGTACTTCAGTGGTTTGTTTTGTCGTTAATTAATAATCTAATCTCATGCTGTGGCCAAGAAGTGCCTAGGGAGACTCACCATATCAGCAAGATTTAAGTCTTGATCAAGGTCCTGCTGCTCCTGTGTTTTTCTTTATGTGTTTCCATGAGGCTTCACTAATGCTTGCTGGATGGCAGCGGTTCCTCAAGGCAAACCTCAAACACCAATGCCTTTGGCTGGTAATCAGAGAGAGAAGTCACCTCATTAGATTCGAATAACTCCATGGATTAAGAGTCTTCTCCCCGTCAGGGACCTTATTAGTGTGTCACTTGTCCCAGCACCATCAGATCTTGGCCAACTATCTTTCAGAGAAGGATTTTTTTTTTTGTCCACAAATGGATGCATGAATATGCTTAGGGGGCAGAAAAGAGAGAGGAAAAGAAGAGCCACCAGAAGTCAAGTTCCTCTAGTTACAGTCTATGCAATAAATATTTATTTCAGAAAATTCTGTGTATTAATTCCATAAATGAAGTGTCTGCTTTTGCTCCTTTTATAAAACAAAAATCACTAAGCCAGGTGGTTTCTTAAAAATATTATCCTTATATAACATCTTGAAATAAGAGGTTAAATTTACCTCTAGCAGAGCTGGAGATTTACATTTTTCATCAGATCACGCTTTCTTTGCTTTCTAATCTCTCATTTCATTTTTACCGTGTCGTATTGGTTTGATATGCCCTCTTTGCAAGCTAAGGAAAATGCAATAAAATGGCTTGGAAATATTGGCATTCTATATTGTAAGCAATCTCAGAGGCATTGTCTAAGCCAGTAGCCCTCTAGTCTGTCATAAGTCATTTGTCTGAATCATACTTCTTTATAATAAAAAGAATATAAATTCACTCCAGATCATTCCAAAGATTTCTTTTAAAGGGATGAATTTTCAAAGTTTGATTTTAAGCTGACAAGAGCTTGGAATTTCTCAAAAAGCATTGACCTAAGATTAGGGTGGGCAAACGAGGTTGTTACAAATGGAAGTTCCTGTGTAAAAATCCTATAACAAATGTCATCAGCTGAAATAAAGCCTTTTAGGTGTTCAAAAAATCAATACAATGAAACACCTTTGCCTTCACCTCACCGTTAGCAAGCTTCCAAATCTCCTTTCAGGTCCTTTTCCTTTTTCAGACTCCTGATAATTCTGATATTTTTTCCTTGACTGTTCCATTCCAGAGAGAAGTAGATGATGTTTTTTTTCACTCTTCAGTTTTCACTCTTAATCCACTCTTAATTTTTTTCCCGCTCCATACACTTTTTTTTTCATCTCTTGTTTTTATTTTTTATTTTATTAATTAAATTCTGAGATCAGTTTATCTCAGAAGATTATTCTGGCTCCCCAAAGTCCAGGAGCACACCTTGTCCACTACCCATTCTGGCTTTGACACACGATCCTTGGCTGTGTGGCCTCCTCACCTCTGTGCAAACAACAGGCACTCCTGGGTCAAGGTTGCTGGGGCCCCTTGAAGCCTCAGCCAGGGCGCTCACACCTTCTAGGAGGTGCCAGGGCTGCTGGCAGAGCCGTCCTGCTCAGCCCTGAGCCCAGGCTTGCCACTCCCCTGCCTGCGCTGACCCCATCCGTGTGCATCCCTGCAGCCCTCCCTGCCTCTGTTAGAACGGAGCAGGAGTAGTACCCCGCTGGAGAGCTACAAGTTGCAACAACATTTTTAAGACTATCAAAAACAGCCCTGTGTGTCTATATATATATTTTATATTCGCAAAGCTTGGTGTATCCTGTAGTGTGTTTTCCAATGGCATATAGTCAAGCTATTAGAGCTGAAAACTGAGGTTTGCCTAAAGCATCCCCTTTCTCATAATATATTAATATGCATAACTATATGCTTTTCTGATTATGTTAAAACTTCTACAGATGCATATGAAAAGACTGCAGTTTCTTTGACAACACCATAATAATGTGGGGTGGTGGTTTTGAGCACAGAATTGATCTGAGACACAAAATCTCATACATATAAATTACAAATCTTATTCGAACACAGTTTTAGCATCCAGTAGGGTGACCGTCAAAAAGTTTAACAGGTGCCCTAAAGTTGTATCTATTTTTACAAAATTTAGGGGAAGAGCAGCTTGGCGTCGCTTGCGTCGCACCACTCGCGGGAGCTTCTGCATGCTGCATATCCGAGACAGCTTCTTAACTCTCTTTACCAAAGGAAATTGGTGATGGTTGATTTCAAAATTACTTTCTGAGTCTCCAAACAGTTGCGAAGGACAGAGAAAAAATGGCTTTCAGACCACATTTTATATAAAAGTACTTTTTTTTTTTTTGGTGGAGACATGAATGGTGGAAAATATAGCTGTGTTTTAGAAACAAGGAAATCCTGCTGATAGTATAACAACTAAGCAGTGGGTGCACTGTCTAGTCCCCTTTAGAATGTATATGAACTTTTTCCATCTCTGAGCTTCTTTGCTATTATATATTACAAACAACAGATTCCTAAAACCCTATTCCAAGCAGCTATGATTTTATTTCTATTCAGAAGTACAGAGATTTAATAGATTTAGAAGCATCATTTGTTTAATGTGGTCTAATCACAGCCTCTAAAACAGTTTCTCTGAGGCAAAGTCCTTTTAATGGAGGTGTCACAGCTTCATGAGCAGCTTCTCAAATAGGCAAGTCCATGCAAATACTACAAATAAACTACTTAGCTGCATGAAAAAAAAAGAGAAAAAAAAAACCGATTACCCCAAAGGACATAGCAGTACTATCCAAAGTGATATGAGACTGTGGATTCTATTTACATCCGAAGAATAATTCTTAGGTTCTTTCTACAGAAGTATGGGAAACTTCAAGGTTTTCTGTGCTGTTTTGGTAAAATATTGATCCTGTAATAATGACCATAAAACCTAAATTAATCTGCTTGCTGTGGAGGGGAGGATGTTATGTGGGACTTGTACAGAGGACCACCAATCTTCACTTAATTGCTGCATAATATTTTTTTGGAGTGAGAGGCTTTATGTGGGACTTGAGTGGTATGAAGAATTTACACCAACCTGTGCATTTGTCATTTCTTTTCTTGAAGAAGCTTCACTTCTCTCCAGATATTTAACACTTTTATGAACCTTTTATGAGCTTGCTGTTGTAAATAGCCTTGCTGTTGTGTTTTTTTCTTTTAACACTCGACTAACAACACCTATGCTTAATACCAATTTGTGCTTCTGAAATTTAGAAAATGAACTGTTCAGTCCATCTGCCAAAAGAAAAAAAGTCCAATATAATTAGCAAGTGAAAATTCATTTATTTTTGGAACTCACATGTGTTTTGGTATCTACTTCAATTCAGTCCGTTGTATTTGCCTTAGACACAAGAGGCAGATGATATATGGCCTCAAAGCATTCTATGTGTCTGAAAGATTCAGTATCTTTTCATTATTGCTGTACATTACTTCTATCTTGTCACAGAGCATTATGTAATTTCGTGCCAGAGGCGTGTCAGTGATGCTGGGTTATGCAATGCCAAAATGGAATTTTTAATATCTAGGGATTTTGGATTGTACATCCAAGGTGTCCAGTCAGGAATTCAGGGACAGATTTTCTAATACTCTGAATTGTAAAGTACATCTTTGTCAAAAGCAGATTTTTTTGAGTTGTCATAGTGAAATATTTTGAGTATTTTAGTGCACTCTCTTTTGCTATGCTTGCAGAGATCATATCCATTACTCTTACTGCCACAAGATAACAGAGACATCCATATACTGTTTATTGATTCAGTCAAGGCAGAGGTGTAGAACACCTTGAAAGTTTTATCAGTCCTCTACACACCTGATGAAGACCCTCGCCAAATATTTCTGGCCTATGTGGGGCTCCTGTTCCTGGCCTGTGGGATTCCTGCATAGAACAACTGTATGGGCAACCAAATTCTTTACAGAACCGCCCGCATCAAGTGATCACCAGACTGGAAGACATATAGCTGTATCTGCACACTGATCTTTCTTCACTGGTACAACTATGATAACAGATCCAGCTGCCCTAGTGCAGCTTTTTGGCTCTTGCAGATAGTATGTGTCTCTGCCAAGACCCTTGCTTTCATGTTGGCAGTTGAGTGCCAAAACCAAGGCTGATAGGCAACCCAAATCAGCCCCGCGGTCTGCCATCTCATAGCCTACTTTGACAGTGGTTAATTACAGTGTTTCTGGAGAAGAGCATATATGAACAGTTGTCTTGTCTCTCAGTAGCTTCTGTATTTGGATATGTTCAATATGTGCTCAGTCTCAGCCTCTCTCCCGTTTTCCACTAGCCCTCAGAAGCAGATTCAGACAAAAAATGTAATTTTTATAGAGATACTGGCTTTGCTGGCAGTCCTGATTCTGCAAGAAAGCACACATGAAGAAAAGCCTCACATGTATGTTGATCATTGATCACCCTTCTTTCCTGGTGTTCAGGCACGTATAAGCCCTGAAAGACCATAGTCAATTTGTGGGATATCTGCAGAGGGCTTTTTCCCTTAATGTAGCATGTCTTTCAAGGAGTTAAGTGCTTTTGAAGTCCCAGTATATGAGGCCTTACTTTCTGTTAAGTGCTTGCATTCAGATTATTTTATCTTGGAGATGAGCAACTTTTTGGTTTTCCAGTGATGATCTTCCTTGTGAGCAGAGAGATGTTGTTCTTCACAAACTCTATATAAAAGATGGACAGTGAGTATAGGGAATAAAAAATCACAATGTCTTGCGGGGAAATAATGTTTTTGGCTTTCTGCATGAACTTTGTATGTGTTGTTCACAATACATCTTGTCTTCCAACTCAAGAAAGGGTCATTCTTCTCGTCGTCCTTCAACTAACCTTTTCACAGATGTTAATCTATCTTCCTAAAGACATACGATTCTAAAAGAACCTTATCTGGAGTGGAGCAAAGGCCAGGTATGCCTGTAGAGGCTCCCTCTTGGCCTCCAGAGCAGAGCATGCAGGAGGCCACCTGGGAGCAGGCTATGGCTCAAGCGTAGGTGCAGGAGTTTTTTTGGGCCATGCTACAATGCAACCTAGTAAAGCTGTACAGACACAATCAGGCTATGTATCTTCATCAGTCTCCAAAACACCCCGAGACAGGACCCTGCATTTCCTGTATTCCTTGAATTTCAAGTTCAGTTAACTAATATGCCATTTCCTTATTTTTCCCAATTTGCCTTGAGGTCATTTTTCTAAGAAACCCTCCTTACTAGCAAGAGATAAAGGGTAGGAATTTTTGACAAGTGTGCACACTTGAGGTGTACCAATGCAGAAGTTGAAATCTGTATTTCTTGGAGCTTCTAGTATACAAGAAAGCAATCAATAAAAATGTAGGAAAAATCCTACGTTGTGGTTAATAAATTGGAAATAAACCGAATGTTTGATAAAATCATGTTTTGCTCCTGTTAATTTTTTATTTTCATTTTTCTTGAATTTATACTATTGATTGTAATGAGCAAATAAAAATTCAGTAAAGAGGCAGCATAAGGACATAAAGGATAAGGTGTCTGATTGTTCTGGAGCACCTGCTGAGATGACATCTCTCATTTGTCTTCATGCAATTTTCACATGTTTTTATTTTTTTAAAGGACAGAAAAGACTTCATCTCTTTTTTTAAAATGAGGAGAATCATGCAACGTTCTTCTGTTCCTTTTTCTTTATTTACCCAGGGGACCCATCTATAAAGTTCCTTGACGCACCTTAGTAAAACAGTCATGATAACAGATGTATCTGAATCTAAGAACTTTCTGATTGACACACTGATTTCAGGATTTAGAGGTCAGTAATTATAAATGAAAGAGTTGCTTAGCTTGTTCCAGAAAAACAGGTGCTAAAAAATAAGTTATATTTTTACATGGACTGGCTGCAGTTATTTTGGTGACTAAGTAGATGCAATAGGTCTTTATATTACTTGAAGAGTGCTTTTTTGTTTGTTTATTTGTTTGGTTTCAAATGTAATGTGTTTTCAATACAGAAAAGTGGGGCTGAAGAGTTGGAATTCAATTTAAAATTTTTAACTTTCCTGAGTAGTTTAGTTTTGCTATTCTAGCCCCTTTTTACCCTAATGCTGAGATAAAGAAATAGATTAAAGCAAACCAATCAGGAGTGCCAGACTGTCAATTTTAGAGTCTTTTGCCATAAATAGTCTCACTTTCTGTCTTGGCTAGCTTAATATCTATGCTTAAAACCCGTTTGTGCTTCTGAGGCTTAACAGGAATTTAGAAAAGAGAAACTGAACTGCTCACTTTTGCTCAATTCACAAGTGGCTTTTTCAAGGGGTCTACAACAGCTGCCATGTTTTCAGGCTTATAATTTTACCCTTCCTCTTGTATTTAGCAGGCTTTTTTTCTGTCTGTCTCACATGCCTGCCCTTCTGAAGTTCAGCCTTCCGTATTACCTCTGTGGGAGCTGCACAAAGCAAACTAATCATTTGTTCTTTGCTTGTGGTAATCCAGCTTTTACATTCATTTCCTGTGCTAGGGCTGCCTGGATTCTCCGCATTAAGTCACCTTTTCATCTACAGACACGACAGTAGCCCGTGGAGAAAGGCATTTCAGACGTTTCCCTGAACAGCACCGGATACTCCTTTCAACATTTTGCAGTTTAGACGTTTACAGTGTGTTAACCCTTGGGGTTATTAAATCAATTGGATATCAATTGGCAGAAATGAGTATCTCACCTCCACCTTACTGGCGGGAGGGCTGTTTGAAATTAGAATTTGCTCTATTTGTTTTGATTTTTTTTTCCTGCTGGACTCAAATTCTACAAAAACTTGTGCTACGTGTTTAACTTTTCTGCTGCAAGTCTTCTAAAGCATCCCTGTGAGTAGTCAAGTTGCCATCTGTGACAGTGTTTGAAGAACTGAGACTTCAGCTTAGGGGTGATTGATTGGAAATATTTTGACTAAATGCTTTTTGGAGGGGGGTTGTTACTGAAAAAATATTTATGATATTAAACTCAGTCTTTTTGAAAATGTTGATTATCTGAAACTGAAACACTTCTGCTTAGATAAATTTTATTTTTGTTTATTCATTCCAGTTTTCTTTTTTTAAGCCTTATTCTTAAATTGTTAAAAATATGTTTTCACTCCTTATCTCTAGCTTTCAGTTTCAACATTTAAATCTTTCTAGCTTGCTTGCTTTTTGTATCAGATCAAGAGCCAGGATTGTTGTCCATACTATCCTGGGTTTCTTCCAGCTGTGCTGAGATTATTGATTATAGATAATTGGTCAAAATAGTCAAAGTCAAAACCAAGCTCTTAGTGAGGGCAATTGGTTCACATAACATTAGGAAATTACTTTTATTTTCACTAAATTTTTATGGGACGTACACTTCAAAGCAGTTACTATCTTTCTTAAATTGTCTTTCTTCTAAAATATAATCTTTTTTCCTCTGAATAACATTATAACATTCAGTGATTTTATAAAGCATACTTCAAAATAAAGAGAAAGGTCAAAAACATGATCTCTCTGCATCTTCAAAGTGAGAAATCAGAAGTCCAGTAAAAATATACATTTGAAATTTTCACTAAATCCATCACATTCAACTTTTGTTTATATTTGGATCTTTGTGTATATGATTCTTAATTGCTTGAGATTAGATTCCGTATTCTAAATCTTGTGCTTGAAGTGTCAGCTCAGGTAAAAGCATAATTGAAAAGAATGGACAAAACTGAGCACATACACACCTTCCCTTTAAAACTTCTGCTTACATTAAAAAAAAAAAAAAAGAAAATAAGATGTGGCTCATATATTTTGGCATCCCTTTGGGGTATTCATTCTCTAATTATTTTTCAGAATGAGTTTTCTAACTGTAAGATTCACTCAGGCTTTGATAAAAAACAATAGAGATTATTCATTGGAGAGTATTCCCTTTGAACATTTGTTCTTCCAATTAATTTCTCCAATCTCATCAAGAAATGGAAAACACTTGTGACTTGTTGTCCGATCAATGCGAACCAACAGAACACACCATCAATTAATGACAGACATCATTAAGATACTTTAATATAGTCTGAAGAAAATGGGAAGCTATGTACTGATAATTCATGAACAGAAAGGCCAAAATCAGCAAACAGGTTTGTTGAATGTATTGCTATAAATAGTGTTTGATTTGAAATAGTCCCACTAAAATATAAACAAATTTTTAAAACTACTTGTTGTATACAGACCGAATAAAAATAGTGTTATCTCTGAATATATTTGGAAAAATATATTGGTGTAAATAAAAATAGAGCACTTGACCGCATTTTGGTTTTACTCATGTTGGGGAAATGAAATTTAGTAATAGTGCTCTCATTCCTTCAGGTCTGGCCTCAACCTATTCTTGCTTCTCGCTCTCTTTTTTCTTTTTCTTTTTTTTTTTTTTTGTTAGGAGTATCAATTATTTGTTTACACACTGGCTTCATTCAAGAGGAAGGCTTAAATGTAACCACTTTATTCAGTTGCAAAATTTTAGTGAAGTTTGGATCTTCCTCACTGAGTTAATGCATCCCTATGGTGAGTTCTTGACAGAATAAACCCACTTGGTGATTAATGACAGAAGGTAGACAAACATTTATTAAAATTATTTGAATTTTTAATCTAAAGTGTAAATCAATTTCTTTGAAAAGTTCCAGTGGGCATTTTACCATTGTAATAATAATCAAATTCCGTTTTTTGGTTTTGCTTTTATTTGCTCCCTTATCTTCATTTTTACATAAATTCAGAAAATGAAAAGACTAGTCTGGTCTCAACAGCTCAGTTTCTTCATTTCTAGAATGACTTAAGTTTGGAAAAAAAAAATAAGCTGTAAGCACAGATGGCAGAGTTCTTCTATAGCGTACAAAAGATGACTCAGTTCATTCATTTAACGCATCCTTCTGGGTTTCATCAGGCTAGGATGCTGTTGCTCTGAAATGTGTGCTGAACTCAGGGAGTTTTGCCAAAATAGTTTAAAAGAACACTGTGTTTACACTGCAAATTTAATTTCTAATCGTAACAAAGTGTCTTCTCTATCCTTAAAGGGCAGTGAGCCTTCTGCCCAATGCAAAATCTGGTTTGTAAAGAACATTTAGGGCTTAGCTCACCTACTTACAACTTGGTCCCTTAATAAACAAACAAACAAACAAACATGATGTCAAACACATGTTGATGTGGGGTGAGATAAATTCAATGAAGAAAGAGAATGATGTTCAAAAAGCTGCTTGGAGTCTGAAAGGAAAATATGTGGTAAAGGGCTTTAGACAGCAGAGTCCACATTTGAGAAGAGTTAGTCACAGAAATTCTGTGGAAAAGGGAAAGACATCCTATTTGGAGCAAAATGCAGTCCCTTCTGTCATCAATGTCGTTTTACCAGCCTTGACCCAGATATTTAGGGGAAACATAGGAGTATCTGAGCTCTGCCCTTTCCACAGTTGCAGAGGTGGGGTTGGGTTGGCTCAAGCATCCTGGAACTTGTATGCCAATGGGATTGCTTTTGTTCTCCCAGCAGAAGGGATGACTCCTTTTAAGAGTAGCTGTGTAACTGGAGTGTATGAAAACACCACAGGCAGAACATTTTGCGTCTTTGACTGAATAACTTCAGATTGTGGCTTTTACTTTTATCTCTGAAATAATTTTACAAATATGCATGATCAAAAATATGGACAAAAGACTAGAAATGGTTGAGTTACTTCAGCTTAGAAAGTTATTGCTGTCAGCTGAGGATCCCAAACTGATTATGTGTGTGTTCCCAAACTGTTAGAAGCAAACCAATAAAAAAGAAAGTTAAACTTTTTCATTCTAGTTTAGACTAAGAGTGAGCACATGATTATGGTTGAACTGATAAGAAATACATTAAGATGAGCAAACACACTCATTTTCTCATTAACTGATCCTATCCAAAGATGCCCTGCTGGTGCAGGGAAATATTAGTCTGATGAGATAAGGGAGGAAACTGGAATAGAAATGTTAATTGCTGTTTTGTCTTTTTAAAAAGACTATTCAGCAGTCCCAAACCTTCCAGTTCCCCAAGGCTTTTAATTTGAAAACTGGACCTTTGGTGCCATATTTAATAGTATCATACTCTTTATAAAATAGCTATTGGAACATCTGGGGAAACTAACACAGTAATCAGATCACGTCCTTGCTCCACTCTTCATGGATGGTGTTTGAGGCTGTGAAGCTTTGTACAACTTCCCTTGCTGTCACGTCAGGAGAGTCCCTTGTTCTCTGCTGATTCTCTCCCTCCTTGCCAAAAAGCAGTTAATTAGTGGGAGAGATATTTTTTATGGTGAATCAATACTGAAGACTGAAACAATGTATCTAAAAGTTTGAGAGAGGTGAAATAGGGACTCTGAGGGACAAAGAATATTTTATGACCTGTTATTTGTGAAAAAGGAGACCTCCTTGTGACAAAATTGGTGTCTAGTACCCTGCAGCCAGGATACACCTGATGGTTCTCTTATTTCTTGGTGCGCTTCCTTCCTTGTGTGTTAGTGGAGCACGTGTTTTGCATCTAGCCTGCGGTGAGCCCTTCCCCAAAAAGGATAGGGAGAACCCGGGGATTCCCAAAAACCCAGCACCAAACCCCAGCGCCCGGTCTCACCCGAATCCTAGCTAGCTCCTCGGCAGAACATGCCCCGGGCGGGTCACCGAACTCTCAACTCCGCCTCCTTGATGGTCCCAGGGCGGAAGGTAAGTTAGTGGAGGGTCCCCACACCCTCCGAGGCAAGACACGCACACACGTGGAGGTGCAAAGTGGGAACCTTTATTCTGGAACAAACATTCCTTTTATAGCCGTCTCAACAGGGCACAAACTCTAAGGATCATTGGGTAAGGGGAAAGTTTCTCAGGGATGTGATTGGGTAATGGGAGGGTTCAACAAATGACTGACAGGGGCACGTGCGGGGGAAGATTCGGGAGGGTTCAGGAACATTCTACAACACAAGTGTRATGAACAAAACAGRTCTCAACMATTAACATTACAAATASAACAAATAAATGTAACAAATCAATACACACGTAAATGGGGGCTCATCTTGAGCACABGCGTAAGGGTGCAGGCCTAAAACGGCCTGCAACACTAGCCTGTGATGCTGATGCTGTTGAGAGGCATAGACATGGCAAACCAGCCCTTAATGACAAGGTGTAGGTTGTCTCACCTGCAGGGGTTGCGCCTGTCTGGAAGATTAAGCCTCTCTAGCCTCCTACCTTTTGTGATCCGGTTTAAGTGCATTTGAGCAGACCTCCACACGCTGTCCTGTTTCCTGTTGTAGGTGTATCTCTAAGGGAGATCTCTAAGAAAAGTAATTTCTAGCATATATTTCAAAAGCTGCTTTCTGTAGCACAGGTATGAGCAGTCCATGTTTCCCTGTGCTGCCTCACATATAAGCCCTGAACTTAAAACACAATGCTCAGACTGAATTTGCCACTGACTTATGGGGGAAATTTTTGTTTTAAGCTCCCTGTAAAGTCAGCATTTTTCATTACATGACAGCCCCACACAGCTACTCTGTGCCTCCCTCGAGAGGGCAGTTTTCAAGATTCTAATAAGCATCTGACTGCTGAGACTATATACTCTCTGCACTTCAAAAATGAGAGAGAAATGGTTCTCTTGACAGAGAAAATGAGGGCTAAATTTACCAAACAACCATAATAAGAAGAATAACGTAAAGCTTTTATATGGTCTTTGCTCCCCATGCTGTTGAAATGTTACTACAAGCAAATAGTGTAATTTCCTTTATCAGACATGACAAGGCTGCAATGCTCACAGGAGCAGCTTCTGAGGCTAAATATTTGACGTACTTTGGGGATATTTGAAGCCAAGTATTATACTAGTTCAGTGCTAAGTGTACGTCAGAATAATGCCTTTATTTTGTGCTGATCAAGATAATTATACATATATTTAGCTAAAATGTCATTTTAATGTTTTTGTTAGAATATTTAATGCGTAGGAATGCAGTGACTTAAGAGTAATTCCCTATTAGCTTGCTCTTCAGGTGCATGGATCCCTGCAGCTGGAATGGCCTTATATTTAGGGCGATGAAGCAAAGTTGTCTTTGACAGTGAGAACACTGTGAGATGAAAAAAGCTCTTAATAACACTGCAGCTATAACACAGTTACCATTTACATTTTTAGTGCTGTGCAGGTTCTTCTTGAAGCACATAAAGTGAATATTGAGTTCTCCAAATAAGATAAAGTTCAACAGAACTAAGAAAACAGAACAAAAAGCAAACGTCGTTAAAAAACAGCCTGATACTGTGGGGTACAGAATATGTTACTGACTTACTCAGCATCTGGGTCACAACATAAATTTTTTGCTGGTAGCTTCAGAAGAACAAATTCATAGCTTATTCTGATTATAAAAGGACAGATATAGAAAAGATTAGATCTTCTGTTCAATTCCTCCTTCAAAGGAAAAGAGATCCTAAGGCCACGTCCTGATCCTGTGGTAACTCTTTGCTTAATGCCATCTTGTGCAGATTTCTTGCACTGCATGCCCCCATCTCTGCAGTTGCATGCATGGATTAAAATGGATGTACCCAGCATACTGGTACAGATGGATATGTTCTTGGCTGCTGCACAGAATTAATTAGTGTTTTCTGCACTATATATACTCTTATACTGTGCTTATCCTAGTAGCTGTGCGCACTGAACAATGTGTCTAACATCTGTCACACACTGACTTTCCTCCTTGCCCTTTCCCCTTGAGGAGGAAGGTGTGCAGCATGCTGTCTTGCTGGGGAAGGTAAGAAATAGACTTTGAAAGGAGGTTTTGGGTCATCAAGTCTCATCTCTGGTTGTTGTAGACATCTATGTTATGTAATGCTCTCAATGCGACCACACCAAGCTTCATTCTGACAATGGGTTTTATTCCTTACTCCCATTAGAAAGCTATTTCTCTACCCTTCTTTTTTAATGTGATGGTTACAAAGTTTTCAATTTCCAGCCTCAACTTGTTTCTGCTTTGTGTTTAACTATTTGATTGTGTGTCAGTGTTGTTCTTCATTTAACTAGTTTAATTTTCCTTATATGATCTTTATTGAATTTTAATGAATTTGTAGGCAGCAATCCTTCTTAATTTGTGTTTTGGTATATTGTTGTATTATAAGTGTATCTGTGTATTTAAGGTAACTGTTATTACATCAAAATTAAAGCTAGGCAAAAGCATTCCACATGGGTTTAATTTCACTTTTGTTGAAAATCTTAACTCTAATTCCAGCCAAGTTAATGCTGTATGAAATGTATGAAAAAAATCCCATAGTACCCTTATATTTAGGTCAATAACAATTTAGGTAGGAAACATATTACATTTATTATCTAATATGCATTGCTGAACTGTCTAATAAGATTCACTTTGCTCCCCTGGTTCACCCTGGGTAGCACTTAATTGCAGGAATAATCCTACTGATCTTAAATGAGACCATGTTGCACAAAGCTCCAGAAGAACTTGGACAACACGTTGTAATTTGCTCCCAATGCATAAGATGGTTGCTAATGGCAGTCAGTAACGAGGCTGTCCTGCTCCAGCCTGGGGACAGAGACAAAACACAAAAGCAGAACTGCGCTAAGTGCCCAGACTCAAAACTTGAGGCAAATTCCTTGGTGACTGCAGATTAAAACATATGAATAAATACAAAGCTCTCCTTGTGTCCTTCTTGGTGTGCAGGCGAGGGCCTATGTGATGGGATGGGCTTAGAGGTCCTGCCCCTCTACTCAGCTCTGATGAGGCCACACATGGAGTATGGGTGCAGCTCTGGGCACACCAGTACAAGAGGGACGTGGAACTTCTAGAGAGGGTCCAGCGATGAGCGACAAAGAGGATTAAGGGACTGGAGCACCTACCGTATGAGGAAAGGTTAAATGAGCTGGGCCTGTTTAGCCTGGAGTAGACTGAGGTCAATCTGATCGATATGTATAAGCACCTGAGGGGTGAATGTAGGGAGGAGGGGGCCAAACTCTTCTCAGCAGTGGCCAGTGACAGGACAAGAGGTAAAGGGTTCAAGTTGAAACACAAGAAGTTCCAACTCCATGTGAGGAAGAACTGCCTTCCTGTGAGGGTGACAGAGCCCTGGCACAGGCTGCCCAGAGAGGCTGTGGAGTCTCCTTCTCTGGAGATCTTCCAAACCCGCCTGGATGCCACCCTGTGCCCCGCGCACTAGGGATCCCTGCTGGAGCAGGGGCGTTGGACTAGATGATCTCCAGAGGTCCCTGCCAACCTCAACCATTCTGTGATCCTCCAAGGGTGCTGTACCTCTGGGGACATATACTCTCCCCACAGCAGTGCAGGATACAGCTCACACCTCCAGTATGTCTGGGCAGACTGGCCCACTGTATCTCATGTAGGGACACACATTACCAGAAAGTCCATGCTGCTGCACTGAGAAATGCATCAGAAACCAAAGCAGTTTGGTGCAAAAGCAGTGGGATGTTTGAATTTTGAGTGAGATGCCCTGAGACTTGACAGGTTTGTCTATATCATACTCTGACTGTATGAAACTGCTTAGTAAGATCGACTGCAAATCTGCATTTCTGGAATAAAATGCATTCTTTCACTGGATTTGTAAGGAATACTTGACTGTTTCTTGCTGCATTCATTTTTCTTCCATAGCTTTGCCTTTTGAACAGGTGTGTGGTTCAGAAGTTCTCTGTATTTGATATTACTACCTCAAAAACCTGTGTTGAACTTAAGGAAACATTGAAAATATGGATAGCATTCATACTTCTCTTTTTGAACAATCTATTGTTACTCTTAATAAATATGTTCTGTCATTCACTTTGCCTTATTGACATTCAAAGAAAAAATGGTATTTTCACCCATCTCCACAGCTGAAGGCAGTTTGAGCAATTTTATAATAATTGTAAAATTGTTGATAAGCCTTCCAAATATATAAATAGGAAAAAGAATTTGAGAATTTGCTTCTCTATTAGCTGAAAAACAAACTTTAAATACACCTAAATTAATCTATCTAAGAAATTCTTCTATATAGTTTCCCCTCCAAAAAAAAACATCAGGCCTGATTTTGACATGCACATTGGCATGGCAAGGTATAAAACTGTTTTTCTGGAATAACACAATGATTATTTTTGCTACAGAAATGTTAACAAAGCTTAACCCTTACTATGTGAGCCTCTCTGTTCCTTCTTCTACCTCTCTATCCCTTTTTTTTTTTT
Source organism: Eudromia elegans (assembly GCA_003342815.1). Lineage (NCBI taxonomy): Eukaryota > Metazoa > Chordata > Aves > Tinamiformes > Tinamidae > Eudromia > Eudromia elegans. The sequence goes on along the minus strand of PTEX01000333.1, from coordinate 294,058 downwards.
TTTTTCTTTATGGCCCACTGGTAAATCAGTGTAAGAAAAGAAGGTTGGTGACCTTGGGTCAGTTAAGATCAAGCACATAGTATGCTCTTGCTCTGCTGAATCCTGAGCATGTTGGCTGTGATGGACCTTTGCTCTCACCTTCTGCTAATGAGGGTTGATTTTTGAGGGGAGAACTAGCCCTTTTCTATCCTAGACTCCATTAATTTGTTAGATGTGTGATGTAATATCAGCTTTTGTTTAAACAGGCAACTATGGGGAAAGCGGAATGGAAGCCTTCAAAGAGTTGGCTGCCCAAGAAGGTCTCTGCATCGCTCACTCCGACAAGATCTATAGCAACGCTGGGGAAAAGAGCTTTGACCGCCTGCTCCGGAAGCTGCGGGAGAGGCTGCCCAAGGCGAGAGTGGTGGTGTGCTTCTGCGAGGGCATGACGGTGAGAGGCATCCTCATCGCCATGAGGCGCCTGGGGGTGCTCGGCGAGTTCCTGCTCATCGGAAGGTAAGGCTTTGGTGCTGCTGCTATTGCACGTCCTCTCCCTCGTCCTCTTCCTCGCAGGAGGGGCACAAGCTGACGGTAGCCTTCTTGTTTCAGAACGGCGCAATTGGGCTACTTGCTGTTTAGATATTTACCTGGCTAATGAAAAGGGGTGGCAGGATGGCAGAGCTGATTGGAGGAAGCAGATAGCAAGATGTATGACACCTTTATCAGCGTTGTTGACATTTTTTTGATTGTAAATTGACATTTACTTCAGCAGAAGTTATTGCCTGTGTTTTTAATAAATGACCTTTGCTTTTGTGCTTTCACATGCTCTCAAGGAATTTTTCATACTCAGGTTTTCTGTGAAATGCAAGAAAATTTAAAGCGTTTTAATAATGCTAAGGACACTGAATGCATCTCAATAGTTTTAACCCCCAAATTATTAAGCCGTTTTTATTACTTGAAGATTTTCTACGGTTTTACAATTACAGTATGGCATTTTCAGCTACATACTTTATTCTGACCTTTAATTTTGAGTACCAGGGTAGCAATATTATGCAGACTTGTTTGTTTATAAAATATCAGGCTGGCTGGTGGCTAAGTCAGTATGCATATGTGTTTTGCTATTTCCAGAACAATTTCCAGTGCAGAGATGCATATTGGCCAGGCAAAAATAATTTTATGAAAATGAGAATAGCTCCATATTTCTTCTACAATTCATCAGTCCCTTTTAGATACTGTAATATGGTCATCCTAGTTTTATCACTGCAGTCTATCTGTATTTCCTTTTTTTTTGATAGTTTTTATTTTAAGATTTTTTTTATTTCAACCTTGACTTTTGCAATATCTTTGCCTGTTTGGATCAAGTGAGTTCAAATGATGAGAACTGACATTTTCTGTCTTGTCTGTTAGATTGATCACATCCTTTTCTTATACTTCCATTCACTCTTTATTTCTGTCATATCTCTTATTTGAACACCATTCCTTCAAGGCCTTTAACAGTTGTTTCCTTGTCATTCTGATCTGTCTGCCTTCTTATTGTCCCATCCTCTCCAAAAGGTCTTGCTGCCTGCCTCTGTCATGACTGGGATGCTCTCTGTTATCTTCGAGCTTTAATATTGGTCTCTATTCAGTCACAACCATCCCTCTTTGAAACCCACAATATTATGATTTCTGTAGTCAGATAACTATCTGGCCAGGATAATCATCACAGCAATGTGTCTGTGTTTGCAGTTTTTAGACTTATCTCCTTTCATCTTCTTTTTCTTTTTTTTTTTTTTAAAGTAATTTGTGTAATTTATTTGAAGCAAAGACTTCATCTCCAGAAATTTTAGGTAAGATATAGCAGATTTAGACAGACATCAGCAATAAAATAAAAGGAATAAGTTGGTTATTAAAATGGTACTATGCTTTAGAACTGCGAATATTCTTTTCATCTGCATCATTCAATACATTTGAATAATGAGATGTTCCTGGACTGACATGTTTTAAGTATGTAACTTTTTAATGAGCAAAAGAATCTAACTTTAATAGAATTATCCTGTGTCATGTTATCCTTCCTCATTTGGTAAATGTCTAACAGCTTTAGGCAATGCTGTGCTTTCTTCACGTTTTATTGTAGCACTTGTTAATGTCTCAGTCTTCAGAATCATTTAAGTGCTCTCTCTTGAAACTGGCCATATAGAGAGCTAGAAGGAAATAGACTCCTTCATAAAGCCCCCAGACAAAACCAGTATCAGGCCTGTTGCTTGTCTCCCTCCTTTATGGATAGATGGGACATTTTAGCTTCACACTTTAACTAAAAGTTTTAACCAGGCGGAATACTACTCTAATCAGTTTGAGTATTTGACTTGGAAACTCCCTAACAACATTGCCCCAAATTTTTTAATCAGATCTTCCCACCTATATAACAACTGGAAACATATTTGAAAATCACAGAGTATACATAGGCTTTCAGGTAAACATCTTGGTTTATTTTGTATAAGTTTTGGGAATGAGAGGCTGCTTTCTAGAGCTGAAGGAGGCTGATTTGTTTGTAAAACAATCTGTCTACTGCTGTGCATAGTGTGGATTGTGCCCAACAGCTGGTTGAAGTAAAAAAAATATTATAGGGCTTGCATATGTTTTATAAGTGCTTGCAGATCTAAAAGAAATACACTTTCTTTGAATTGTCTTAATTACATGATTTTAAAAAATGGCAGATCTAGCAAACTTATTCATGTGTACTCTGCAGTCAAACTGCAGTGGTATGAATTTGGCCATCTGAATATAAGTGGCAACCCAGGCCTGGATCAGCTCTGACATAGTACTGAGTTGTTTCCATTCAAATACTCAGCTAAGAAAAAGAATGTCTTTTAACATCATTCTTTTACTTGAGGGAAGTGGGAATGAATGTGAAATCAAGATTTTTTTTTTTTAAATTATTTTCTTCAACAGGGAGCTGAACAAAGCCTTTAATTTACCCACAGGTGTGTTATCAACCACAGTGTATGAACCCCACACTCTGCTCTGACTCACTGTACAGAGGAAGCCTTTATAAAAGGACACCTGGCTAACTAGCTCTCTTCCTGTTACACTGTCAACATTGCTGTTGATCAAAGCAGACAAGCAGAGCTTAGCTTAATCAAATTCTAGATATCAGAAAGAGAGCTGGGAGCTAAATTTGACTTTGGTGTAATTTACAAGTGATACATTGGGAATTACACTGAGCCAGGGCTCAGTCATCAAATACTGGGGCATTTTTTTCAGCATGAGCTGGCTCTTGTAAGGCAGAGAGTCAGGATCTATCTATGCCATTTCTAAGCAAGTGTTCCCCAGCTCAGGCTGGGGATCGGGCTATAAATTCAGCTTACTTTGCTATTCCAAGTGGAAGTCTGCCCTGTTAATGAGGAAGGGAAAAAAAAAATCTATTTCTTAATCTAGAAGGAAGGTAGGATATGGCAGGACTAGAGGAGAGGTTACAGTCCTAACCTAAGAGAGAATAGGAGATGATTCTCATTCTGTTGCAATGTCAGAATGCAGCGGAGAGTCCAGTAAGAAAATTTATCAAGCTACGAAAGTAAGGACCATAAGAGAAAGGAGAAGAGAAAAAATAATGGCTTTGCTTAAAAAAAGGATAATGTATTTGGAATAGTATTGGATCACGCAGAGCTGGTAAAAATTACACTAAGCAAGCTGTAGCCTTCAAGGAATTCAAGGTATAGCTCTCAAAGTAATTATGATGTGAAATGATTATATAGAAAGATATTCACCCTGATGAGTCTGACTGTGTCTCAGCAAGCTTTATATTACTTGATAAACATAGAATAGGTTCTGCAAAAACCTTTTAAGATATGTGACTCTGCTGTGTATACTCTGGAATAGTGCATCAAAACAAAAACATGTAAATAACTTCCCAGTATCTGAACAGGTAATGCAAAGCAGGAGAAAGACATGGAAATATAATTTTAACTGCTGATCTGAGATCAGTGGAGGAAAGATATACTAGATAAATTGTTGGAAATGAAAATCTTGTTTAGTATTTCAAAGCTCTCTAAAACTCCTCTGTGGAATAGTTTGTGTTAATGCATAAGGAACCTGAAAAGGAAGGAGAGATGTTAGTACCTAGGCTGTTTTTCAGCATAGTTCTTTGTTATGGAATGTGTACTGCTTCACTTCGGTAAGCTTTGCAATGTGTTAGTATTGCTCTATTGGCTGTTGTAGAACTATGAATTTGTAAGTGTTTGTAGGATGACTTCTGAAAATATGGACACTTTGCAGTGGCAACACATTCTCTGTGAGCCTAGTCGATGTCACTGGACAAATCAGTTCTCTTTCTGTATCTAATAAAACCCTTTACATAGGATGACATAAACCTATGTAAACACATATGTATATGCAGAGTGTGAGAAAAATTTCCATGACTGTCCTCCCCTCAGAAGCCAGGATTAACAACCACTTTTTGCCATTTGACCTCACACTTTTTAAATTATTGACATATTAATTAGGAAAGCACAACTTTTATGGTCATATATGATACTGAGGACCAAAGAAAATCTAATTAGGACACAAAAGTGGAGATCCCAATGATAAGACTGTCTTTGCAGTTTGGCTGCTATATTACTTTGTAGAAAATGGAGACACTCTGAGACAGCTTATAGTCTTCAGTTTTTTGGGGGTGTGAACACATATTTGGGAAGTTGTCACTTAGCAGACATTGCTAATTGATATGCTGGAGTCCATTCAATTTTGTTTTGATGCAAGAGATAGTGCTAGAGTAAAAGTGGCCAGATCTGAGACAGCCTGGATAATACTGACATATAATTCAACTTGTATCACTGATCATAAAATCCTTTTGACCTAGCAACATGCCTTGGTAAGAGTTTAGAAATTTCTTAATTTGGCTTCACTTATTTGTTCCCAGCAAGTTTGAGTTGTGATGGGCACCATCTCCTTCTGACAGACTCCTTAGGGTCTTAATTCTGTCAGGACTTTTGTTTATCATGCCTCTGTCACCCTTGGGGAATGCAGTGAGATGACATCGGTTTTGCTGCCCACAGGATGTGACAAGTTGCTCTATCCCTTTCAGTCAGTTCTGATTTCACTTTTTGCAATGGTGAGTAGGTCCACAAAGGCTGGCTGTAATCTGCTAATAGAGTCCAAGATAATGTAAAGAAGAAATTGTTTCAGGGTGTTGATAAAAAGCCCAGTGTCTGATGGTTGTTGGAGCTTGACCTTTTTCACTAAAGTACAGTGTTGAGATACTGAGAAATCAAGTTATGATTACCAAACAAAGTGCAAGCAATATCAAAAATACCATATTCCATAATAGTCTAAAAAGAACGCCTGCTTCTTTCTCACTGTCTCTACTGCCAGTGGCTCATATGTTACTTATAATGTGACTGCGAATATTCTACTGCTAGTTTGACAGTTTGCTCACAAGGATGATGTCAGCTAAGAGTATTGCCCTTCTTTTAAGTTAGACTGGCTGAACAGAATATACTATTCTCTCTCTACAGTGCACAGTGTCTTCATTTACCACAGGTTCTCCTCCAGCCCATGAAAATTTGATAGGAAATATCCACCTTCTCCCACAGGAATTTAAGTGCTTTGCAGTTCGATTCCAGTTTCAGAAATATAAATAATGCTCCTTAAGTGTGTAAGAGTTGCAAAGAAATTAGTAAGAGCTAGTAGTATATTTGCACTGAAAAAATTACATTGTGCTAGTTTAAGGTATGTAGAATAGGTATTAAGCCTTGTAAATCTGGCAGAAATAGTAGACTTCATACTCTGTTGCTCATGATAGTGTTTTCCATCAACTTGCTAGGAGTAGAAGGGTAGTGTTAGGAAAACTGTCAGTAATCCAATGCTTACAAATGTGTATGATGAAATTCAAACTACTAGAATACCAACTATTTGGTTGGTTGGTTGATTCATTGGTTCGTTGATTGCTTGTTTTTTGCGGGATAGGGAGTAGAGACACTTAAATAAGAAAACCAAGAAGTGCTTCAAAAGCCTGAAGTAAAGGTAGTAGTACAAAGAATGCTGGAAAAAAAAAAAAGAAGTTATTCATTTAAGCAACAAGATACTTAATCACCAAGCTGTTTACAGTAGGAAGAGGACAGATCCACCTGTCTTACCCCACTCCTCCCCTACCTCCAAAGCCCAAGATATTCAGAGTGAATGGTATCGGTTTTGGCGTTGCTATGATGCTCCAAGTCAATGGAAGATTCTATATTTAATTATTCTTTCATGAAGACATTATCAGAAGTTTAGCTGGGTTTGGATCCATATTGTCAGAATAAAATTCAGTTAACTGCCATGAAACACAGAAATCATTCTCAGTTGACCTTCAAATACTTTTACAGTGAGCCATACACGAAAGTTGGGTACAGCGTTGGGAGTTATGCAAAGTATTGGTGATGAAGATGGTCCCAATTGACAACATCAGTTCATTTCCTGAACATTATCAAGTCTAGTAAAAGGATCCATTGGCAATTTTACATTTTAAAATCTGGAATTATGGCACATATCAGTCAGCATGAATTTGTTGTATTCATTATGCTATGGTTCAATTTGTAGTCATAATTCAGCACTTGCTAACTGTCATGGCAGTGTGGATGAAAATGCTATGCGACACAGGAAGGCTATGAACAAGTGTGTTTTGTTTAACCCAAAACAACATCAATCTATGTTAAAATGTGATTACATTTCAAGTGTAAAATGTGACTATTATAGTAGAACTGCATTTGATTTGCAGCAATTTAGAATATCTCTGTGGTTTACATTTAGAGCTCATCAATAGCCCTTCCATGACTTTTGCTTGGTGATAGTGATGATGAATTAGGTACAAGACTATGGATTTTTTAGCTGAGATTTTTAGAGAGCACTTTCATGCTGATGTTAATAACGGGAATGATGTCCACTTGTTCAGAGACAAAGACAAAGAAAACAACATCTAATTGCTGTCTAGACTCCTGTATCAATTATAATTGATTCTTTTTCCCCCCTTTCATTCAAGAGGACCACATCATTCTCTACACACCCTCTGAGCTGTCCTTCTCATCACTTTCATTGTCTGAAATAAAAGAAATTAATTCAATGTTTTTGGTGGTAAAATGTGATTTAAATATTACAAAATATAAAGCTCCATACATTTCTTCAGGCTTAATATGTTGCTTCTAAACAGAAATGTAATTCCCTATTTTTCCATTAAAAAGCAGAAATTAAAGATGATCCTTTACCAAAATAGTTTTTTCATTTTAACATGAATATTTAATATAATTTTCATGTTTCCTACACTCTCTTCTTGGTCTAAAAATAGTTTTCTCCAATTAATATGGAAATATGTAAAATCACTGATAACTGTTCCCATTGTTGTATCTTTAGAAAAAAAGTCTTTAGCTGTAAGAAAGCAATTGACAGAAGATGCTCAGGAATTGCCTAAGCTATGTTCATACAAACATGTTTTGGTAGGGACAAGAGCAATCTAGGAAAATATATTTTAGCTTGTAATATAAAAACTTCTGTCCTGAATCCTGGAAGGCAGTGGCTGGAAAGCTTTAGAGCTCCTGTGAAAAATCAGCTGACTGTACTTTTAGTGCAGCAGTCAATTGAAGAGAACTAAAAAGACTCTTGTTTGTTTAAAGAGAAACCTATGAGGATAGAGAGGTGGTCAAATACAGGTATATAACTCTAGTGAAATCCCAAAATTACTTCCACGACTGCTTGCTAAAGCCTTTGGCTCTCTGACCAGGGAAAGGAAGACAAAGAATATGGTACAATTTGTGAGGAAAGACCACATCTTTTCTCACTTTATCCAATTTTTGTTCACCTTTCCCGTTAAAAATATCTTCAGCCTTCTGGCCTTGCTGGACAACCCTCACTAACTTTTTTAAGGATGGAGAATGTACCCAACATCCAGCTCTCATAGGAGCTGAATTTATTTGAAGGAAAGCTAGCTCTGAAGTATCTTGAAGTATTTTGATGTTACTGATTTCTCTTCAGCACCACCAATTTTGCTGGAAGACTAAAACGTTCCAGTTTTGTTGAGCTGGCTGACTTTTGCCCACATTTCACCTCAGTTATTAGTGTATGTCTTTTAGTCTGCTTATTTGTACCTCAGAGAGGGATAAATAAATAAATAAATAAATAAATAAATAAATAAATAGAAGCTTGTTTCTGAACCTTCTGCTTGATAACTGACCTGGCACTTATTTTAACTGGCTTTAAACCATATGCATTATTCGCTATGAACTATTTGTGTGTTAGCTCTGGTACCTTGGGCTCATGCAGTTATTTTCCATGCTGGTGATTTGGCTGTATGTGTTACTTCTGTGAGGATTATGTTTAAATTTTCATTCTAGCTGTCTTTTCCTCAAAATCTGGAGTGTTGCAGTACAAGTCAGATCTAGTTAGAAAGGAAAATATACTATTGTTGTTTAGTTCAGTAGAAATTGAATGTGTTATTTTTCTGCTTTACAGAATAAAATAGAGGTCTTTGGTTTTACTCTAAAAAAGGCTTCACTAAGAAGAGGTTACATAATCATTTCTTGCAAATTAACATTATGATTAGGAAAACTGCATAATAGGTCATATTTAAGCCCTTCTGTATGCAGGAACGGAATGACAGCCTGAATGAGGGTCCAGTTATCATTTCTGCTGATTTCTCACAGCAGAATGAATTACTGTAAATATTTATATAATGAAGAACTTTTACATTTTATCTAGTGTTCCATTGATGCAACTTTGAAAATACACCTTTTTAAAAAAAAATCTCCCTTCTCTTTTATATTCATTGAATCTTCGGTTTTTCCTTGCATGCTGCATCCTGTTCATTGCATCTTCATCAGTCTGTTCTTGTCCTACCATTTGCACAAGTCCCAAGACTTCCCTGCCAATTATAACGCTGGACTCTTCAGCACCTGCGACTGCTACAAGGCTTTCACTCTGTTGTAGAAAATCCTCATTGTTGGCATAACTTCCTTTCTGTGAGGTCAGGCGATATTTTAACATTTCTTCATTGTCAATAGAGACGACCAGAATATGCTCTTGAAAATCCTAAACATATTACTGAGCTCCTTGGGGAACAGACTGATTTGACAACTTGTCTGCCCCATCTATTTGCTGCTATCATGTCAGGCAGATTGGCTGTCTACACACATCACAGAATCACAGAATCACAGAATGGCTGAGGTTGAAAGGGACCTCCAGAGATCATCTAGTCCAACCCCCTTGCTCAAGCAGGGATACCTAGACTTCTGTGAAAGTCTCCCTCAGTACTTTATTTAAGCAGGCCTAGCAATTTAGTAACGATGTCCTTGTTTGTGGATATAATTCATACTGTGACAACAGTCAAAAAAATTCCCTTTGTTTTCCCTCCTCTGCCACCGCCCACCAACAAATATAACTACACAGTCTTGTAAAACTAGCACCTTTGTTTTATTAATCTCTTTTTGATGAGGATCTTGTATTGTTATTGCCATGGGGAAAAAAAGTGTGAAACATTTATTATTTTTAATTATTTTAACCAATATTAGCTGTACAGCTTGAAATGCTATCAGGATAGCTGACTTCATTCTGGTCTCACACATTATCATCAACATTTTAAATTAAATTCTGAGGATTGATTGTAACATAAAGGGAAAGATCAGACAGGTGTTCTGATTTTGGGGGCTTGCAGTTGATCATTTTCTGAATTCCAAACTGAGGAAATGTGAGGAGTCGTGAAGACGGAATATAATGCAATCCAATGAAATGGATGCTGAAGCCTACCGAAAATACCGCTGCTATTAAGACCATTGCCAAGACTGATTTACTGTGGAACACCTAGAGTACAAAATTAGATGCGTTAATCTGCATGCATTATAAATGAATTTGTCTCAGCAGTGTGGTAACAATATATATTAAATGAACCCAGAAAAGAGATGGAGAGTTTAAAGTCTTCACAAGAAAATTGTCACCCTCTCTCCAATAAGACTCAGAACAGGTGATAGAGCATAGTGAAGTCTCTTGATTGTCCACGTATGATGTTTTCTTTCCTGTATGGTATCATATTTTTTAAAAAGATGGGAAGCGTACACTCAAGCAACTGCACACCTTGCTACTCCAGTAAAGGTGAACTGCAGTCTTAGCAGAGAGTTGGAGGAAGAATTTAAGAAGCACAAAAGCTGAAAGGCTTAGAAGGAAGAGGTGGTGACAAAATGTGGAAAGAAATGATCCAGGGAAGATGGCTTAGAATGTGGAAGCAGGAGTGAGTGAGTTAAAAGACATGAGCGCATGAGAAGACAGAGTTATTTTGGTGTCGGGCAATGACCATTATTCTGTGATACAGACTGAGGTGGCTTGGATAAATGAATTGGATGAAGCCAGGCCCGTCTCTATAAATTACCCAGATGCAAAGGAAGAAGAATTATGAATTATGACTGCAGACTGCAGAAAGCAGTGGACAATTAGCCCATCAGGATTCAGTACAGGAGTGCTACCGTTGTTACTAAAGCTCCCCAGTAAAGCACTGGGGACTGAATTTTGTTTTCATAATGGTGTGAATCATGAGGCAACAATGGCTCTATGACTCTAGGCAACAATGCTGTTAAAGTGAGTATGAACTGAAAATAATGTTCCAACACTACATGTTGACCTATTAACACAGGAAAATGACCATGTTTTGAAGGATTTTTTTCTGACTGTGCTGAACATCCAAAGCTCATATTTCAAAGGAATATCCTTTTCTTCTATATTCTCCCTCCTCTGTTGAAAAAACCATCTCTTTTCCAGAGAGTATTTGCTGACTGGCTGATTTGTCTCAAGCCAGATGATTGACATTTCTTATAATGTTCATCCTCAGGAGGGGAATTGCAGATGTTATGCTTGCTTGTTAATGTCTGATTCTTGTTTAAAGCTTACTAAGCTATTTACTTTAAGAATAACTCAGTGGCGCCTGTGAGATCCACACATTAGTCTGAAGAGAAAAGAACATCTTCTGCATACTTGATGTTTGCTGGCTTTCAGTCTGGTCAAGTGTTCCACATGCAAAAGGGAACCAGACTCTAGCTGGATTCATTTGTCACTGTCTGTCAGACATAACAGGCACCTTGTTTGTCCTCATGTCTCTCTAACTACTGGCAGTGTTGCAAGGCTTCTGCAGGCTACAGGGGCGTTTTTTAGGTCTGTGAGGGGCGCTATGTCCAGTGCCACACACACAGTGGGGCCTTGGCTCCTAGCTGAGTTTACTGGTCAGTACTGCAACTCAAGGGAATGATATTTCCAAATAGAACAAAAATGATGCAGGGGGGGAAATGCAAGCGAGATGGCTTACACCATTTGGGTTTTTTTGTTTGTTTGTTTGTTTTTTACAGTGCCAGGATAGACTCTACCTGCTTGCTAAAGGCCTGTTTTGATTTTGCCTGGGGCAGCAGCACGCTTCCCAATGAGCATGGAAGGGGAGTGGTTAGGGATCTGGAGGAGGAAGCGTCCGTATTGCAAAGTCTGTGTGTGTATTTTGTTTGTTTACTCACTTGTTTCCAATTTTCCTCCCAAAGACTGTATAGGCACACTGAATAAAGTTTCAGTTTCTCTCAGAGAGCTCCAAAACCAGATGCTGTGAAGTGACAGCGACCTACTTAAAGTCCTTCTTCCTCTGGCTTGTACTGGTGGGAGCTGCAGTACAGAATCCAGCCCTTCATCTTTAAAAATGCTGTTTTCTTTGTGCTGGAGTCCTTAGATTAAGGAAAACTACTTGTATGAATCAGCTGTAATATCCAGGGCTGTGTTTAAACTGTGGCTTTGGGACTGCAGTTCTTACTGTAGGCTGTACGATCTGGGAGCTACTGATTCTTTGCTTGTTATTTTAACAGATTCAAATGTACTTTTCCTGTTAACGTAAAATCACTTTTATGTGTCTCCAGACGATAAGAACTTCCTGTATTCACCTTTTACCTGTCCAGATTCTCCAGGTCTCTCCTTCTGGTAGCCTCTGAAATGAACTTATACATTATTAATGCCCATATCTGCAGTATATTGAGAAAGAGAATAGTGGAGACATTGTAAAAATAAATAGAATTTAACATACAAATAAGACATCAGCTGTTGTGCTGACTGCATTATTCCATTTTGTTTGTAACTTAATAGAAACCTCTGTGATTCATTCAAATGAAACCAGCACAAATATTCTGTCTGAGAAGCTGAAGGAGCCCTGCAGTGTAGCTGCAATCCCTCCTGTGCCCCACAGTAAGGTAGATACTGATTTACATCCCTTTTGAAGGAGCTCAATTCTATTAACTGTTCTGGAGCAAACACGGAGCTAAATGATAGAGGGGAACATACAGAAGGAGAAACAGCTATACAGTGCTCTTGGTTACGTGTATCTGCTTCTCTTGGGTTTGCTCTATAGCAGCCAGTTTACGTGGCAGCGGAGTAGTAGTCCAGGGAAAACAAGCCACAGCACTTGTAGGAGTACAAGTGTCAGTGTAGGAGGAATGATGCATTTCTTCTTCTTTCAAAAAGTTCAGTGGCTGAACTAAACATTTTGGAGGAAATGTTTATAGCAAACTGAAACAAATTTTAACAAGTTTAATAGTTTATTTTCTCTTCCCAGCAGGAAGACAATATTGTTCTTTGCCAATCTAAAACATTTTTGGTAAAACCAGAACAATGTCAAGTCAAATTCAAAACAAATATGTTATTTCAAAATAGAAAGTCAGAATGTTTTTATTTTGAAAATATTGAAACTATTCTTTCTAGAAAATGCCAAAATAAAATGTCACAATATTTAACCTCCATGCTTTCCAAATTGGTGAATAATTTTGATCTCCCCCCAAGTGTAGTTTCCTGCAGATGTACTACTGATTGGTTTCCGTATAGTTTTAATAATGCTTCTGAGGTCACTGCTGAAAGTGGCTCCATACACCAAAAATCTCCCATCATTTTCAATAGTCTGTAAGAGCCTCCTGTTCTCATAGATGACATCTGTAATAAATCCCTTCAAATTGTTCCTTTCTGAGCTGAAACAATACAATAAAATAATTATATATACTCAAATATTTAGGAGTATGGGACTTTGAAAAGCTTTTCCTCAGCAACACTGGATGCCACGTAATCACACCCAAACTATCATCTTCTCTATGTGTTGCATCCCCACAGGATATTGACTCAGCTTCAAAATGTACTCAAGACCAGCTTTCTCTTCATCCTTAAGGAACTTTGCCATCTTTGACCAGAATAACTAGAAGATACCTTAAACAGCTGGAGGCCAATGATTTGGCGCAGGGGTCAAGCGGTTTTCTGTAACAGCTACAAATATGTATTAATGGGAAAACTCCATGCTGCACACATTTCTCCATCAGAAAAGAGGAGGGACTCTCTTGGAAGATGCTCTGGCCCACAACCATCCTGTTAGAGGCTCCTTCCCCAGGTGCTTGGGTACTTGAATGAGGAGTACCTGACCTTCCTATGGAGGGCTGTATCAACTCCAAAGGTGTGCTTTAGATCTCACTTTGTCTGGGACCGCCCCACCCTCCCGTGATATGTGGCTGCTCCTTCTGTGGGCATCCAACTGCAGTCCTTGTGTTTTTCACATGAGGCTGTACAGTTCAGAGAGGCCTGGCAATGTGATTATCCTGAGTGACTTTATTTAAAAAAAACAGCAAAGAATCAAAAGCCAGATTAGGGATTCTGTAAATAGCCTTGCACATCTTCCAAGTTAAATTTCATGGGGGGTTTCATTCCTTGGAGTCTTGCTGGACTCCCTTCTATTTCGTCTTTGATGCCTGTGTGTGTATGTGTGTGCCTGTATGTGCATATCTGTCCCCATCCGTCCTCTGACTTGGTCGTTTCCAATTATGCTGAACGACTCCTTTGCCTTTCACAAGTTTCCTCAGCTAACTGTATTTTACCTTGCATTGAATTAATCTGTTAGATACCTCTGCTCCCTCACTAGCTTCACTTCTCTTCACAAAATCCAGGTTGCTAAGCCCGCACTACCCTTCACATTGATCCGCAGTCCAGGTCTGAGATGATTGCAGTCGCTGCAATGCGGAACCCTGGGGAGACTGCAGATAGGCAAAGCTAGCGTTTCTGTTGGTGATGATCCTGCTTTGATATGCAGTCATGTTTGAACCAAGTCAGGCACTATCTGATATGAGGCCAGGTACAGACAATGCTCTTTAGCAGAGATACCTGAACTATAAAACTAGTCATATGGAGTCTGCTGCCCTTTGAATTCCAAATCCTAGTTCCTTTAACTGAAAATTGATTCAATTTCTACTTATTCCTAAATGGCATGCATAGCATTTAAATGATCGTCAGGGTGGTTGTTAAAATTAAATAGTACAATATATAAGTGAGAACAAAAGATTTTAGTATAAGATGAAGCATAGGATAAGATATTTAGTAGCTTAGCAAAGAATGAGTAAAAAATTATAGCTAGTATACCTCTAGCTTGGCTTTCATCATGCTAATTAGAGATGACTGGAAAACACAGAAAGAAAAAAGATTCAGAAACAAGAGCTGAACTGACAGTTTCCAATGGAAAAGGCCAGAAAATCAACCTGATCACAAAAAAGGCCAGTGGCTATTTTTGTTAGTCTTGAATGGAATCAGGTGGTTTTATATCAGTGATTAAATGTTAAGAAAAAGCACTGTCTGAAAATAGTATTTCTCAAGCTCTGCGTTTACATTTATGTCTGGATTTCTGGTTATGGTCTGGTTTATGTCAGGTTCATTAAGACTTTGTTATATCACTTCTTATTTGGGGTGAATGAGGACATACTTCTTTCTAATAAGTTTGCCACTTATTTTTGATTTCCAAGAGAGAATGGTCTAAACTTTTTGTCTCTTCTGTTGTCCTTATATAGACACATATTTCTACTGCTGGCATTTGCTAGCTGCTTGTCTTAATTTTCACTATTCTTTTTTTCAGTCATTGCATTCTATATTTAAGACTTTATTTATTTATTTATTTATCTTTATCTCGAGCTGTAAGAAATATATTTCTTTGGGGATAGGACCCTGGAACTCTCAGAGTTCCCAGACTGGTGACCAAAAACTGATGACATTACCAGAGTAGAAGAGAATGTTTGTTCACCAAAATATGTCACCAAAATAGGTATTAGCAAATAGATAAGTTGGTGTCAGTAGCACATCCCATCTAATCTACAGAAGTGAGAAAGTAGCCACTTAGCAGATTCTTATTTTTAATGTCTCAAACTGTTTGCTTCACGTTACCTATATTTCTATATTCCTTCAAAAAATAAGTTTTGTGCTGGAATAAATATGTGTACAATTCTCATTATATCTTTTTTAGAATACAACATAATTATTGATAATTTAACAGAAAAATAATTATAGTGTGAGATATTTTTACCCTGGATAATTTTAAACTTAATTATGAGATTTTTTTATTATGATGATTTTCTAAGAAATAAGAAATAATCTCTGAAAAGCAAAGCTGAACCTGACAGTTCCCCCCAAAAGAAGCAGAAACTGATGCTACCATGGAAAGCAAAGCCCTGGTGCCCCCAGTGAGTTTCTTGCTGGGTGCTGTGAGGTTGAGGATCTCTGGTGTGCAGCTGGTGCTGAGGAGTGGGACTGGTTCTGGGCTCCAGCTAGGGATGGTAGCGCTGGAGGTACGCCGTCCTTGCAAAGCTCAAGAGAGGATTTCTGAAAGCTCGGCAAACCTCCCAGACACTGAGCAACTGCTTTGATATCTCTGGACTCTTTTCTTGTTTATTTGCTTGTGATTAAGATGTTAAGAAACATCAATTGTTCTGAGCCACTTGTGTTCAAAGGGATGGTGCTCCTTAAGGTTGTGAGCCTGCAGATACCGAACTTGTCACTCTTGTGGAGTACTAAACTTTCCTTCAGTTCACCTTTTTTTTTTTTTTTTTTTTAACATGAAAGATGTTAAGTATTTTATAATGGCTTTTAAAATTTAGTATTTGAAGTTTCTCAAAGGATTTGAACATTAGAAATAACCTTGGGATGATTCTACAGAGACAACAAGACCTAGTTTTACCTACTCAGCGTTAAGGACTGTTTTCATATTTGTGATAAATGTAGAAGTAATTTGGCTTCACGCTGACAGTAGCCTATGGGATGAATACACATTGCAAATGATTAAACAGAATAGTGTCCTAACTTTTCAATTTAAAATGACTAATTTTCTGAATCTATTATTTGTATTAGAAAAACTTGATGACGTACTTCTCATTGACACCAGCACATGGACTGTGCACACTTGATGCAATTAATAGAGCTAGATGAATGGAATATATATTTTGATACAAAGGCAGATGTGAGTCAGTGAGGTTTTTTTCTGTGATAAAAGGACGCAATTAAGTAATCTTCTGCTTTGACCTATAGCAGAAACTGAACTTTGGCTGCAGCAAACATGTAAATAGCAGCCCTTTATTTTGAGAGACAAAGGGTGGCATTTGCAACAAAGGCAGCGTATCATCAGTGTCATCATCTCACCGGAGTTAGCGGCAGTTGTTTCCAGGTGCTCCCCCAGTGTTACAATTCCACCAATCAAAACCTGGAACACACCAAATATCTTACATCTTTTTTTTATTATTATTATTATTCTTTGGGGTAGAAAGACTTCTGTAGCCTGTGATAAGAACTTATTTCAGACTTACATAAAATCTTTTAATTATATTTTTAAATACCAGTGGTTCAGGTGTGGCTGTCCAAGCACAAAACCTGTCCGGGTTGCTCATCCCCAAGCAGAAGTCTCCTCTTTCCAGCACCGTTTTTCTCTACAGGGAACCCTTCACAGCCTTTATTTGCTGTACTGCTAGAGCCAGAAGACAGGTTTGACTGGTAGATATTGCTGTGTCACAAATATTCCAGAATAAATCTGTTCTTCTACATTTTGAGAAGGAAAGCCATGGCTTTCTCCTTCTTTCTAGTGCACTCATGTCACCCTGTCAGGACTTTAGTTGTGCAGGACTGCTCAACACAGGACTACTCGGCATCCACGAATAGAGCTCTCTCTATATCTATATTTTTTTTTTTTTTTTTTCTAAAGAGCTTATTTCTCGATGCGTTTAGCTCTTTTGTAAGTCTTCTGTAAAGGTCACAGTGGGAGCTGAGCAAAAACTTAATAGCTATCAAAAATGCCTAGAAGTAACCTGGGTAGCTGGAAAGGCAGTAATAGCGAGGCTATACTGAAAGAAACAGCAACTAATCACAGCTACTGTTATTGCACTTTTCTGGACTTCTGATTTGCGGATTTCCTTTTCTTCCTCCTTCTTCCTTGTCGGTTTGCCTCCCACCAGACAGCTCCCTTCTCTATTGCAAATAGGAAAATCTTGCTAAGATTTTCTAAGATTACTTTCTTCAACATGGGCTGACACTCTCCATAGTTGTATCGAACTAAAAACTGTTCTTTTATACATTATTACTGAGATATTTGATTAAGTGTGATGAAGTTAAACTGAAAATAGTCAAGCATCGCTTCCCTATTGTGTATGTGTTAATTTATAAGGTGAATTAACACCTATTTTCAACTTTTTTTTTTCTCCTACGTGCCAGCAAGAGTATTAGAGTTAAAAACAGAGCATGTACTAATTAAGATGTTCTAATAATGGAGTGAGGCTGTCAGAGTCTCAAGCACGGAGGATTAGATAACTATCAGTTTCTTCCACAATTGTGATTATTCCACACCACTTGTTCCCCAACTTTTCTTTCTCATCACACCACCATGTAGAAGCAGAACTGGGTGCAAGGCCTGCTGTGTGCCAGCTGGGTGCATCTGGTACATGTTCAGGTGATGAAGGAGCCACAGAAAAGTGGCTATCGCAGAAAGCTACTTAGTGTCTGTGGGCTTAATGCAGTATATGGACACGGTATGGACTCCTCCCCGTGCTTTGCAGACTAGGGTTTAGGAAAAACTGCTGGATATGAACAGGTCTCTCTAAAGGTATTTTTTCTTCATAAAGTAGAGTCTTTAATGCCTTACTCTCTGGCAGATTTTTCTAGGTAAAATTGAGTGTTGAGGCAAACTGTGAATTCTGAATTTTTTTTCTGTTGCATTACTAGTGAACGCTCTCTGAAGAACTGCTTGACATTTTGAGCACATCTGACTTTCAGAATATGTATGAATTAAAAAATTGACATGAAAATTCACGGAGTAAGAGTTACTGAGGGAATAGAAACTAGTACTAGATTTCATCCCTATCCTCATTAAGACAAACACCCGTTTTCTATTTTCCCAGAACATTCTGAAACAATAATATTCTATGACCTTAGCTATACCAGACTATAGAATACATTACTGGACTGTTTTTCCTGATAGCTTTTAGAATTGTATTGCTACATCTTCTTGATGAATTTTTGAGTGCAGAGTGGGGACTGCATGCTGTTTGAAGCTTGGAGTAGAGAGATGGTGATCTTTAGCTAAAGCTTGGTGGAAAGAATTTGCAGTGTTATTCATTATTATTTCCACTCTGTGACCCTGAACAAATCACTTTTGTAAATGCCTTGTCTTTCTGTAGTCTGTGAAATGGGAATAGTAATGCTTTCTTGTCTTTCTCTTTCTGCAAGTGTTGTGAGAATTAATGCATTAACATTTTGCTGCTGTTTTTTAGATTAAAGGGCCTCTGTATATTCAGGTGTTACCTATGAATACTGATTACTTCTGCATACTTCCTTCAGCAGTACTGAAATAAAACCATGCTGAAAGTCGAATGATAGTGCAGTTATATAAGGAAGGTCGTGTGTGCTATCTAATCTGAGTATATTCACTGGGTTTGAATACACTTTGGGGAAAGTGAAGTTAATATTCATACGGCACACTGGAGGGATAAGAGCAGAAAACTGTTCCTTTAATGGACATAACAGATGTACTGTAACACTTTATATTGTGCTCCACATAAGAAGACAACCATCTTCGGCCTCTTGCTTCGTGATGTCAAATGATGTCAACTGCATTTATGGTTCAATTCTACTCTCCCTCCCCGCTCAGAAATTATATTCGGATTAATAAATCTGAATACTAGGTAATCATTAGCATGGTAATCTCAATAAATTTGTAGTTCCAGACATTAGGCTTGAATGCTGTCTTCATATCTCATCACCATGAACTACACAGTTCTTGCAGATGCTGATTTTTAATAGAAGTTATTTGGAAGTGCTCAGATTACTTTGTCTTCTATATCAGTGTTTGATTTTTTTTCAACCTTTACATGCTTTTAATGAAAAAATCACTTTTCATCAAAGGAAGAGAGAGAACAAAGTGTAGATATGTAACTTATTTTGAACTAAAGTAAGCAGTTAGTACTAGCTAGAAATGCACCATCAGTCAGTAATAGGAAATATTCAGTGTAAAATAATTGTGTAAAAGGCAGTAATTTCAGATAATGGTTAGAGAGACAGAAATAGATACGTAGCCATTTGGGATCCATTTGACATAAAAAAAAATAAAAAAGCAATTGAGCATCCTGGAGAAGCTTAAGAATCTGGGACATGTTTCATTAGCTAGGTTGATAACATTTATAAGATTGCTGATATTCTTATTTCACGTCTCTGCTGGAACCCTTAAGCATAATGGATAGTTCTCTTTCACAAGAAAAGGAGATTAGAAAAACTTCTGAGTAGGTTTTTGATAGTGCATATGCATATTTGTCTACTCAAAGTTGTATATATAAATAGTCCATGGCAAGATAGCAATATTCCAGTCTTCCTAGGTTTCATGAAAGCTCAGGTGGGCTATATTTGTGGACAGATAGCTACTTCCAAACCTGCATGTAATGAGAGCAAACTTTTAGTTATAAAAAATGAATGTGAAAGCAAATGAATTCATCTGAAGTTCTTTGTGTTTCTTAACAAAAGACACTATACGACCAGGTCATTTGCCTGTCTGCCAGGCAGATGAGAATGAAACTGGCTGAGAGGTTCAACCTTGTATCGATTTGCTAGAGAAGTAAAGCGCTTCGGGCTTTTAGCTCCTACCAGGCTTACCACAGTCAGTAACTGCGCAGGGAAAGCCCCAGGCCAGTGCTCTCTTTGAAGAAGAGAGTGCATTGCCACCAGAAGCTACATCTTCTGCCCTCCTGGCTCTCCAAACAGCACACCTGCGTTGGGTCTGTGCCTGGAAGCAGCCACACAACATGGTCCTCTAGGTCCTGTTTCACGTGTAGGAGCCAAGATGGGTTTAATGGAGAATACGTGGTTGCTCAATGAAGACTGAGGTAGTAGCAATGCAGAACGCAAATATGTAGGGCTCACAGTTTTTCACTTGTGCTTGTGCAATAATTTGCTACCAACACAGAATGGTGCAAATGATTCAATATTGTATACCCACTAGGAAATAAGATTTCTCACTGCATGATGTGAAAAGTACGGTGATTTCTGGTGTAACAAGCATATATGAAAAGATAAGCAATATTTTTCTTTAATACAACATAATTAGTGTTGCAAATATTTTTTTGTTTTGGTTTTGGTTTTGTTTGTTCATAGAGTTTTCCAGCATTGTATTCTCAATTTAAAAATGAATACTGATCTTGGCTGGAGTTTTTCTTAACTCTCTTGCAAAAGTTGGCACGTTCTTTCTTTCACTGTTAACACTTAAAAACTTTAGCAAGGCCTGCTAAACCTGAAAGGAAGTAATTGGTGTACACACAGATTGACAAAAAGTGAAGTCAAATATAGTAACAGCATTAGTCAAAGTGGTGCAGCAGATGAATAGTTTGTTTCAAAGAATAAAATATGACCTTGGCCACACTAAATTAGATTTACTGTGCTGCTCAGAAATGGTATCTGCCCACTGTGGCATAAGCAGGATGAATATGATTTAATAAAGTAAGTGGTTGATGACTCTCAGGAGGTTTTGTGATGGAAAATCCTGGTAAGGATTCAGCTTAATTGCAGAGTGTAGTGTTAACTGATCACTAAAACAGAGTCCACCAGAAAGCTTGCAAGGGGCAGAGGGGAACCCCCTATGCTGAGAAATGCAGGTGATGAAATTAAATTTCTTTCAACAAATTAACTCTAAAATGAACAATATGTCTCTTGATTTGTTTTTCTGGTGTTTTGTTGTTGTTCTTTTGTTTGATAGCGTCTTTTTTTTCCTTTCCCCACCTCTGAAAATGATTTGCCTTCACATAGTTCTTTCTTCTGCCACACCGCACAAAATCTATCTTTTGATATTTTTCTTTGAGTTTTTCCATTACTAGAATAAGCTACAAAGCAAATACATTAGATCAAGCAGTTAGTGTATGCTTTAGTAATGTAAGAGTGAAGTAAGACTTATTCCCCTTGAACAAATATGAGCTAGAGAGGGAGAATGGTGGTCTGTGACGAACATGAGATTATTTTTCATAGAACTGCTACTGCCTCAGTAATAATAGATGGATTTGGGTATGTTAAGAGCTCTATCAAGGATACCTAGTTGAAGGGTAGAAGTTAGTTTGGTAGGGTAGGGTACATGGACGTTACAGAATGTATTTAAGTATCTTGTATTTGAGCATCTAATGATGCTCTGTCACTGTAGGAGTAGTTCAGATAATGGATTTCATAATTTATGCTTGAAAATACTCGCTTTCATTGAGAGGAAAAGATAGTGACCCAGCTGGATCAGCCTGTGTATAGGACACAGTTTTTTGGACTATCCTTAAAAACAGCACAGATTCCTGTAGCTTCACCAAGTTTGGGAGCTGGCTGCTCTGCCCAGGGCAAGAAAACCATCATGTATGCTTGGGTGACATCTTGCTCAAGCTTCTAGTTTCTGAATGGGGATATTCATTTAGGCTTCTGTCAGTATGTCCTCCTGGTAGAGCCATGAACAACAAAATGTTCCTCTTCGTTATCAGATGACTTTATATTAGTCTGCTGAAATCCTTGGCATTTTTTGTTTCAACATGTTCAGGGCATGCATGAGCAAGCCTGGTAGAGGAAGATAACTGAGACCATCTCATAGACCATCCAGATGAACTTTGTGGTCTGTCAGCAGGGAAGGGTTTTATATGTCAGGCGGTTTGAGGTGATCTGAAACATTTAATAGGCTGGTTTTCATAACTACCTTTTCTGTTTGAATATTCAAAATTGCTTCATCTTATTAGGTCTGGGCTTGTATCCTGGCTCTGATAATTCACTACTTTAATGCCAGATTCCACTGCAGCGAAGTTTGGGAAACTGTTCCATGTACAGGAGAAAAGAGAAGATATACAAGTTTAGTTCTCAAGTGTGTATGAGCAAATGCATGGGGCTGGTCAGAAAATAATTTCTGTTATTGCTTTTGGAGGTCAGGAGAGATAATCATTTAAAAATCATGTGTTGGAGGATTTTAATTTGATCTATGGGGCAGAGAAAATTTGCCCCAAGGCACATCCACCTTTAAAAATAATCAAATAATAGAAGCTTTAAAACTTTTTTTTTTTTTTGGTGGTGGTACTTTCCAAATTATCAGCTCTCCCTTTGAACCATGAAAGTGTTTTTGTTGCCACCCCAACAATTTGTTTGAAAGTTCACATATGCTAGACGTGCTGTCTCGAATGTGAAGGACTTTTCCTTTCGATACATTAGTCTTCCTATTCATGTTTCATATAATCACCTTCTGTGAAATCCTGTATTCTCCTTACAAAGGAGAACATTAAAACGTGAAAATAAATTCATTCTTTCAGCTAGTGTGAACAGAATAGGGAATTATATGATGCAAGAAGTTGGAACCTTCAGCAGTGTTCTTTTTGTTGTTATTATTATACTTCCCCTGCACCTAAAGATAAAGCTTTTACACAATATAGAAAAAAAAAATCTTATTTGAAAACCTATAGGCTCCTTTTCCATAGGGGATTGCAGCTTCCCTGAAGCTTTACTGCAGTGATGCAGTCTGTAATAGAAAAGCTCCTTCTTTGCTTAGCAACCTGATGTATATACAAATCACAGCTTCTCTTTCTGGTTCCCATAGCTCTATGCAACCCTCCTAAATGATTTAATCACAGACCAAACTTCGTATCGTGCTTCTTTTAAAATTTGATGTGTACACAGTGACAGTGGGGATGGACATAGATAGAAGGTGACGCAAAACGCAAGAAGAAAACAATCATGTAGAGAAAGTCATAGGACATTAGCAAAAACATATAGTGATCAAGGCAAGAAGCCCTCTGCATGCAAACTTGCAGATCTTACCTGTTACACTGGAGAAAAAAAACACTTTATATCATTTAGGTGGTGTCTTATAATGAGCATTATACCAGAGCAAAGAGTAATACCATATATAATCAATTTACACGTATAGGTGGACTTGCAGAACAACAAAGAAACATCAATGTGTAGAGGGTGTTAGCAAACACGTGCATTTCCCTGGAAAAGATTTTGGGATGCTGAAGAGTTATTGTATCTCCCTGTCCTCTGCCTGAAGTGTCTGACCCTGTTAGGGTAAGCAGAATATCAAAGAAAGGCATATACAGTAAAAAGTGTGGGTGCATAACACTTTATATATAATTTAATATATACAACAAAAAATTACTGTAATGCAAATAATAAAGCTACATTTTATAATATCATAAATGAATTCTTATGTTTGTATGTAAGCTGTGTTCCTTTCATCTACAGCATGATTTTGTATGTAACTGGGAGGGGTTCAACAAACACACTTTGTAATTCAGAAACAATAAACTGGCCACACACAGCCATGGTGAACAGGGTATAACCAATGGACAGTGTGATGCATTTGAACCTCTGTATGTCTGCTTTTTCAAAAAGAAGTTAAGTGCCATGATTTGGGTCACAGTTCAAGAATTCATTGCACTTGTGTAGATCTTGAAGCTGTGTGGCATCCAGGTGGTCTCAGTAGAGCTCCCTATGGACACAGGTGCTCTCATGTACAATTCACCTCTAGTTTAGTTAAAAAATCGCTATTATAAATAAAATACCTGCACAATCATGTTTAAATAAAAGATTTCAGCATTGAAAAAAATATGTGAATAAATCAAAAAGCAGAAAATGATGGGATTTGGATGGGTTTCATTAAACTGCAGCGAAGAAACATGTTTTGCAAAATGTTTTTTAATGGGGTTACTTCTTTTCTTTTCTTTTCTTTTCTTTTCTTTTCTTTTCTTTTCTTTTCTTTTCTTTTCTTTTCTTTTCTTTTCTTTTCTTTTCTTTTCTCTCCTCTCCTCTCCTCTCCTCTCCTCTCCTCT
>PTEX01000333.1:103379-269859 GCA_003342815.1 Eudromia elegans | reverse complement strand
CTCTCCTCTCCTCTCCTCTCCTCTCCTCTCCTCTCCTCTCCTCTCCTCTCCTCCTTTCTTGCCATGCTCTGAGAAGCCACCCTGTGCTATTCCCTTTGGAAACTGCACCGCTTAAGTACTATATTAAATGCATGGTTTCACAGGGATGGCATCATTGCAACTACATCTGAGTTAATATTTTCACTTTAAATCCTTCTTTGTAGGTATTTAGAATTCACAGAAATGTTTTATATGGGACAAAACTTCTCATCTTTCATCAATGTACAAGACTGGTTATAGGGTTAATCAGTTTTATTATTAAAAAAAAAAAAGACTGAGAAAATGATATTGAGCTACCTCAATAGGCTTTCCTTGTATTAATGCAAAAGACAAATTACATAGTCTAGCCATAGCTCATTTAGATGAACATTTACCTTACTTAAGTGATCATGATGTCTTCAGCAGAAACATTCATGTAATTGCTCATCAGCCCAAGAGTAACACGTTACAGCCAATAGAATTAAATATAGGCTATCTTTCTTGATACATTTTAAAAAATTCTTACATTATCCCTTCAAGCAAGGAAATAATTACCTGATGTATTTTACAGAATGGCTTAAAGCCTGTTAGCTCTTAATAAAATACTGAAGACTACTGTGCTAGCACAGAATTTGTCGTGTAAAGGGTTTTCTCCATTTTAAAATCCTGATAAGCTGCTTTTAGTAACTTGTTAGTTGAGCAGTCGCGATTGTGTTTGTTTGGTCTTAAACCTGAGCATTTAATTCTGGTCATACAAAAGGAAATACCGCTCTTCCCTTAGACGTTCCTGAGCTAAATATAGTGGAGAT
The DNA here is from genome assembly GCA_003342815.1 of Eudromia elegans. Lineage (NCBI taxonomy): Eukaryota > Metazoa > Chordata > Aves > Tinamiformes > Tinamidae > Eudromia > Eudromia elegans. The sequence goes on along the minus strand of PTEX01000333.1, from coordinate 269,032 downwards.
GTGCTAGTGTTGTTGTTGATTTTAATTACTGAATGTTTCCTTTGTGTTCCAGATCCATTTCTGGACTAGGCAAAAGACACTGCCTGCATTGGTACTGTATTCTTTCCTCCATAAAGAAATGTGCATTTGGCAAGCTTGTTAACATTTGGTTTTGGAAAAAAATGGATTTGAACATTGTCAAGGTGTCAGAACTTGAAACATATGGTGCTTGATTTTCTACTGCTTTTTCTTTTGACACTATATTGAGCTGTGGAGGTAAATAAACATACCCTGGGGTAGAACTGGGCAGTTCGCAGCTGGTGCAGTGGGCTTGATCATGACATGACATAAATTTATTTTATAGCGTGGTCCCATTGGCCCCTTTGCTCACTAAAACTATCCTTGAAAGGGGGGGCAACTCCAAGGACATTCTTTTGTAGACTTCAATGCACAAGCAGTTGTCTGGGCTGTCACACACTGAAATCCAACTTTTCAAATAAATAACATTATGCATCACTGTTCTCTCCTGCTGCATCTACCATAACCTGTTTACTGTGTTTATTTTAACATGGGATTATTTGATCATATTTTTCAAGTATGTGGTTGAGATGTATCTCCAGATTAAGACTTGTAAACTATGCAGGTGTCTATGCCATAATTTCTTCGTGTAGGTGTCTATGCCATATGACAAGATCCTATATAGTAGTTACTGGAAAGCAGTTCAGTACAACCTGGAAACCTGTTCAGTCACTGTGCAGCAGTGATATGCTGCCAGACTGTCAAAACAGCTCTCCATCCTCCCTTTACTGCATTTGGTTACATTTTCTTTGATTATAATGGCAAATTTGACACTTCACTCTGATGTCTATATGAGCTAACATGCCTTCACATAAACTCATAAATTAAGGTTTCTTACTTTGAGTCTGAATCTCGAGCAGTATGTCTGTTTTGAGACTGTGCAGCATTCAGTATGCAATTTAATTTACATTACTTTTGATGAAAATATTTCTGAAACCTGTGTGGACAGACTGACAGTACTGACTGTTTGACCTTCTGTGGAATCATGAACTTTCTTTCACTCTTTCCTCCAGAGCAGCTTTAATTTTTTAAATTACGACTTACTTTAAAAATATCTAAGTCAAAATGAATTTTTTTTGTTGGTAGTGTTTTTTCTTAAGAAATAATTTTTCAAAATGTTTTTTCCATAGAGTGTTTTTGTGTTCTTAAGTTTCAAACCCACCTAGTCCAAAACCAAAATCCGAAGTGATCTGTATAATTGTCTTCTCACAATTGTCATTACAATTTCTTTACATGCAAACATAGAAATATGCTTTCAATCATACCATATCTTAAAGGATTCAACTCAGGTCTTGCAGCTTATTTACTGTCTTTTCTTCTCAATTGCAAATGTCAAATATTGCATACTCAAGGAGCACGGTCCCAAAGCCTAGGCAATTTGTAGTGCCAGAGTGAAATCCACATGAGTTGCTCATGGAGTTTCACTTTCATGTGAGATTCAAACAGGAATTCAGTTGCCTGTCTGACTATCTTGGATTTTATTTTTTTTTCTGCAAATAAAGGAGATGTAATACATATAACTTATTGCATATAATGTAAAAATGAGAATTTAAATGCAGAAGAGATATGTAAGAGGCATCACTTGAGCTTTCCCATTTAAGCTGGCACAAAGGTGCAAACATTTAAGAGCACTCTGTTCACTTCAAGCAGAGGAGCAAGTTCCATCCCACTTAGAGCCGTAGTAACACAAGAAAAATTTGATGTAGATCTTCTGAAATCCATACTACTTGAGATATAGCTAACACTGTAAAAAAAAAAAGGTATTAGAAGTTAACCCTTTGGTTGACAAACCTTCTATCAAAGGTGGAAACAAGCAGATCTTTTAAACTCCTTGGCCTGTGAAAAATCCAGTTGTTTCTATAGCAACTGCAGTGGACTGGTAATGATGTCATCACTCAACAACCAGCCAAAATGCATGTCACCTATTGCAAGGACTGGATAGAAATAAACATCGAATCACCTAATTGCTAGTTATGAATAATGTTCTTATATTCCTTAATAACTTACTGCAAGGAAGAAAAGGACTCATACCTTACTGGTCAAAATAGTAGCTACACTCAGTAATTTGACAGAGGGGGAAAATGTCTTTGTTGTCAAACTCTGTTCTTCTCAAGTATGTGCAATGTAGAAAATTACTGAAAATATTTTTTTTGTGGGTGTAGTCAACTCAAACAACTTTCTGTGGTGTCATATATATATAAATTCCGGGAGATGTTTGCACTTCTTTTGCTGAATGATCTGTCCAGATGACCGTTTTCTTCTGAATTTGTATAGAAGTGCTCAGTAACACCTCTAGTGGGCAGTCTTCGACTTTCCCCCCAGATCACATGTTTTGTCTTTGATTCTATCCTCTAACTGTCTGATAGGATTTTCAGGCACTTCCATTGTGATTCAAGTGAGGCAGGAAATGTATTGACCTCCTTTTCAAAACAGACAGATGCTATCAAAAAGTCTCAGCCCTTCCGATAAGACATGTTCACTCTCAGATACCTGTGTATCTCTTGCATTCAAAAAAAAAATCAATTTCTCAACTCTTTTATTAGGGAAAAAAATGATACTTAACAGTGAAAGCCTGCTTCCTCTTCCGTGTTTGTCCTTCTTTTGTATATCCACTCACGGAAAACTAATATCCTGACAAATGTGTAGTACACCCAGTCTCAGCCTCCTCAATGTCTATAAAATAACCATAAATCTGTAGTACTCTCAGCCTCCTCAATGACTGTAAAGTACCGTAGTTGAAGGAATTGCATTGAATCTAAGCAGTAGGTTGCTAAAGTATTTGCATACAGGTATGTGAAATGTGCGCTAAAGTCCGCTAAGTAAAAAACAAAGAGGAAGAGTCTGAAGAGAAAGTTCTGTAGGATAATAATTTCTGTAGGATAAGTGTTTAACTCACAGGGCTGAGAATGTTTCATAGTACATCATCAGCCCTTGGTCGTGTTCTCCAAGCTGCAGTTACTGCTTCTCAGCTTCTGTTGCAGATACACACTTATACTACTGCTAGCTGGTACCACAGAGCTGTGAAAATAAAGTTGTCCTAAGAATATATTTGCAAATCTGTCTTTTGCCTCTCATTTTCTCATATCAGAGAATCAAGGGTAAGCTGAACAGGCCACTGAGTATTTCCAGCGGCACATTTTATCATTCTTGGTCTATTCTTCCCTCTTTCCAATATCTGTCATTACTTCACACATGCTTCCAAGGATCATAACAGAAGTAATACCGCTACAGAGAACAAAGAATACCTTACTTTTCTTTACCTATAGTTTTGTGTGAATTTGGCTTGGGGTGGGATTGAAGTCTCATCACAGAAGTGTTTTTGTAGATGACTACTATAGAAAACAGTCTTCAGAGAAGCACAGCTCCAGTTCCCATCCAAAGATACTGTGGATTCTTGTTTTACATGTTTCAGTGACCCATCCTTCATCAAAAGATGAGGTCCTAATGGAACACTTTCGTTCTCTGTATCTGGTAACGTCTTTTCCTTTGAGTTTGTTTCCCCAGTTCACTTCAGGAAATGGAGATCTGTCAGCTGAGATAATCTTCAAAGGATTAAAGTTCATTTTCATTTTTAAACCAGCAGTCTTAAGAGTTTCTTATAGCAGCCTAATTTCTCCCTCTGAGGAAAACACACTAAAATAGGATCAGACAGAGACTTTAAATTCAGGACAGCAATGACTCTCAATAGCATATCATATATATCCTGATTACCAACCACTTTATGTCTGGAAATAGAAATTAACATTCTCCTGCAACCTGATTTTGTGTCAGCAAAGGCTCACTGTATTCTTTGTCTTTCTTTTGCCTTTCCAAAATCATACATAAATCTCAAAGAAAAAATCAATAGCGTGATATAATGTCTTTCTGTCTGTGATTTAAGATCTGATCAAGCCACTAGTGAATCTTGAGTTATATCTCTCCTATAGAGGAGGTCTGTAATGGGAAAAATATCTCTCCTTCAAAAATATGCAAGTTCAAAATTAATATGTGGATGAGACCCAAGAAAAAAGCTCTGAAAATAAATGTCTGTATTCCATACCTTAGATATACCTTCTCATGTCTTCTATCTCCTATCAGATTTTTTTTTTTTCAGACTGGAAAATTATTCTAGATGAAATTTGTAACATTTGCTTTTGCCTTAAGCCAAAGATAGGTGAGAGGTTTATTTTTCCTAGTATCGACTTTTTAATTCATCCTTTATAATTGTTTTAGCAAGTTAAACAAACATTCCTTCTCTGGCTAAGTATCAAGCCAGCTGTTAGGAGCCCAGAAGGTTTCAGGATGAAGCAAGTCATGTCTGCAGAGTTAGATAGCCAAAGCATAAGTTCTTATATATTGATCTCACAGCTTTAGCTGAAGCTATTATCTGTCTTTTAGCTGATGCTTTATGTTTTGTCTCAGGGATAAGAGGGGAGCTATTGATATTATTTTTCCTCATCGCTGATATTCATGCTAAGTATGAGGGGTTTTTTTCTCTCTTTGAGAGGCACATAGGAATGCTGTTTTACAGTCTTCATGACTACGAGCACAAATTTAAATGAGAAATGTTTTCTGTGTTTACTTGGAAATTGTTACTGTCCCAATGAACAGCCCATGAGTCTGTGCCACTCTGAAGACAAATGAGCTGTCTAGAGATCGGGCTTGTTGACACATGCCAGAGTTTTCTGCATGCACTGCACTTCTAGCTCAGAAAAGAGTTAACCTTGTGGTAAATTGGAAATGATCCTAACTGTGATACTTGCTTCAAATAATGAATATATTCAGTATAATAGATTCCATTACTCCTTGCAGAAATACTAATATTCTATTATACTCTTGTGAACAAGAGTATCTAGAAAATCTTTTATTCAGAAACCCTTTTTTTATTCCATTCTCTTGTAGAGGCTAGAGTAACAAAAAACCACACATTAAGATGGCCATAATATGTGACATTTTTCAAATATCCATAAATCAAAAAGACTTTAATACTTATGGCTGTGGCCATTTATAACAGTTAGTGAGATTGCTAACTCTTACTCATTTTGGAAACTGTCCTGGTGTAAAATGAGTAATCGTGTAAAGTGAAAGCTCGGAGCCTACAACACTCTTCATGGCAGAAGAGAGGACAAAAGCCATACCGAACAAAACTCCGAGTGAGAGTTGTGAGGAGGCAGTGTGCATCTCCGTCTGTATAATTCAGTTAAATGAGTAAGGACTGGGAGTATTTATGAAAAAGAACCAAAGTAGAATGTAGTGATGCAAACGTTCACATGGTGAATAAGGACAATTACATGATATAGTAGCAAGAAAACTGATTTTATTTATTTATTTATTTATTATTTTTACTTTTTCCCCTCAGAAAACACATTAGAATTGTGGCTATTTTCCACTCTTTTCTTATTGAGGTATCAAACATTAGTTTTTCTCAAAGCACTCGGACTTTGATGAGAAATTCTGTAAGCTTCCTGAAGATGATAAGATCATTTCTCCCTGTAAGAATTCACTTCAAGGAGAATTAAGATGATCATCAGTCCTCGGAAATGTCAAATACCAATCAGTCTGGACTGCTTTCATATCTTCCAATATGAAGGGGTCTTTCCACAATAGAAAGATGAAATTTGAAGATGTATATTTTTTCTTAATCTGTGATTGCTATTGACAGACCAGGCATCAGCAGTACCTAGGACTTTATAGTTTATATTGCCATTAGTTGTCAGAGATCACTTGCTTTCTGATGACTAAGGAAAACAGGTTGTCCACTCTTATTTATATGATGCTCCTCGTCATTAATTCTAGTCTTAATCCTTAAAGTAAACAGGGCTAACTGCTCTCTTAAGAGAAAAAAAGCTTATAGTGTCCCTCATATCTTTAAAAGCTAATTATCCTTTCAAATGTTAGGGCATTTTTGTTGAAGGATATAGCTTTGTTGTACTTTCAAGAACATAGCATTTTAGCATAGAATATGGAGCTGAAAAAGGAATTAAAACATGCATTCCTTTTCCTTACTACTGTAAGGATATGCTCCTTGAAGCACATCGTCTTGTAAATAAATGGAGAAAATTAAAAATAAAAAGCAAACCTGGCTTGAATCATTCCAGGCAATGGCTTTGCTGGGTTCTGCCACTTCCCTTGAGCTGAACTGTCAGATGTTTATGATATACATCACAATTCTTTTGCATTGAGATAAATATTTCTTAGGTATTTTGCACACTGATCTATTTGGTGATTTCCTACAATTTAGCTATCTCTTAGTATAGCTGTTCATTTGCAATCAGAGTAAATACAGAGTGTAAGCTCTGAAAATGTGATATTCTCCCATAAAGAGTGATTTGTTTGTTTTTACAAGCTCATTGTGGTGAATAAGTAACTTCCATTGATAATGGTGGGCTTGTATTGCATTTCCACTTTCATTTCTTCTAAACTGTCTAGAGTTTTGAAATTACTGCTAGGATTTGTGATGCTGTGTCCTTCAAATACCTTTTTTCTTTCTAGTTTCATTTTCACTGCTGTTTTATGTTCACATTGTAATAACTCCTATTTATGTAGAATTAATTTTCTAATTTCACTAAGATGTGTAAAGCCTTCTCCCAACTCATCATTTTCAATTTTCATTAACATGTTCTTGACCTTTTCTTTGAGTTTATTAATGAATATGATGATTAACACTACTTTTCTGATTTATGCAGACTGTTCTCTGACAGATATTTAAGTTTATTATACTTAAAACTATATGGTTTATTGTACTAAAACTATAACACTGCACTTTTACTCATCATAACAGAATGTTTAGTATTGGAACTCTCTTTATTTGAATAAAAAAGGCTTTGAAAGGTAAAGTATGTTATAACTTCCAGCTGTGATGTAAATCTCTTGAGTGTTCGTGTAACATACAGTAAAAATAAGAGATTGATGTTTCTTCTCGACTATAAATATATCAAAAAGAGTTACTTACAAATCTGTGTTGATATAAAAATATCGCTGAATGTGTATTTTGATAGACTTATTCAAGTGCCTTGATTAAATCACTCTAAATAAATTCCCTAGTATTCCACAAGAGTACCTAATATTTAAGAACTTGAATACAATTGATAAATGTCTAGCATTTCAATTGTAGGAAATGCTGAGTAATTTAGGTTGTGAATCTTCACTCTTTCTGAATTAAATGGAGATAGGTGAAGATATAAACACTGTCATTTTTTTTGTCTTCTGCACAACAAGAATGCTGGATACTCCTTGGTTTTATGGACATTCATCATACCTGAGCTCAGAATGAATCTCTAGCTGCAAAAATGCAAGCACAACAATTATAGGTTTATTTATTGATCCACTTCACACCAACCTAGGCCAGAAGCAAAATGACAAAATAAATCCTTTCTATGGAATCGTTGCAAGATGAGGCTGAAATTAATCAAGAGATCATCTGATTCTTTTTTTTTCCCACTGTGGCAGGCCTAAGCTGAAGCAGGGTTAAGCTGAAGTAGGCAACCTCCAACATATTTTTATCTGAGGATGCTTAGAAATGAAGGAAAATCCATTACTTCCGATGTTAATTTGCCCCAGTATTTTGCAATGCTTATTACTTAAAAGGACTTTCTTAGTATCTAATCTAAATCACATAAATTAAGTTGATTAATGATACAAATTAAGCAATATTTTGATCTCTGTTCTTATTAGAAGAGTTTAAATACCAGATATTGTCTTTTTCTCATTTTCAGTTTTCAAGAGATGAAGGAAAATGGTACCTCAAACATTTGCTCATGGATCATAACTTGAGTTTTTCCTGTTGCTCTCCCCTGGAGCACTACAGTTTTGGACACTATTAAACATTATGGTCATGCCTGGAGGAGTACTTTGGTGAGAACTTTGTAAGGAGCAGGTAGACTACAGTAATTAGTTGTGGTATCACACATAAAAGAAGCTAGTTAATGTCCTAGAAAGATTTTCCTGCACGACTTGATTTTGTTGTCCTATTTTCAGTATTTTATTCACTTTATGTTCACTAAATCCATTTTTTTGCAGTTGCAGTACAATTTTTCTCCAGTATTTACTTTGACATTTGATTTCTCCCTGAGGACATTAATTCGAGTTTGTAATTAGTGACTGATTTTTATTTTATCAAGATTATTTTGGATTCTGATTCTGTTCTTGGGTGTACCTACAATGCTTCACTGTCTGATATAGCCATGAATTGTAGATCTATTTTCATTCTCCAGTCTAAAATTAAAAAAAAAAATATATATCACAGAATTTTCCTGTGATTTAAGCTGTGGAAGCAGCTAAAGCACAATGTTTGCATTAGTTTTATATGACCTTTATTATAATGTCAACTGGACCATATTTCCCTAGTTTTCATACGTTAGTATTATACAAGAGACTGCCAAAACTCTTGTTAATATGAATATATCGTAAATACAGTTAACCTGTCAAAGTAGGAAACTTAATTGTCTGAAAAATTTTGTTCCCAGCAAACACATATAATCTATTCTTATTACTTCATCTCTTTGTGCTTTAATATTGGTCTTTTAATAAGCTGATCTAGTATCCTTTAGTGTTACATATTAGCTTGGCATGTCTGAAATTCTGTAAATTCTTCTTTCTTCCCTCCTTTTCAAAATAGTTGCCGTGTTTCTTCTTTTCCAGCCCCCTGGAGACATGCTCTTTCACAGGGTCTCACCAGTAAGAGTGCTGAGGCTCCTTCAGCATGTCCCTTATTAGCGAAGGGTGAATTTTATCTCAGCCTTTAGCAGGGATACCTATAGTTTATCTTTATTTCCTTAGCTCCATGTCATCTTGTTTCCTTTTGTTAAAATTCTGGTAAGCATTGATTAATCCTTTACAAAAGACAGAGGTCAAAAGATCATTGAGTACTGAGTCATTTCATATTTGCTCTCCTTTTCTGCTTAAATAACAGACTTCTGTTCATTCAAATGGACCTACATAGTCTTTTTTATTCTTCTATGATTTTGTTGTTTCTAGGTTATTTCATGCATTTACCTTTGAGGTTTATTCCTATACAAATCTACTATTCTTTGTGTTTCCTTTTATGGCACAGAATATATCCAATTCTACTTGATTTTTCTGGTTATTGAAGCACTTCTAATTAGATTGCCTCTTTTCTGTCTTTCTTTTTTTTTAAAAATATTTTCCATCCACAGCACAGTGAAGTTGTGCCATTCTGCACATGGTCTCTCTCAGTACTTTTCACACTCGTTTGCATTATCCTACGAAGATACCTGTTTTTTCCCTGAGTAAGTCAAAGCTTTTATAAGCAGCCTGGCTTACAGTACTGTTCTCATTCCATCCTGGCATGACAGTAGGGCTTTGTATCATTTCATGAAAGCTTTGACCCAAATTTCTACTTTCAGAATCTCAAACAATTCCTTCTTTTTACCCAGAAACAACTTGGAAATGTCATTCCCTGTGTGACTTCTATCTTCCCAATCAAAGAATACAACCTTTCTCTTTGCCTGTATTCTCCATAGAAGTCTCAGCCACCACCACCACCTTCTAATCAAATAGTTTTTATTGAATAGGTTGTATATGGGTATTGCTCCAGTTTCTTTTTACACTCACCCAAAATACTGGACAAATCTTACTGCTTCCTGAATTTCAGACGTTGTTGGAAAAGCCAGAAATCTATTGGAATTGCCTGTTGTTCTGAGATTTACAGATCATTCATTTGTATCTTTTGTGATTCTTTATGTGGCTTCTTGAGTATAAAGGGTTAAAATAGTTGAGATTTTTATTAGCAGTTGACATATATATATTTAACTTACACTTATATCATAACATCCATATGCTTTGCTTAAAGGATATAATCACACATAGAGAGAAATATCTTCCTCAACTCTGGAATTTTTTTTCAGTGTATTTTTAATTCTACTTTCATCAGAAATCAGAAACAGGAAATTCTGAGATAAGAGATAGCTTTCCCTTATCAACAATGTACAATTAAAACCTAAAAATGCTTAATTTTAAACAGGATATCCTACTTGTCTTCAGTAGATATTCCATCTCAGTAGTGCAGAAGGTTTAGTGAGCGAGTTACATTCCTGTATGACAATGACATTTATTCTAATCTAATATAATTCGATGGTTATGTGAGTCTCAACACAGTGTCAGTCAGTGCCTATTCTTTATTGTCATGCAAATATTCATGTCAACAGGAGAAATCCTTGAGAAAAGAAGAGAAGAAGAATGCTCTTGAATTCAGACTTATCCTGAAAAAGTAAAAAATGGCAGTTAAGAAAAACCAGCGAAGTGCTTTGGTATTATCACCTCAGCAGCATTTTCAGTAATTGCTTTTAAAATGGAGTTGTGAAAGAAAGGAAAATCTGTCCCGCTGAGCACTCTGCAAAAGTTTGCATTCAATGCAAGCACAGAGTATGAACGGCAACTGTTTTCTGTGAAATATGCTCCCAGTTGATGAATTGGCTGTGCTTTGCCATATACTTCATTTTTATTTAAATTCTTTTAAAGCTGTTTTCCCTAACCTGGGTGCCTTCAGACAGTCATGCTCTGGTGCTGTTGTCCACTTGGTACTTGCTTGTTTCTAGCATGCTGCATGTTGCGTGCAAAATTGCAGGTGAGAGGAGGAAGAGTCTATGTAATTTCTGTGTCGTGCTGGAAAACTGATAAACATTTCTGAACTGGAAAGGGGATCGCAGAAGAGCAGCCACCCCTGAGAGATGCAGCACTCAGGGAAACTTTCCCTCCGGGGATTCTGTTGCTCTGTGGCCCCAGCAGCTCGGAGTCTCCTCCCGTTCGGAGGCCGTGCTGTGTCCTACTGTGCTCTGGTGGAACATTACCTCGGGAGCATGGAAAATGATCTCCTTGAACACGTATATTTCAAGACAAAAGCAAAGAGTGCTTTTTAAGGGTCTGAACAACTCAGGGATTTCCTATCCTTTTTCCCCCTTAATCCCTCAAATTAAAGGATTTTCGTATCATCAGAAAATAGTTTAGTGCATACTTTGCAACCAAATTTACTGCAGATCACTGCTTATGCACTGTGTTAATCTAAGTGTCTTTTTTTCCCCGTGTGTGTTTTTTGTTATCAACGGACAGTGCCTGAGCCTGTTACCACCTTTTCCTTAACCTCAAGTGTAAATCCATGTTCAGTATAGCCTGTGACTGGCAAGATAACAAGTACAACAGCCACGTTACAGCCAGGGATGGTATTTCACTATAAAATCTCTAGTAAATCTGAATGTCATCCAAAAGTCAAAACACTATCGAAACATAAAACCTTTATCTAAGCCTCAGGTGAAATCACTGAGAGTACAAAATGTGTTTGCTAATAAATATGCCTCGTATTGGAAGAAGGTTAAGTTAGCTGCAGGTAATTAATGACTTTCAATGAATATTAATGTTTTTGGAGCGGGCATGTAGTGCACATTGAGGTTTTTTTTTTTTTTTTTTAATTCCAAAGAGGGTACTTCATAATTTTACTGCTGCAGTTCAGCTGCAGTCCTTTGAACTGCGGAAGCCCCAGTTGTTGATTGATCTTGCCATTTGAGAAGGAATTAGTTTTTAAGTAGAAATAAAACACTGCCAAGCGAAAATGGCAAAAAACTTTACATTTATGTTGTGCAATGCCAAGTGACTACCATGAGATTGATTTTTTTTCCTATTCAATCAGTGCTGACTTTAAAATAAAGGTGCATAAGAATCTGAAGCAATTTATAAATGTAGGTCAAGCCAGATATATCATTTAAGCCTAAAGGAAAATTAAATTTTTGAAACTTTCTGTCCAAACACTTTCTTTTCCCACTCTATGTACTTTCCCCTTGGAGACACTTATAATAGCAGAAAGGACACAAAGGGACAAAGGATTCATAAACCTGCCAGCAAGTGGTGTGCAGACCCAAATGCCTGCTGCATCCCAGCGCTCAGCAGTTAGGGCACTTGCTTTGGATGTAGCAGATGTTTATTACTTCTCTTCCTTGCCTCGCTGGGTTTTGAATCTTCCACACAGGCACCTTTTCCACCTTCTATAAATATGCCCCAAATCTCATGCTATGGAAAGCTGCACAATTTCTCTGATTTCTTCCTTCTGCTGTAGTGAATACATAATTGAAAATTCAATGTGAAATAGTTTTAATTAAAAAAAAAAAATCCTGTCTTGTTTCATTTTCACATAATGTGTTACAAAATTTATAAGCCATACAAGAGGCAGGGAGCAAAAACTTGTAGTTTTTCTCCTTCAGTTTAGCAGCCTGATTCCAGGTGGAGTCCATTTCTGAACTCCACCTGTGTGATCTCCTTTTTAGACTCTTTATCAGACTTTGTTGTAGCTGAAGCTACCGAAGTGGAGCACATCCAACACTGGCTTCACCAAGGGCTTGAAACACACCTCAGATGGAGCACAGGGCTTTACAATTTCTTAGGCTGACAAACATCATGAAGCCAAGTTTCTTTCACTCCCTGGCTGTGAGTGCCCTTACCAGTAGGTTACTGGTATCCACCGATGGATATTGTCCATGGAGGAGTAGCCTCCTGCTCTCAGAGGTGGTGCTCCAGGTCCTGCCTGGATTGGCATCCCAAAGCAGGTGCCCTGGGACTGCAGGCTGCAGGGGCTGAGCACGGCCTGCCAGCGGCCTCTAAGCACTGAGGGGCCTTCAACAGCCCTTGCAGAAACATTTACACCTATTTCAACCACACTTGAGGACTGACCTGCGCACTCATCATCACCCTGGTCTTTGTCTATTTTTTGATCTTTTGTCTTTTGACTCTAGTCTTTTTCATCATTATCTATCTTCTTCCTTCTCTGTGCCTTAAGGCAATACAATACAAAAGTCAAATGAACAATATAGGTGGTCTGAATCACTCCCTTACTAAAAAGTACATGCGTTATAAAGAGCTGAGCAGATTAAAGAGATGCATATTTACGTAATTACACTTCTATGAAAGAACTATATAACTTGGGCAAGCTGATTCTGGCAATAGTTGTAGAAATATAAATTGCTTTCTGGAAAAGTGAGCTCTATACATGTTGTGTTTTTCTTAATGTTATTGACAGTTCCGGCAGGAAAGAAACACATCTGGGATAACAGTGCCTGCTATTTGCTTGATGGACACAAGGACCACATTGATGAAACACTATTGGCTTTATTGGAGTCAGTTTTGACTTGCACAGAAGGAAAAGCAGTTCATTACTTCTCAGCAGCGGCCCTCATGCACCTCTGTTGCATATTGCTTTAGATTAAAACAAAATTGAATCGAAATATCCCTGTAACTTTACTACTGCTGTGTTTAGAGGCCTGGCAGCAGCCCAGCTGCACAGTTGCCCACCTGATGCGTATGTGCCTCTCCATTCTGCTAATGTCTGGAATAACCATTAAATTCGTACGAAACATACCAACAAATTAAAGTTGGCTGTGATGATTATAGATGGTGCGCTCTTAGCAGTGGTTATAAAAGGCTTTTCTAGTGGTTGGTTGTTCTATTGTTGGTTGTCACTGGTGCAATGATGACAAAACTACACAGGAGCACAGCTATACAAACCAACCTGCCCCACCGGAATGAAGATGTGTGTTCCACATGATCATCTCTTTAATAGTGCTGTTGGGCATTCGGCGTGTTTTTAATATCAAACAGGAAATCAAATCTCTAGGCCATTCATGTAAGACACACTTTGTAATGTATATCATAATCCATTTTCTTTTCTTTACTGTTGAAAACAGACGAGGAACAACATCCTGTTTAATCCATTTTCTGAGATGAGCGCATCTTCATTTTTCTCTTCAGGAGAAAATTCTATCCTAAAAGGACTGGCATCTCAAAAAATTGAGTGAAAATATAAAGGATGGGAATCAGAATCTGTTTTTGTTGTCTATCACAAAAACTACAAAAATGTTTAAGAAGTTATGGCTGTAAAATTATTCTTTTATAGAGGAATTAAAAAAAAAATACACAGTCAAATTGAGTTGTGCTGAAGAAGCTCCACTTTCACCTTGTGCGAGATGTACCAGCCCATCACTCTAATACCGATTTTCTCCAATGCAACACAACTGGAGTAAGTGATGATGCAAAATCAAACATGTTTAATTGGTGAGTCTTGGCCTCTGTACTAATTTTTACCTATGCCTTAATTACTGCTTTTGCTGGATAGCAGAGATTAAGATGAATACTAGTGAGTTCTACACAGATTAAATGAAATCTAATAATCCTAGCTTTCAAGTTGTTCAATCTTTCAAAAGGCTGGTAAATCCAGTTTTTGAATTTTCACTTGGGAACTTTTATGGAGTCTGTGGTGCATTCTTAACAGAAACCTGATTATTATTAACAACTTCTAGTCGTCTCCCAGTATTGGAAGAACATTAAGCAGCTGCATATTCCATCCTGACAGTAGATTTAAGGCTGTAGTAAAAAAAGTAAAGCTTTTAGAAAGTATATGCTCAAACATACATATTATTTTTTGCAGCAGTTTTCCTCCTTTGTGTTTGTTTCACAGATACATTCAGCCAGCTAATTCTTACCTGTGCACATGCTCAGAACAGATAGATATGTAGATAGATAGATAGATAGATAGATAGATAGATAGATAGATAGATAGATAGATAGATAGATAGATGGATAGATGCTTCCTTGTGTGGAAGACCACCTGAGGGATGTTCTTTAGATGCTTTCTATTGTCACTTTATTCCACGTAGTTTGCATTTGGTCCCTGCCATTCAAAGATGTTTATCCAAGAGAAAAAAGGGTATTTATGTTAGAAACCACACATTTTATCATATGAAGATGCAAATCGAATATTTCAGACAATTCTTTAAATAAGTTATATGAATCGCTTTATGATCCCTTAAGCAGGCTATTATCTGTTTTTATTTTACAGCCAATTATAGCCAAAATGTGGCATAATGTTCACTCTCTGAGCAAAACCGAATCACGCAGAATTCAGCTAAATCTGCCATTTATTTGCTAAGGAGGAAAAGGGAGGCAGATGAAAGTAATGGGACAGACAACGGTGTGACATATTTGCCTGGAGCAGTCATTTTCAGTACATTTTTTGTGGGTTTCAATTTCAGGTGACATTTTATTGAGGCACAACCTGAACACAGGAGATAGGACCAAGATACAGACGTCCTCAGTTCTCTAACACCATTGCAGTGCCACAAAGAAGAAGATAATAAACAGCCACAGGGGCTTTTAAACCCCAACAGCGTGTCACGTTGTCTTTACCACCAGGAAAGTCATTCCCTCTCCATAAACCAAAGAACCCCCGGGATTCCCACTAAATGGCCAGTCGGCATGCAGTTACAAGTGACAATACTTGCATTGCTGACACCAGTGATTTAGAGCTCATTTTTCAGCTGCCCTAATAACGATGCTATTAGGCCTGGTGCACACTAAATGCCAGTGATGTACCGCTACCCGTCTCCTCTAGGGCTCAGCAAGTTATAAGTAGGGAATGACTCACACAAAAGCCGTTTCAGTCAACCCCAAATTAGTTTAGGTCTGATTTAAATTGGGCACGCTAAATTTGATTAATAATTTCAGGTTGACTATAGTATTTGGGGAGCTGGGTGTATTCACAAAGACAGGCAGGATGAACAGATAATGCTCCTTATACTCCAGTCATCGGGTTAGTCATCTGGGGCTAGCAGGAAAGCCTCCGTGCACGTTTGAGTCAGTGAAAGTGCTTGAAGCAAAGTTTTCCAGTGTTTCTCTATTGGGGCTTTTGGACTTTTTTTTTCAGGGATGAAATTTAGCTATGTTAGAAAACTTAATATTCTGTCTCTCAGACAATGACTTGGCCTGGGCCCTCTCTCTCCTGCTGAGATTGTTTCATTTTGTATAAACACCTTAAAAAGTAATTAGAAAGGAGCCTGGTGTCCTGGCCAATCTACCAGGCTTTACAGCGAATCTCATTTAGCCAGTGAGCATTTACTTCTAATGTTCAGTTGAACATAATAAGCAGCATGAGTTAAAGAAAAAGAAAACTATCCTGCTGATGAAATTTCTTTCTGCACATGGCAGT
Source organism: Eudromia elegans (assembly GCA_003342815.1). NCBI lineage: Eukaryota > Metazoa > Chordata > Aves > Tinamiformes > Tinamidae > Eudromia > Eudromia elegans. Next base: position 253,014 of record PTEX01000333.1, on the reverse strand, counting down.
TTGCTGAACAGTATTCTGTTCTGAATTGGAACAGGTGACATTAAGAACCCAGGTCTTCTTATGGCAAGTTAGTGTCCTAATCACATAGCTAAGTCTCCTTCTACATCCAACATCATGCTTTTCTTAAAAAGATACATAAACAAATAATCTTCTACTAAAAAAAAGAAAAAAAAGTTCAGTTTCAGGATATTCCTGAAATAAATTTTTATATTTTTGTCTTTTAAATCTTTCTTATTTAGGTGGAGTGTTGTAAGGATGAATACTTGTAAGTTGCTCCTTGCTAAAGAAAGGTGCTCCAAGGAATTATTCTTTATAGAAAAGGCCAAGAATAGAGACAAAAGCTCATTTTGCCAGAAATTTTTAAAAATGAGCTTGCATTTTAATTTCTTCACCCTGTATTTGGAACACCACATATGCCAAAAGCGACAAATGCTCCTTTGTTTATTTTTTTATTGACGAGCCAGAAAACAGACTTGTGCATCTATTAGCTTTTAGATCAAGCCAGGCAAGGCTACTGGTGTTGCCAAAACAAGGCTTGCTTGCTGTACTGCTGGTAACTGCAGCTCCTTTTACTGCATTCCTTGTGCCGTGCCTGCATCTGCTGTGACAGGGTTAGGGCCATCTCCACGGCAATGCTTGGAGAAAGTGGAAAGAAGAATAGAAAAGGCGTTAGTTTGGTTGTGCTTAGGCTATTTTTATCCCGCAGAAACAGATGGGTCAGTGAGGGGCAGGTAGAGTGGGTGCGGGAGAGGGTGGAAAGCTCTCAAGAAGTGGGGTTTATGGATTTTATGCCGGGCAAAAGGAGACATAGCCCATACCTAGAGAAACTCTTTGCATGGGTGGACCGCACTTGGGCAAGAGCTCAAATAACTTCAAAAAGGGAGTTGAGCAGGAGGCAACGGGGCTGAATCCCTGCACAAAGAGGCTCCTTTGGGAAGGCTTTCCTGGTGCTCCACAACCCTCCCGCCACTTCCAAGTTGGCCGTGCCCTTGCAATGTGCCATTGGTGGCCGTTCTCCCTCGTTTAGGGGATGGAAAAGTTTCCTTTCCAAAGAATGCACGTGGATTCCGCTGCAGCCCCTCGCTGTCTGTGGCTTGTTCAGTGCTCCCGCCTCGGCAGGTGCTTCGCAGGCGCCTGTCAGAGGCTGCAGCGAGACCTTTCCTGGAGGCATCCCGGGTCGCTCGTGTTCGGCCAGGCTGCTGCAGGGAGCCGGGAGAGAAACGAGCTGTGCCACGGCCCGGTGTAGACAGGCACGAAGGGGTGGCGCTGGCTGACACAGGCACAGCGGGCGCCGGGGACCGCTGCCCATGTGGCGCAGCACAGGGCACCTCTGCGCGCATCCCAGGCATCCGCCCTGGCAGCTTCGCTTGCGGCGGCTGACCTTGATTTTGATCATATTTTATTGCATTTTAGAAGCAATTATGAAAAGTTTTTTTTGATTTTTTTAATTTTTGTTAAGATGCTGAAAAAAAATCCGAGGAGGGCTGCTGTAGTTACCTGTATTTGTTAGCAGCTGTACTCCAAGGAAAGGCTGAAACACGTAGCAGGATGCAGGGTGCTGAAAAATCCTGTATTGTTAAATCTTGGCATCCCAGTGGAAGGCCCCTGCCATCTGCTCTCTTGCCTTATTTCCTTATATTCTCCTGCAATACTGTTTCTGAGCAATATCCTTTAGAACACCATGTTTTTAAAGATTGATGGCCATTTTCCTTGAGGACCAATATCGCACCTTAGGAAACCATATACGCCAGTGGAAAAGTGGTGTCCACGCTTCAGACTGACCTGAGCTCGTTTCTGACCCATGCTGTGGATTTACGTGCTAGATACGAGCTAATGCTAAGAAGCCATCACTTCATACTCTCTCCTCAGCTGAAGAATTAAACAGTTAAGTGGGGAGGAGTTACAGCTTTTCCTCCAGCAGCTGCTAGTGAGGTTTTTGGAAAAGAAAATTCTAAACTCATTTAACCATTGCTCTCCTGCGTCCTCTTTTTTTCTTTTTTTTTTTTTTTTCAATTCTGTGGATTATATAGTCTTGCACACGGTTTATTTTCCTGAAAGTTGGTGTGGATCTCAGTTCCACTTGACTGCACTTCTTGTAAAAACAACCTAGTTGCTGCAGGTTCGCTATTAAAAATCATATTATGGTAACAAGGAGGACCTTGCACATCATCCCTCTGCATGTATAATAAGCCATTTGCACTATTATTTGGTGAAGCAATTACCTTATTCCTTTTCCTGGTGTTAATCCTGTTTTCTCTTCTTTTATGTTTTTGTTTTAAAAAAGAAAGAAATAACAGCTTGTCTCTTTGAGAGCAAATAACACTCTTTAAAAGCAGTTGCCAAGCAACCTACATTCACAGTTTTGGTGGGCTGCTGCATTTGTACTAAGCTCTGAAGAGCAGTGAACCCTCCCCTTCCAGCCCCCAAAATAAAATAAAGTTGAAATAAGGGAGCTATAGAAGACAAATCATTCTAGTGTTCAACACATTTTGGGTGCTACAATGATATTCAGAGTGGAGAAACATATAAATGCTGGGGAACAACATATCCAGTCCGGTAAAGAAAGATTTTTTTTCTGTTCATAAATTCACTTGTTTACCACAAGTTTGAGAGCAGAAGCAGCAAAACTGCTGATATTTTTTTTTTCAGCCGAACACACAGAAGATAAAAATGGCAAAGCAAACCCAAGAAATACAGTGAGTCATGACTCCTTCTGGGAGTTGTAAGTGCTAGTAGAGCCTAAGCAGCTCTCAGCGTCTAGCTTGTACCTCTGGGTCACACGTTTTTCCCCAACAGCAAATCTGAGCACCTTGCACCCCCCAGGGTGCCAGGTGGGAGCTGGCTGGGGGCCATCGGAGGTAGCGCATTGATGATCCAGATGTTTAGGGCATGTGAAGATTTTCAGCAGAACCTTAGATAGAAATGCAAATAGATCTTTAGATAGAAATGCAAATAGGTGTTTAGATAGAAATGCAAATAGATGGCAGCTGTAACTAATACGAGAAAATTGTTTGGCTCTAGCATTTCCAAGAGAACCTGTGCTCTCCAGCACAGACATTGTAGAGGCAGCTATGAGTGCACACGGACAACTCCCGGGTTCAGTCATGTAATTGTGGTAATTCAGTTCTGCATGTGTCCCAAAGACTCCAGGAGGTGAGAAACAGATGTTTATACATATATTTTTGCTCTTCTGAAAAGCAGAGCAGAAGGACTAAGGTCACTTCTTTTTCTTCTGACTGAGAATATCCCATCAATTGGTTAGTTTTCTCGGATCTTTCTTCAACTGCTTAATAATTTGAATTAGTATAATCCAGTGCCCTGTAGTAAAATCTGAAATTGTCTGCTTTTGTTTGGGCCTTTGTCCTTGAAGTTCATTTCTCACCTGCTCTCACTGGACGTTTTCTCTTTTTTGCTGTGGCTTGGTGATCTTAGCCGCCTTAGACACCATGTCTAAACTGCATGGCAGGAGTCCATCAAGGTTCATCCTGGATTTTGTCCCCATTGCAAGCAGGACACAGCAGCATATTCAGCCGAGGGCTGGAGCTCAGACACCTTCCCGGCTCTTGCAGGTGGGGTGGAGTGCCAGGGCTCTCCCAGATTTGTGCTCTGAACACCGTTTCCATACTGTACATGTACACAGGGAAATAAGCCTGTGCAGAGCCCGTACAATGTGCTTTGAGCTCCCAATATGAACACTGAGGCTTTATGTACCTATATGCACTTGTTATTGAATGTGATTTTGCTTCTCCACTTTCTCTTTCAAACCTCTGTAAAGTGTTTCGGTGTATGACTAAAAAGTGTTTACTGCATGCTAGAAGCACATTTTAGTTGGGAGGGAGTTTATTACAGTTTCTGGTAACTTCTTAGCCATTCTAGAATGGTTAACAGTGAGCTCCGCAAAGACGATGGCTTGCAAGGCCTTGAGTTTGCAGACTACCAGAACAAAAGCATTGAAACAAAGGGATTATGGAGGACTAAAAGGATCTTGATCTGTATTTCTGTCCAGGGCTCTCTGTTGATGAGAGAGGAGTGCCTTGTTGAACATATCCGTTCTCAATTTCATTTTTTTGTCAGTCCTCTCTGTGCTCTTTTTCACAAAGGGAAGCCCCACAGAGTTGCACTGATTTTAATTCTTCATTGGATTGGACAATGAAGGGCAGAGGGACTGTTCCTTAGGACAGAGGAACTGGCTGGATGTAGATCATTGCTCTTATTTCTTCTGAGCTGTGTGTTTGTGTGTAAAGCATAAGAAGCAAAAGCAGGTTGCTCTTTTGTTGCTCCCTCCTGCTTCAGTCAGGGAGCAGGACGACCATGTTATTTGTGCGCTCACATACAGGTGAACTGTTTTGCACATTTGCTCTCTTTGCTGTCTTCTCCAAATGGCTTCCCTGTGTTGCTCACCAGCTCTGCAGGAATAGTTCCTGCCAGTGTCCTACCCATGACAAATAGCAGGGAAGGATACAAATGTGAGCCTGATAAAATATTCAAGAAGCTCATGTGGTAATGTGACAGCCAGGCCTCTCGGAGCACCCCCAAAGCACGGTGCTCCCGTGCCTTCTGGTGTCAGCAGTGCAAAAGCAATTAATAGGCTCTTCAGAGACCCATGTTCCTGACAGTAGCTGTAGGCTTAGGCTTCTTTCTTCTTCTTGCTCAATGGATAAAAGAAGGATATGAGGGAGAGATCAGAGACAGAATTTGTGTTGCATGAAGAGATTTTTGCTCAAGAACTTTTCTGAGAAGTTTAGTGGAGTGTTCATGAATAAAGAGAAGTATGAGAAAGGCAAGGAACTCTGTGTAAGGCTCTTCTTGAACGCAGTACCACGCAGGGGTGAGCAGCTTGTTAAAAACTGTTGTGTCGTACCTTTAGTAACTCTACAGATCCTGTTGCTGCTACAAGGGTTTGGAAATGCCGGCAGCCTCCTGGGATTTCTTGTTTCAGCTAATCTAAGCTCTTTCGGTGTATTATAGCAATGCTTAAACAAAAGCTCTTCTGGGAAGTTATGTAATGAAGACAAACCAATTTTAGTTGTTTCTAAACAACTTTCTTCTGGCTCTTTAGCAGTTATGTATTCTGTGCTGATGCAGTAATTCAGGGAAAGCTTCAAATACATCAAGTAGTTTGGGTTTTTTTTTTCCAAATACTTTCAATGATGCCAATTTTATGTTAGAAATAATCCGTGGTTACAGAGCTTTGTCTGTTTTCCTAGAATTAAATCAAATGTTTTTATCTCATTTTGCAGCCAGAACGGACTTTGTCCTGGGTAGGTTTTTCTACAGGTCCAGGCGGGCTGCTGCAGGAAGGATAGGCCTCCTGAAAGTGGTGACAGATCCCTGCTTTGCCCTGAGGTATTTGCTGCACGGCTAGGGGCTGCCTCAGCCTCTTGCCATGCGACAAATGCATTCTGTGGAGCCTCATTTTCGACTGCTTCGCTATCACTAACCATGCTATTTAACACAGCGTTTTTCCTACTGCTGACAGTATATTATTGGCTAGAAGATCTGGTCTCTTAAGGATTTTTCATCTGTGCCTACGGACTGCAAAGCTGATAATTAAGTCTATTCAAGGTTGCAGGAGTAAGGTACTTGTAGAACATAGTGTCTGTATACTGTACCCTGTTTTGCAAACATTGGAATATACTGTCTTACTGTGTAAGGACATCCTATTAAGATAAAAAAACCTAAAAAAAAAAAAAAGGAATTTTTTGTGTATTCAACATTATAATAATATTTTGTACAAAGTTCAACTCAAAGACAACCTGTCCATTGTAGGAACTCAAAAGAAGCAGTTGCTTGCTCTCTTGTTGCACACAAAAACATATTATTTGAATCTGGACAGATTTCTTCCTACTGCTGGTAAATAGTTGTCATACAAAATTGGTGTGACCGTCTCTGGTGAGAAGGTCGTGCCATTTACCTAGAAGACAAGAAAAAGACACGAGAAGATATTCCAAATAACATTAACTATTTGCGCACCGTACTTTAAATTTTTTTTTTCTCAGCTGTTCCAAATACTTCTGTAGTATTTTAGCAGTAATAGGAAAATTGTAGTTCTGTGATTATTTACAGTGAGTTACTCCTATTGCTATTACTAGGACAACTGCTATCACTGCTGCTACTACTGCTACTACTACTACTACAACAGAAATAGCATCAAAATACAACCAAAATCTTAACAACTCCACATGAAATGTTACCGATCCAAGAAGCATTGCTAAAGTGCTTTTACAGGTTATAGAACTGCGGAAGCGATTTCACTGGGAAGTTTCTGAAATGCAAACAGATGAAACCAGCCTTGGGCTTGTGCTGTGACTAATGCAAGTGATTTTGGTAGAGACTTTGGCTATCTTGTTATATAAAGGAGTAGAACTCCTTTTGATGTTTATCCCAAACAAAGTACAGTTGTTTTACTCTACTTCCACTGCAGTTTTATTCAATTTATAGCAGAATCATATAAAGCTGAAAGACTCCTTTATTTTTTGGCTGTTTATGGATTATTTGTTTTGAAAAGTTCTCGGAGTTTTTTGACATGTCTTTTCAAAGCTTTTTCTGTTTCACAAACTGGTGAATTCCTTCTTATCCCTGGCTACACATCAATTGCATTAAAAATATATAAACCACAAAATAAGCATTGTGGTATTATACCTTCCATTTTCCTTACCAATACTAATAATGATATCTTCTCTCAATCTCTATGTATCTTCTTTGTTTTTAAGACATTCTGTAAGTAACTTCTTCTAGTAACCCATTAAAAACATCCATACTGAAAATTAAAATGACAGATTTTACTTTTTTGGCTCTATATTTAACTGGTCAGATGAAATATATTCTAATTAACACTTCTAAAAAGATATTTTCTCTGTCTACTCTATTTTCATATCTATGTATTCCATTGCTCTCAGAACAGATACTTTAATTTAAAACCAGATTAAATTACTCTTGAATCAGCTTAAAATATGCTTTTTTTTCAATTATTGCAATATACTTTTCTATATGGATGAATTTCTTTTAAAGGGGGCTGAAAATTTTTCACATGCAAGTGCAGTGAAAAACATCGTAGATATGTTATATTAGACTTACATTTTCAGTAAACTTTTTGGACATTAAGAATAAAAATATATTGGACACAAATACTATCCACCTTTAATTTTTTTTTTTAACAGACACAACACTATTAGTAGTATGAGTCACAATGGCAATAAATATTCCATATTCCTAACTGCAGAGGAGAAACGAGATGTGCTGGCATATAGAGCCAGTGCAGCAATTGGGATGTGTATATCCATAATCAGTGAGGCATTTAAGTCATATTGATTTTAGAAGGGCTTGAATATTTGCCTAAAGTTGAGTGGTCTGATGAATAAGTATGGATTTAAGTGTGCTCTTAAATATTCTGCTGAATGGTGGCCTGAACTTGTAATGTAATAATGGTCTAAAGGGAAACTACTGAAATCAGCTAGTCTCAGGAGGGCTATAAAGGCCTGTCTATGAGGATTTTTTTTTTCAGTATCTGAAGTGACAAGTCTTCATCTTGAAAATTTCTCAGTTAGATGCAAAGGTGCTATAATACTCACATTTGCTAATATATTTAAAATTCCATCTAGTAATAAATACCTCTACTGTCTGCAAATTCTTTTAAGTCTTTTGAGGCTGCCTTAGAAATATAAAAATATACTAGTATTTTCTGACTCTAAAATTTGTTGGTGTAGGGTAGGGTCCCAGTTGCAGCTGTGACATACTATGTTTCAGCATAGGTTCCTTTTTAGTATTTAAGTTTTTACTTTTTGAATTCAGGTATTTTAAAAAGAGGAAACAGCTTGGTATGAATACTTCCACTCAAGTTATTGGTAGATTATTGTCTTCCTTTCCAACCTGGTGTTCATTTCTTTTGCTTCACTCCATGCATTTACCAGAAACTGAATGTCACTTGCTGTTTGCCTTGTGAAAAGCTGAGGACAACCAAAAGAGAAATAAGAGATCCTTCAATTTTAGACTGTCGGGTGCCACTGGGTTCTCAAGAAGATACAAATCCATCAGAAAACAATAGGAAACCAACATATGGACTTTGAATCAGGTTCCTTATCATCATATTCTTTAGCATTTGTTACTGATTAGATGCTGCTAATATATTTTTTTGTTCAATTAAAATAATCATGATTTAATTTATATAAATTAGGGAAGAGCATCTGTCAAAGAAAAGAGATCTGATTTTTCTCTCTGTGAGAAAGGTCTACAAAATGTCTATATCAGCAACGTAATTTATAGATTTCAAGAATTTCTATGATTGTGTTAAAATGTTTAACAGAAAAAGTGAGTTCTTTGTATGACAAAGAAGCAAGGGGCAATTATTCTCCTTAAAATATCATACAATTTTAGCCATATTTCTTTTTTGGAACATAGCACTTCCCAACCTCAGACAGGGTGTGTTTTGTGGGTGCATTATTGTTCAGGGTTCATTATGGTTCAATATTGCACTATATTTCTCATGGGGTATGGTGTTTGCCAAGATATAAAAGCAGAGTATTTTAAAGGATAAGCAATCTCATTGCGGTGTCATAGAACTGTTGGATCATATCAAATTTCAAGATACAACAAAAACTGATACCACAGACTTCTTTCTCTTTTTCACATGTGAAAAGTGTCTGGTTTTTTGTGTAAGAGAAGTTGACAAGGGTAAGTACACCTTGGAAATCACTCTGCTTCTGGGACTTCCTTTTCGATTTATCCTTTTCCCAGATAAAGAAGGGAGCAACTATCCATAAATACCTGTCTGCACTGGTATTATCCAGAAATCATTTTGATCAGATAGAGAACTCTATACACTTATCCCATTTGATAAATTGATTCTGACTCACAGAGACCACTGCAGAGAGCATAATAGTGCCACAAGTTTTATTCATTTGATTGCTCAGTGGTAAGGGAGATTCACAGAGGGAAAAGTTTCTGTAGCAGGGATTGTCCCAAAAGCTGATTCTGTGGGATGGCTATTGCACTGGGTGGTCCATGATTGAATCCACTGCAATTTAGTGTTGAGAGAACTCATACTGTCTCAATTATCTTCAAATTCAGGTCCTTTGCCAGGAACCAGTGGTACTCATTCAATTGATTCTCATCCCAACGTTTTCAAAGCAGCACCCAATGTTTTAGCACTTTGATTCCTGGTGATTTTAATGGAAGTACAATAGCTTAATTTCTCTTTATTTTCCATGTGCTGTTTTGAAAATTCATCCCTACAGACAGAACAGCAAACATAGGAAGGAAATTTACTTGCCAGATAATAAGCTGTATCCAAAATTACTGGATTTTTCTGCTCCTGTAAGCAAGAGTGGCCTTGTGGATTTCCTTTAGAAAAGGAAAAAGTCAGTGTGAGAAAAAGACATGAGCTCTGTTTTGGGTGGGAGCAAAGAATTTCGGCCTGATAACGGTATCCTCCTCTGCCTTCTATTTCAAATGTTTCCTAAAATCAAAAAGCAAGTATATTTCCTCTGTTAGCTATTAAATGAACTGAAAGTTGTCAGATAGTATCCACACTTCATTTCCATGCTTAGAAGCTGAAATAGTACAAGCCACTACCTAGTACATAGAATGTCTTTGGATTTTTTTAGACTCTGGTTGATAACAAACAGAAGATAGCAGTAAATTGTGCATTTTTTTATAAGTTAGACTGTTCACTTTTACAACTCACCTGAAAATCAATTTCTTTAGCATAGCCATAAGCAATATGTCAAAAGTGTTCATTTATCAACCGTAATTTCCTGTTGGATCCCTTCCTTAAATATCCCTGTATTGATGAAAGTAGCTGGAATTTGATTTTCTTCTCACAATATCACTGTGAGTCAAGACCAGCAGCTTTAAATTTGTGCTGAGGAGGTGGAAGTACATAGCAACAAAGTCATGCAAGTAGTCTGTAGCAGTCAATACAGAGAGACAGGAAAAATACTTCTGGACAATACTACTTATGAATTATTTAGCATAAGTTTTGCAAAATTACCATACAGTTTTATCAGCCTAAGCATAGTACCTGTTTTACAGTCATTTATTAAAGCAAACGTTTAACTCACTCACTAGAAAGCTTACTCATTAAGGGAAAACAAAGCAGGAGAAAATGGTGGGAGAACCTCAACAAACACCCTACAGAAAGGTATGAAAGCCAATGTCCTCATCCCATGGGATGTTCATATGTCTATGTCCTATTAATGTTAAAAGCAAATCTGTTCATTAACTTCAGTGGCATTCAAGATGGATCTGAAAGAGATCCTACCACTGGCAATGGGGCTCCTACCACTTCATCAGTTCTGAGCTGGGAAAACACAGGGTACCCTACATCAAGGTTTAAACTGGCATTTCTTTTATTTTTCTCTTTTTCTGTACTTTGAAGAAGATGACTGTTAAATTTTTAATGAAAATCAAAATTCAACAATAGAAGTCAAAAGAATAAAGAAAACAAATAAAACCCAAGCACCATTCTCCTCCTAATTGCTATGCCCTAAGCAGTACTTTCTTTGCTCTGTACTTCTCACACAGATAATTAAAATCAACATTTTTCTAAACTGAGTTGATCTTCAGGAAGAAAGTATACATTTTCATTGAGATTTTTTATATCTAACTCAGAAAACGAAACTGAATCTCCTGAGCTCAAGACCTGCATTTTACTGTTATACAGCTCTATTTCCCCTTTCATTTCATTTATATTTTCTGAGCTTACTTTTTCCTGCCATCAGTGGCAGTCAGCGCCAAACTTCTTCCAGACATTAATGCTGAGAGTTTTGAGGGCATCTCGTAGTATTAGCAAAGAAATAAAAATGATTATTAAAGCTGAGAATATCAGGGGTCCTTAGAGTGATAATATGGAGAAATAAATATTCATCTGATAAGAGGAAATTGGGGATTTTATTTCAGTGACTTGAAGCTTAGGAAGCACTTCTAGATAAAGACAGAATTTTAATTAAGGAGACCTGAATTTAGGGACCTGCATAGGGATCATATCACACTAGGCAGGCAGCATATGCAAGGCTGGAAAAAATCCTTAGGAGGCAGAATACAGCAACATTTTTCACAAGTCCAAACAGATGCATCTGTAAATAAGAATACTTAGTTATTAATTCTATCATGAAGCAATCCCTGGGAGTCAATTAAATGCTCAATGAGCAGTGAAAACTAAACCAAGTCCAACATTACCTCCTTGTTGGCCAATATATTAATGCTGTCCATCGAGACAGGGATTAACTACCTCTTCCCCGAAGCAGATTGGTACCAGCCACAGCCTCTGGAGCCTGGCACACATTTTCATATTAATAGGCTTTCCATTTTAATTTTATGAACTGTCAAATCTATGTCATTCACCAAATGATTATATTTACAGATGAAATGGATTTCCCAAGGAATACAGAGCAAAATCTACATATACAATGTCATAGACTTATTTACACTATTTGATATAGACTTGGCCTGATTTCTTTCTAAGAGGATCTTTTCTTGGAGGTGTAAAAATAATGAAGGCAAGAAAAGATCTGGAATGTAACTGTGCAGGAATAGAAAGTTGCATGAATCATCAAAGCTGTGTTCACATAGTTAATATTTTTCTTGCCTGACATGGATTCGTAAGAGGAGATAACATACAGCCTATTGTATCCTGTTACAAAGGGAGGGCTGCTGTTCTTAAAAAGAGGAGATGTGCAACACACACACACACAATCCCGTGCACACATGTGCACACATGGCAGGGTACTTTTAAAGCTAACTCCTAAGATTATGAAGTAAATCACTTGGAAGTTAGTAATAACAGGCCTTAAAATCATATGTGATGAAGTAATATTTAATTACATCATCACAAGCTTTTTTTCCTCCATAAGACACTGCTCCGTTTAGTGCATGCCGCAGACCTCCTCTGGGTACGGACAGGTCTGTGTCAGAAAGGAATTCTTGTTTGGGCAATTCTGCCTCAGGGATTACTGAAATATTAGGTACAGAGCAAGCAAAAAACACAGGACAAAAGCACGAAAAGGGAGAATGTCTTGCTTGAGACAGGGTGACAATTTATGTTAAAGCTTTTTGTAAATCCCTGTCTCTGCCAAAATATTTACATACGATGCTGACCAAGTCATTTAGAATAACATTTTAGCAGGTAGTCAGGTTTCAAAGCCTTGGGATGTGATTTATGAAAGTGCTGATTGCATTCAGTGGTAGTTGAAATAAATGGAAAATACATACAGAACATATTTTTTTTCTATAACTCTAGGTAGTCTAAAGCATTAGGCCATGGATATTATACTGGACACCTGGATTAGTCTACTTATTGCCTTATTACCCTCGCTTATGTCTTAATTCACTGTCTTAATCACACCCTCATCTAGCAGAGGTGTTGCAAAGAAAAAATCATTGTTATTAAGACTTCATTCATATCCTGTAGCTATGCAAACCGGGGGGAAAATTGTAGCTTTAGAAGGATTTTTTCTAATCCTTGAAGCTACCATTTTTTGGGGAACCAAAAATATTTGGAAATTTGGGAAGATTTGATTAACATTGTTAAGTGAAAATTGTTTTGACGTTGCCAAAGTAAATTGTCTTTGACATTTTCTAACTGAAATGCTTTCTCCATGAACTGCTGTAATCTTTTCACTCAAATTTTTCAAACTGAAACATTCATCTTTTGCTTTGTTCTGAGAGGAATTCGTGGGTTTTTTTAAGAAAAAGATCCTAGTTAGAATGGGGAAAAAAGTTAATAAATAGTTAGCCTAAAACTGAAACCAAACATTCATGTTTAAATAGCATTTTAGGTTGACCTCATAAGAATCTTCTTTGTCTTTGGCACATCTTAAAAAATCTGGTCTTGGCATCACCTCTTCCTTGGCACTCGGCCTCCTGACCTCCCATGTTGGTGCTGCCTCGAGCTGGGGGCCAGACTGGAGCCCTCCAAGGGCCGTTCCCACCTGCGGTGCTCAGTGAGCATCAACCGTGCTTGGTGAGCATAGAAAAGAGGGGAAGAAAGTCAGAGGTAAACAGTAGTTAAACAACATTTCCATCTACACAGCTATTTTGTCCAAGTTACAAATTACTGTAAACAAAATCTTACCCCAGGAAATAACAGGCAATTTTAGTAATAGGCAGCGATATCAGCCTGAGTTTTTATAAATGTAGGTGAAGTAGGTGAAAGGACTTGTGGATGCTGTTACTGGTGGGATTAGAAAGTGTCAAGCAATTCAAGCAATCTGTTCACTTAAACTAGGGCCAAATTAGCAGGGTTTCCTTACATTGAATCTGGAAGAATCATTTGGTTGTTTTTTTAATTTTTATTCCGTCTCCTTGTCTGGACAGTTTGACAGATTTTTCATTTAAGATGATGCAAAATGAGGTCTCGTGACTGGGGAGAGTCATTTGTAATTGATTCAGACAGAAAGTAATTTTGACCTTTAGGAGTCAAGTGTCAGAAATAAGAGCCTGAATAAAAAGCCAAGGGTTAAGGCAAAGCTTTGTTTCCTCCTGACCCTAATCCTGACACACGTATGATCTAGTGAAACTCTTTGGAGTTGAAGACAGGATACTGTCTGAAGCATGTAACCCCAGGAAGTTCAGTCACAGGAACTTTATCACGATTACAGGTTGATAAAGTCAACAAATGCTATTATGCTGTATGCCGTCAGTGAGCCGTCTTCACACATGCTGGCTTCCATGCACATATGTTTGCATACACACACCACGTTACATCACAGGCATTCAGACTCTGGAGAGTGAAGTTTTTTCATAAACTCTTATCTAGATGACCAAAAATCACAAAAAAAAAAAAAAAAAGCATCAAATGACCTGAAGCACAAAAGATGTGAGTTTTTTTTTTCTTATAATTTGAAAAATACATCAATATATTAAAAGACAGAGGAGATTTTTGTTCAGGTTCCTCTTTCCACAATACTTAGCGTGTTGCAAAACTTACTGTTTTCCACTGCTTCTACATGGCATGACTATAGTTCATATTTTTCTAATACAATGTTAGTACGACTTAATTTAATCCTTTGCTTTTCCTGTGCTTGGAATTGGCCATGTTGGTGCCTCTCGTATTCTCAGGCACCTGCTCTACTTTGCAGCTCGCCGTGAAGGTTATACCCTCTTAAGTCCTTCTCCTTAGCTTCAGTATGATGCAATCAGATCCAGCTCTGCTGCGTTAAAGATAACACTTAATACCACGATGTATCTGGCTCTGTTCCATTGTGACTTTATTGTGACGGGTTTGGGTGTTAACTTTTCCTTGTGTTAAGCTGCGAGTGTCTCATAATTGTATAAAATTAAAGCAGAAGTAATGTTGCTCATCTCATCAGTATTTAAATGATACTTTTCTCAAGGATTTCTTCTTTATGTGTTGCTAGTCTGATGATGTCTTGCTGACCTTGGATCTACCTGTTCTTTTACTATTCTCAATGATGCAAAGAGGTGCCGTATAAAAGCAAGATCCCTGATGGTTAAAAATGACTCTGTGAATAAATTTCTATTCTATTTTTTCTTCTATTTTTTAAAGGTCAGACTAAGGCAATTCTGTCTTTGAGGGTTCTCTGTGATTATGTTGTTTATAAAATTCCATTTATAAGAAGTAACACTCTCTGAAATATTAGTGGCACTTGACTGTCTTAACACATTATTTCTGTTTTAAAATCTTTACCTTGGCTCCCTGAGATACCTCATATTGACTTTAAAAGCTTATTAATGCTGCAAAGAGGCCTCTACTAGTTATGGTCAAAAGCTTCAAATAGCTGAGTGCATTTTATCACCTCAGACCTGCTGATGCTCCAGCTTGCTCTGCGGGCTCTGTGGTCTTTTTTTTTTTTTTTTCTTTTCCTGTGGAAATAGCTGTTTCCAGCTGTTCTGTGTTGATATTGTAGATTTTTTTTCCCAGAAAAAGCATTTTAGAAGATCATTATTGATTTTCAAGTAGGCATTGGTAAAATAGTTCAGGTGAAATGTCTATTCCATATCTCTGTCTTTCTTCAGTTAGAAATTTAAAAATTATGCATTAAATTTAATTATGCATTATTTGCATGTATCTACAATACTACTCATTATCTGAACAAGGCAGAACAAGAGCATTTTACTATATTATATATTTATATTTATTTATATTTGTTGTATTTTCTGTGAATCTAAAGCAAACGCAAACCTTTAAAATTCATTTTGAGACCCCATTTGTATGGTTGATAAGATTTGCACTATTTCAGTAGATTTTTATCCAAAAAAAAAATGCTTGCTCAACACAACCTTCAACTCTCTGTCACTATTTTTTACAGTGATTATTTTTTATCATATAGCTACCAGAGATTTTGCTGAACTGCTCTGTATACCAGATATATTCTGCTTTGTCCTTGAGACTGCCAGGCGGTGCTTTATCTTGGACTATAAATTAGTTCAGCCATGAAACTTGTAGCAATTCCCTTCGGCACTCTGTAAAATGGCTTTTACAGCTTTACAGTAAGGGTCTGGTGTGTGGAGTGTAATCTGGAATAAATAAAGTGAGGAAGTAGAGGCAACAGTAAAGCTGTCTTTAGCAAGTTGTCACACGTTGGCTTGGTGGGAATAGTTCTGTTTAACGAGGGAAATATGAGCAATCACATGCTGACCCAACATCCTGGGAAAAAATCATGTGGGGGCTCTGTGTGTTTTAGCTTCATTTAGGCAAACATATAGATATATATGTATATGGTAATATGTACACAATTCAGTACTCACTCTAGACTGTTTTAATGTTTCTGGCAGGAAGCTTTTCTTCTCAGGCATGCTTTCTATTCAATTTCACATTTCAGTGACTAGATTAAGTACATATTCAGCACTTCATAACCTAATGTGATGCTTCCTAGGACAGGGCAGGACAAACTACATCATTACATACAGTAATTTTCTCTCAGGGGATATGTTTTCTGTTCCTTCTCTTAGAATTTCTGCTGCTAATACATAATGTAACTGCAAGTTAAGTTCATTAGTTGTTCTGGATTTAATCATCAGATAGTTATAATTTATGATCTTCTTCAGGTTATAAGTGAAAGGCTCTGCTTTCTTGACAACATAATTAAGAATTTGGTTAGTCTTTGCAAACTCTTGTGAGCCTCCAGGAAGCTCTTACGGTTTAATGATAGGAACATAGACATGCCTGAGACAGTAGAGTCAACGCTGTTGAAAAATAACAGAAGTGGATCAAGCAACCTCTTTCACATGCAGTCTCCACCAGCTGTAGAAGATCCAGCTGATGGAGGGTCTGAGTTGAGGATTGTCTCACTCAAGAGGAAAATCAAAAACTAAGAGTAGAAGGAACATGCACGTCTCTGAAATGTCTGAAACTAGAGATAGGGGATGGCTCTAAGTCTGGATGTTTGTGAATTTCATTTTAGTTTAACTTAGTACTGGATTAGTCTTTCGTTTGCTTCCTTTCACATGCTGCAGCAAGCTATATTAGATTTTTTTAAGGTGTGCCAAGTAATCATTGAATTCTATTTCACAAGGGAGAATAAATACAGGAAAACATTTCTTTCTCTAAATTTACATTATTTGTCATCTATTATTAAACAATGCATCGCATTATAGATATAGTACCTGTTGTTGCTGTCTTTTCACATCTGAATGTTATTAAATGGATTTTAACAGATTCTGTGACTTTCTTCAGTCATGATGTATTTTAAGGTCTTTAGTCCAGTGCGTACTCAGCTATAGCTACATGCTGTCTTTCTGATCTTCAGCTTCCTATGCTAAGATTTTAGTAATTCATCCCACGGGTCACTTTCAGAAAAGTGGAACACTTATTCCTGTAAGGTTATTCTGCTGTTTTCAAATTTCAAGAGATGGTATTTATATCACTAATCTTTTATGAAGACTGGGTAGTTTTTTGACATTTACTCATCCTGACACTACCCAATAAAATATTTCTCTCCCTCTCTTCCTTTTTTGTATGCCTGGCTGCTGTTTTTCATTATGTCAATAACATTGTCCTGGCTTCTTCTCTGGGCTTTTAAAGATTATACATTCTTCTAAGTTCTGAAGTATTCCTGCTTATTATATCACCTCAGTTTTGTTGTTATCTTTTTCAAGGATTGATGCAGTGCTGAGGGATGGCGATAGTTTTTTTTTCAAGGTATTGTGAAGAACACCTCCACTCTTCATCTCTGCTTAATACATTAACTCACTATCCCACCTATTACACACATAATGCCCACAAAGAAAATGTCATGTTGAAGAAAAAACAAGGGTTTTAAGTGCCACACCACAGCCAAAGAGTGACAGCCACCATCATGTGCCTCATTGTCTGCTTACTGTCTTTGAACCTCGGCCTGCTGATTGGTGTCACCCCTTGGCTCTGACCTAACCTGCGCAGAGAGGGACTAGAAAGCTGCTTCTGTGCCACTGAAAACCCAACACTAGGGACTAATATTATCCCTGTATGTTGTTTTACCTTCATCTCAAGGAGTTTTTGAAAGTCTAAATTTAAAACAATCCCTATTCTAAAGACAGATAAAGACAGAGTTCTGACACAATTTCTTTTACTACATTGCTCCGTAACCCCATTAGCTTTAACTGCTCCCGAGTAACTCCAGTCTCAATGAGGTGAGAATTCAACCTACATTTCACAGGGAATTAAGATGATTGCATGGCTATTGGCTATCATGGCTATTTTTCATCTCCCACAATATCTGAATTAGAACCATTTGGATTGTTATTGCAGGATTGTTTGGATCCATCCATTTTCACTTTTCCACAACTGCCTGATCCCTTCCTGATCCCTGAGGCATGGCTGAGGTGCCCAATGGAGTTTCACTAGGGGAGATCACTGACTTGGCTGCAGTTGTTCCAGTCACCAGAGTGCAAGACATCTACCTGCTGCTAAGGTCCAAGTGGATCTGCATTGATGGCTGTAGGCAAGATTATATGCTTACATTCTCCATTTGATGCAGCCTAGCATGCCTCTTAAATCATCATGTTTAGATGTACTCTATCCACAAGCAAGTGGTCAAATACACTAAGAAGGCAGGGAGTGCCTACTATAAGCATCTCGTACTATACCTTTTTTTCTTTTTTTGTTTTACTCTCAAAGGTCCAGTATATAAATTATATATACATATATTAGAAATATAAGCTGTTTATTTTGTTTTAGATAAAATATATTTTGTTTTATTTTGTTTTAGAGGGATCATGGGGAAACTATTAAATTATTTTAGTAGCATTCTGCATATTTTCATCAATTATCTAATAATACTTCAGACTTTGTCCCGTTTTGTATGATTCCAGTCCTCCAGCAGCTCTGCCTCCAGTTTGCTTTGAAGGACTACTTCTGCAGCTTCTGTCTGCCCTCCTCTTTTTTGGAGAAAACACATTGCAATGGCTTCCAGCTTCCCATAAAAATGTTTTCCTGAATCTGTATTTTAGGTGAACAAACAGGCTGCTCTAAGTCGCTGCAGCTTCAGGTCCACCAAATGCCATTAAGCATGCAACCTGCAGCTCCAAGCTTCAGAAAGTTTAATATCCGTGCACTCCTCTCATACTAACCTTTATCATTTTACTGTGAGATGAGTTTTGCTTTCCACTATATTTTTGACTAAGATAGGAAGTCTGATTTTGATTTTTCAGTTAAAACAAAATTTCACCTGATTATAGACCTTGTTTTCACGGAATCACAGCATGTTTAAGGTTGGAAGGGACCTCTAGAGATCACCTAGTCCAGCCCTCTGCTCAAACAGGCACACCTAGAGAACGTTTTAGAGATGGTACTCACATAGTCATTGGTGTAAGCATACATCTGTTCTATATTTCCTTGTGAATAGACTTTTATTTGTCTGAATTCCATTTTCCTCTGCATCATTCAGTTCAGAGGGTCTGGGACTGCATGTGCTCATGTAGAAATTCATAGTTCTGTGCAGTGGTTCTGCCTATTGAGCTGCAGACTGTGATAAGACAAGAATTTCTGGGACTCCATGCCTGGAAAATACAGATGTATTGTTTCCTGTGAAAACATTTCGATACTTTTCTCCATAAAGTAGCTTTATAATAACAGAAATAATAATCAATAGTAATGCGAGGGAAATATCTGACACGGTTATGTATATATAAGTTGTAAATGTAAATAAGTAATGTAAATGTAAATAAGACTGTAAATAAGCCTGTTTAAGACTGTGATTCCAGAATGTTTTGGTTTGCCAGGAGGATTTTCCTTCCTTTTTCTACACTGAAGTCTTGCACGTCCATTTTCAGTTTCTGCTGCCTCCAATTCTTTGTGTGTGTGTGTTCGGTATGACATATCATGGGACATATCATATCATATCAGTCATATGATTCTAGTGTATTCTCAGAAGTTAATCTAACTACATTATTAGGCACCACAATTCTACAGCCTCAAAACCGAAAGATATAATTGTTGCTAGTTTCAATCTGAACTGCTAATATTGATCTGGGGTGGCCATATACATAAATATTTGTGAATATTCATAGGAATGACTGCAGTGATTTCTGCAGTATCTTATATTTTACTGTGCCTCTGACTATCCAATCCATCTAATTTCTAAGATGGTGTTTTGTTACTGTTCACATGTACAACAGGGCTCTATTATTTTCAAGAACTAACTCACCTAACATATCTATCAATACTTTTCCAGATTTGTGTTATATTTTCAAATACTGTAATGGCTATTAAAAAAACAAACTTATTTTGAAGTTATATTTACCACTACCACCTTTGCTATTAGCACAAGTGGTATGCGAATAGTTCCTGTTATCAACAATTTTCCATTAGTGAAAGTGTGAAATTTCCTTTATCTAACTTTTTGCTCTCTCTTAATGCATAGGGACATTCTAATTTGGTAACTATACAGCATTCAAAATATTCTGTAAGTAAGTATCTCATCCTTCAGCTACTTTCTAAAGCATCCAGAAATGAATAGATTTTGAGTACTGCTATCAACATACCTGAAAAAAAGAGTTTTGCTAACTCCCTAAGCTTTGAAACTGCCCTTCCAAGTTGACATTCAGGTAGCATTGTGCATTCTTCTGCACAAGTATTTGTCATCAATGAATAAAGGTTGTCAAGTTTGAAATTAATTTTCCAGAAGATTTTTACATCCTTGTCCATCTCTGTATACTCCTTCCTCTTTTGATTTGTCATATTTAGAATAGCCTGGAGTTGACTGTCTTCTTTGCATTTTCTTCTTTAGCCCTTCTTTCAAACATTTGATTGAGCCTGAAGTTTCACATTTGTCTATGCAATTTGGGTCCTGTTTTGTAGTCCTGTCAAATGCTCATTTTAGCCTTTTATGATGCTCTTCTACTGTTTTCTCACATGCCAGAATGTTACCAACATATATTTCAATAGGTTCAGTTTCTTCAAATAATAGGTATCTCTTAGTGAGAAATCTCAGGAGTGTATTTTAAGCCAAGCAAGTCTGTGAAAGCACTACATCCTGCATACTGCATAGGAAGTGGCTCGCTTTGAACTTCTCTTATCCAAGGAGATTTGTGAGAACTAGGCTGATACATTTAAAGTAGTCAAAAGATTAAAATGTGCCCTTTCCTGGAAAAAGTTCATTTATAACAATCTCTTTAGTTCCCTTAGATCAAAGCACAAACTCATTAATGCAGCCTTGCTTTCAGTGTCAGTAGCACACCTCAGACTCTTCTGTTCTTCCACTTTGCTTTTGCTGCTCAGTTGTTGAATTTCTGTTTGAGCTTGTGTTTCATGGCCCAAAGACTGTTTCTGGGGTGCTCATTTCTAAATGAACAAGTTCTATGGCAGGTGTGCCCATATTGTTAAGGGAATCTGGGCAGAAGACTGGAATACATTACTCTGTGATCACCCAATTCCCATGAACATTATATCTCAAATCACAGACATGGAGAGGCTAACATGGGAGAGTTTAGTCCAGAATGTATCTATGTTCCCCAACCCTCTTCTCAGGAGCCCAAAGAGATGCTCTCTGGCATCTGTATGGTTGATGGGGATGATTTAGCACGTGAAATTCTGTCCCTTGGGGACATGCTCTTTACAGTAGATGTGCTGGCTGACCAGGAATCTTCTCCTCTAGTTCCTTTTTCCTTCTCCTTTGAAATGGCAAGTCTGTCTGAGCCTGTGGACTGCACAGCAGGACTTGCACCACCACCAGGTTTAGCTACTTCTCCTGCCCTGGGCAAGGCACTGGCTGAGCCAGCAGGAACTGGACTAAAAGGATAGGGAAGATCTCGGTGCAGCTGAAGAAAGTAGTGACTGTTCTCAAAGAAGTGACTGCATTAAGTACCCCAGCCAAACATATCTTAGAGATAAGGCAGAGAAGGTGTTTACAAGCAGAAGACTAATGGGTCAGGTGGGAACCCTTTCAGCTGAAGCATAGCCTAAGAGTGAGGAATAAAATCTCCTCCTGTGCTGTCTGGAAACCGTGTCACCTCCATACCGATAATCTCCCACATTTAATGGAAGAGAGAAATTAAATTTTCCATCTTTGTATTCAGGTCAGATGAACAGAAATATATATACAAAGACACAAGAAAGCATATTTGGAACCATAAAATTAATACAGTAAATAAAATCAATGTGTCAAAGCCAGTATGGTAATTGTGAAATTATTTACTTAAAGCATACAATGCTTAATCTGAGCTGTTATGTGCTCAGATTACCTATCCCATTGAGCACTAAGTAATATACACATGCCAGAACATTAAATCAAGTATGTATTAGAAACCATGCTTCTGATTTACATTATTTCAAATTAAAAATATACTGAAATTCCAAAGAGAGCTTTTTTTTTTCCCCTCTAGGAACTTGTGCTATAATTTACAAGAGCAATTATTTCATGAGGTATGTAAGATATGAATATCAAAAATGTACTATGCATGTTGCAGAATATTGTTTGATTTGACCATTCTTATTTTCTGCTGAGTGGAGAATGTGACAGCAAGCCAAACAAGAACAATGTGCAAAGCAGGAAAATTAGAACACATATAGAATGAGCTAGCTAGTGTGGTGGTAAGAGAAATCAGAGAGGCTTATGCAATTACAAAGGAGAAAAATAAATAGTAGGAAATAAACTCATGAATAAGAATAGAAAATAATGAGTTTAAAATGACTAATCTAGCTGCTGTTTAAGCCCATCTTAAAGAAAATGATGATGAGGTACACAGGCATCCAAAAAGTACTGAAGAAAAATATAATTGCTGATAAAAGAAAAGTAAATTAAATGTAGAAATAAACAAATAAATAATATCAAGGACTGTTTAACATAGGCAGGAAATGGAAATTTATGTTTTGCATGTTAAAAAAAATACTCTGGGAGGTCATTTAGGGCTTAAATAAGATACAAGTCCATGTAAAGAGAGGGAAGGAGCAGGATTCTGGGTGTATTTCTATGTGAGTGTGAGAACTGAAATCAACAAAATCATTTCAGCTTAATTTTTCAAGCAGCAGTGAGTGGGTCCCAGTGAAGAATTAAAAAAAAATCACTAACAGTGTTTTCATTTCCATCTATTTTTTCCCCATAAATCCCATAACTCTTTGATGTCAGACCTCAGACACACTCTCAGTTCCAAAGATTTCTTTTTTCTGTCAACTTGGGAAGATAAATAGGTTGCTCTTTATCCCAGAAGCCAGGTTTCTCTTGGGATATCGTAAGCTTTTTTCTGCCTCTAAGGTCTGGACTCTGGCAATTCTTTCAGCCAGCTGTTCAAAAGGAGTTCCCATTCCATGTACTGTATCCCAGAGGGCTGTGCTGACCTTGACAAGCGGGAGAGGTGGGCAAAGTGGGACTTCACGGTGCTCAACAAATGTGAGTGCAGAGTCATGCACTGAGGGAGGAGCGCTGAGGCAATGTCCAAAGCACAGCAAGTCCCATCTGAATATAGGGAAAAATTTTCCGTACTCTGAGGGTACCAGAGCACTGGAAGAAGTTGCCCAAGAGAGGCTGTGTAGTCTCCATGCTGAGAGACATTCAAAATCCATCTGAAAATGATCCTAGGTGATGTGTTCTAGGTGACCCTGCTTGAGTAGGGAGGTTGACTAGATCTGCAGAGATCCTTTCCAATCTCAAACACTTTGTGGGTCTGTGATTAAAGTTTTTGATATTTAGGTCTTTAGTAACGCACCGAAGAGAAACACGGTTCCCCTCTCCCTGGTTTGCAAAGCTGTGATGGGTCTGTAAGATCAGACACAGGATGTAAGGTGCTTGGTACTGCTCTGAAGATGCACAGTTAAGATGGATTTACAATGACTTTACACAGACAGCACAGTTCAGAGCAAACCAGTGCAGTTCAAACCAAAAATGCCGGTTTAACTGATAGGATTGCAGAGAGAGCTTGAAAAAGAAATATGTAACCTATAAAGACTTTAAGAAAAAGTCTCTGAAAAATATCATATTGTAGTATCTCCTCATTTGTAAATCTGTCTTGTAATTTTTTTAGTCTGTGTTTATCAAATATGTGAATTATTGGTAGTGCAATAATTCACAGAAACAATCTTCTAGATAGGATGTGAAGAAGTGACAATGAATAGGCTAAGTATTCATTTTTTCCCAAACACTTTTATCACCTAAGCATTGTATCTTCAGCTATTATGCATAAAAGAAGGAAAAGGCTATTCTGAGGTTATTCTGTCATATCGTACCACTTTCTTCACCTCAGTTTCCAAGGTAGTAAAAAATATTTTTTTTTTCTTTTACTAAATGAGAAGTTCTCTGCAATGCAGTTAATGATTGATTGGTTTACATCGATGAGATGGTGGGTGGTAAAGAAGGCCTGGGAGAGCAGAAAGGAGGTGTCTACTCACTTCCATTATTGTTCAAGGGGCACACTGGTTTTAAATTAGCTCATGTTTCACTACTGCTACACAACAAGGTCTGGTTAATTAGACTGTGAGATTTCATTAAAAAAAAGAAAAGATAAAACACATTTGTCACTATGCAGCTTCATCACTTTTATTTTTATTTTCTTGTAAGAAAAAGAAAGAAAAGCATCTGCAGAAAAGGCTGTCAAATTAACACTGGTATATACTTCTCCAGGGATTTCTTGAATATACCATTTAAAAGGTTATCTTATTAAACCAATTCCCATCAGACACCTGCCTGTCAAACCTTCCCTACCAAATAATCCTTGCTATTCTTGGCCATTGATTAGAGTCATATAATAAAGAAATGGCTCTCCTCTCTCCTGTTATTAGACAACATAGTCTCAAGCTCGTATTCATTGACATCTGCAGATTTAGAGTCCTGAGGTAAAGACTTCCCACCACAGCAATAAAAACTAAGGTAGCAAATGTTACTTTTATTGTCTGCTAATTTCATTACGTCTTCCCCAAACACTTTCTTACCTTTCTTTTTTTCTTGCTTGTCAGAATTACATGGCACACGTATATAATGTGACTAATTTGGCAGAAGGCTGTCTTCTTTTGAGTGTTGATATTTCAAGTATTTTGAGTGTTGATATTTCAGTTCCACTTTGATGACAGCTCCACTTCCCCTCCTTTTCTCTGTGCAAAAAATTTCTCTGTGCAAGTTTCCTAGTCCTATCTCAGCTCCCAGTAAAAGCATTATGATGCTCTGGCACTTAAATTTCTGATGGTTCACGCGTTATGCCTCCTTGTCCAGTACTGGGTCAAATTCTACTTTTTGTTCAACAGATTTGAATTTGGTTTTTTGTTTGCTTGTTTTTTATTTTTAAATTTAGAATACATTTCTTATGAGATAGCAATGAGGAAACATACAAAATTAATACATTTGTTAGAATTCAACTATCCTGTATCACAGCTAATCTTGTGCTAATAGAGCAAAAGAAATAAGTAATAATTTTCTTACACTGCTCTTGTTCTTTATATTAGGTCAGTCTCCCAGGAACAGCTTTGTTCTTCCTCTGTCAAAACTATATAGTTTCCATTAATATAATACCAGTCTTCCTCTCTGTGGGGATTAAAATACAGTTGTCAGTGTGTGAGCATCTGCTGTCCATATGAAGATACTGGCTGTCATCCAAAAATTAGTAACTATCAAAAATTTTCTTTCTCTTCATGCAGCTAGTGAAGCATTTTATGTTTCTCTACCATTTATATAGTGGCAATATCTAGAAGCCTTCATCAGATGAAGCTCCATTAGCTAGGAAGGGGTGGAGAGGGTGCAGCATAGAAAGGAAAAGTAACTGGGGAGATAAGGAGCAGGCAGTGGGAAAGAGAAAAGGACACGGTGTCAAGGAGGTGCTTGGCCATATACAGATGACAGCTCTGCATTGCAGGGTGGGAGATATATAGACAAGCGTCACAGAGTGCAGCTTGGGTGGCACACAGGAGTTCGTTCCCATGCAGGTGTAGTCTCTCTTTGACTTGTGTAATAGTTACTATAGGTTTGTAAATATAGCTGCCTACCCCCTCCCACACACCCCCTACCCACTCCCGGTCATGGTAGCAACCACAAACTGAAGCATACTGAAAACATTTTTAAAATATATGACCATTCCAAAACTAGTTACAAAGGTAAGTATAAATAAGGGCTTGTTTGCTGAAGAACCATATTTTGCTCTGATTTCAGGAAAAAAAAAGTAGCTGCATTTTATAAAGACATTGTAAAAATAAGCTGTTTTTTTTTTCCTTATTCTTTCTATTAGCAGTGTTTCCTAAATGTTGCTAAAATCAGGCATGGGGTTAAATATTTTTCCTTTCTTACAGCTGGAAACAGGTGTAATACCTATTGGATGAATTGTGAATTATTTATACTTCCGATAGCATTCTCTTTCCCATAGTAATTTCCTTCTTTCCCTCTATTCCTTCTCCTCCCCAGCAGTTAAAACATCTTTTCAGAAATTATGATATCACCCATATACCTGCTGCTAGCACTCTTCTTGCTTAAAAACTCTCAAAATATCTTCACAGCAGCATTCTACCTGAACAGTGGCATGCTTTGCCTGTCATGGACCTTTGGAAAGTTGAATGATGAATATGACCTTGCTCCTCACTTCATATTTCTGCCTGTTTCTAAATGAACAGGGTTTACCAATGCTGAGCTATCTGATTTGCTTTCTGTTGTATTATTCAAAAGAGTAAGTAAGTGCTATCAGATCAAAGTTAGAGGATTCAGTATCAATAGTATACTACTCACTAAAGATGAGTCACTCACTCCATGCAGAATAGATGATCCCCCAAACAGAAATGACTCAGGGTAATATTAGACTTGCCTCCATTTCACCTGTGCACATTGAGTCTGCCTATGCTTTAGTGCTGAGGAGAGTTGACAATAAGGAGTTTTAAAGCACTAGGAAGCAAGTGGGTAAGCACGAGTGGCTGCCAGCAGAAGGGAAAATGCACCCTGCAAAACTCAAAACTATTTTCCATCCTCACACAGCAGGAAACACCGAGAAGTGCAGAGCCTGTTTGACTTTAATCACACCTCAAGTTTCTTCTGAGGTAGTACCAGCTGTTCAGCCTACCTTTATGTATTACATAAAACCTACAGAGCTCTTCATTTGGCTCTGTCCTGCCTGTCAGTTTTCCTTCCTTCATCTCTTCTGTCCTCTAGCGAGCAGCAGTCCATCCTGTATCCAAACTCTTCTAAGCTTCAGTCTACTCTTCTTAAAATTGCACTACAACGGTATTATTCCTGAAGAAGCCATTCTCATTTCTTTTTTAACTAGGTTCTCTTTTTGGTGTGAATGTAACTTCTCCTCAGTAAGGTAGGTTTTATCTGTTTCTCAATGGTTGGATACAAGGAAGTAGTTTGTATTTTTAGTGCTTCTGAAGAACTAACTGCTTTTTTTGGGTTCCCATCAACATAGGTTTAAAGTTTTGCTTCTATACCTTGTTGCTAGACTCAGACTTGATTTAGTTTCTTTGAGATGGGTTCTTAACTTTTTATGTAGCATTAAGCCATAAGATAAAAGGAAATAATAAAAATGAGGATTTTTCTACTTCTCCATAGTTTGGGATTTCCTTTTACTCTGCCCATCAAGAAATGCTGAGTGGTCCAGTTAGCTGCCATGGTGGTTATTCTCTTGTCTGCACATTTCTGGCATGTCTGTTTTATGTGTGGGACAGAAACTCTCAGAAAGTAATGTTTCCTGTTTCTATTTAAGAGATTTTATTATCGAATTGAAGAGCTGCAAAGAGAAGCTCCAACTGTAACACCAGTCAGCTCTTGCCTGAGTACTCTCAAATGCTTTGTAGACAATTTATTGCATCAATACACTTGTTTTCCTCTGACTTTGTGTTCACAGAACTGCAGCAACTCTCTGATGATCTAGTTTTCCACAAAGTCCAGAGACATATGCACCAACAACAGATGCAGCAACCAAAATGGCACCCGTGGTTGTGCAGAGTGTTTCTGGTTTGCAGGTGACCAAAGTTACTGATTTACAGGCAGGCATGCTGAAATTGTACACCCAAGTATTTTAGCTTGTCTTGTCCCTCTCAGTGTCAGCATGAAACTGGCTTGAATCAGCTGGAGAAGATGCAGGTTAAGAAAATTCTTTGGGGAGGAAAGATGGATAGAAAAGATGGCAGAAAGGGAGATTTCTTGTAAGGAAGTATTAGTCACATCAGCATGTGAAGATTGAGATCCCCTTCCAGCTGTCAAATGTCAGCTGCATTGTCAGGAGTAAAATTTTATGAACTCTTGGAGTGGGTTCTGTGCACCCTTACTGATTAAAGGACTTAAATAACAAATCTTCAGAGTACTCTTGCTACCACTGAGAAGCCTAATGTAAGAAAAGATAGCCATTGCTATTGCCTTTGACAATTCTTCTCATTCAAGTATAACTCAAGGTCTTGGAGAAAACAGCTGCTTTTCCATCTCCAGCACTGAATGGACAAAGAATGATTCTTGTTTTATCAGACTTGAGAATTAATCTGATTACCTTGTGCATTTATTTGGCAACTTGGTACTTTAGACCCTTTGAATTATTGAGTCGCTTTCAGTTATGACTTTGAATTCCTATTTAGTCTGACAAAATGTCAGTACTTTATTCAATGGTACACTTAGTTAAAGCGTAACTTTCTTTTAGCATAACTTGCTTTGCCCATAACTTGCATTGAATATGCAATTTAAAAATTATAAAAAACTGTTTCATGCTTGCAGTTTTAAGCATGTTCCACATACCTATCAGAATATGCAGAGTCTATGCAAGATTTTGGCTCTTTTCTAAATACACCTCTGATCGCCTCACAATTTAATTAAAGTTTATAGCAAATTTATGATTTTTGCTCTTTTTTTAATAATATCTTCAATATAAATTTCTAATTAGTATAGCTTAAAATGAATCCTGTAGCTTTTAGAAATTCTTGACTTGTGTTAGAACTCTGTTAACATATGGATAGGTCTGTATATCAGTCAATTTTTTGTAGAAGAAAAATTATTCTAGGGATGCTTTTTTCCCAATTCCTAGATTCCTACTGTAGTACTAAGCATGAGCTGTGTTTTTAAGTATAAATCTCACTACAGCTTCCCAAGCGCCTGATGCCACAAAATGAGGTTACTGTAGGATGTGCTGTAAAAACACTCAGTTACTGCATGCTAGTGAGAGCCTGCATCAATGATTTTACTTTATTCATTCTGTGGAATGCTTAAGTCACTCTCAGGAAGATTTACATACTTAAGTGACTGGCCAGCATAAAATGAATTAGATATTTTACAAATTTTTTTTTTTTTTTTTGCTTGGAGCATATTTGTAAACACCTTCAATAATCTGAGTGTCCAAGTATCCATATTAAGTGTAAAAAAATAAAATTTCAAAGATGGCCAAATTTAAATTAGCTCTTGCAGAAAAAGCTGCTTACAAACATTTTCTTCTGTGTTTAACCTTGACTAACAGCCCAAGAAGTGCTGAGATTCTATTAAATCATCTTATCTGACCTTTTCTTTCTCATTTTTTGTAGCTGGTGTTTTGAAGCCTATGCTGGTTTGTTTTGGTATGGAATGGATAACATGGATCTTCTGACTACAGGGAATTGATCTTAGAATAGCAGCTACCTACTGCAGAAATGATTTAATTTGATAACTATCAAAACAATGAGCAATTTCTTCACAGAAGTGATGTAAAGGAACAGTTTTCAAGCATGAGTATGGAAATAGCCTTCCAGAAAGCTTGTGTATGTCCTAAGACTAAAAACATGCAAAAAGTAGGTGCCTTCTTTAGATCTGCATATTTAGAAATTATTTTTTCTATTGAAAAAAAAGGTTTACAAAGTCTGTGTATATTTCTTTTAAGCATTAATCCATGAGAAATTACTTGAGGGAATCATGGGAATATAAAACACTAAAGCAAAGTTCTGAACTACTCTATGAATGGGAACATATAGGAGAAATCTAAAGCTTTGAATTCAAACTTTGAATTCAGCACAGTCTGTGGAAAAAAGAGAAAGGGAAAAGTGATTCTGAGATACTTTCCTATTTCCCTGTCCCTCAGAGTATCCAGAAACAAAACAGGATGAGAAGGAAGGAAATGTGCCCCTGTTTCTAACCCGTGGTTAGGGAGGACATCCATGAATTAGTCTTTTAGCAAGTACAACAAATGCGTGTTCAAGCCCCCAGCAAGCTCTGGTTGTTCAAAACAGACCTCAGGGCACTCTTCAGTGATGTGCACCCCTTGCATAGGGTCTGCAGCATGACTGCAAAAGACAATTAAAAAAACATTCCTCAGGAGCCGACATACAGAATCAAAGGTAAAACTCTCTATTTTCAAGTTTTAGTTTATTAATAAGATGTTAAAAGTCTTGGATTCAACTGGAGCCAAGAACACCTCCTAAGAGCCACAGAGCTAAGACCAAGGCTCCCCACTAGTGTGTGCTTGCACAGAAATGCTCCCTCCCGCTCCTCCTCCTGACACTTATTTTCATTTGGAAAGAAGATTGCACATTCACGATGCTTCATGTTGTGAATTTCAAATATGCAGAAAAAAGATTCAGTCTTCTTGACAGGCTGGGGTAGAAGCATGTGTACACCTTGTGAAAACTCAGCTTTTGCCGTGGAGAATACATGTACAGTTGCTGATTTTCCAAGATATGCACCGGTGTGTACCCTGGAGAATGGTAAAACCTTTCCTGCATATAAGCAGCAACCACGTTTACAAAAAGCCGTACATGCCAACCGTGTCAAGAATTTTCACAGCAAAGCCTCCCCAGGATCACGCCTGCATGATAGACAGTTAAATTGCATTATGCAAATTTCATGCAAATACATTCAGTGCATATGATAATTAAAACCTTCCTAAATACATATTTACAAAATAGACAATCCATCATGGTCCATGAGATTGTAATCTACGTTTTTTAAATGAACAGTGCAAAACCTCTGAAAATTCACACATACAAAAAAAGAATGTTAATCATCTGAAACATAATGACCTATCATTTATCTACTTAAACTCTTTACAGAGTATCATTCATTCAAAAAAACCCCCACTAACTAAAGATTTTCTAACTAAAGATTGGAAGTCCTTACCAAGAGTTTTTGCTGGTGTTAAGTACAAAAGCTAAAGCACTAGTACGATTGTTGGCCATTCTTAATCATAGACAGGAAGTGAAAACTTAAAGAATCTGGCATGAACAGGAAATTTATAATGAAATATGACTATGGGAGATAGCCCTGGGAATATTTTTGGACTTCATTTTTCTATTTCACTTTGAAAATGGCACCATTTGTAGGACCTTGGAGTCCATACTGTGATGGGTACACATGGAGCTTCACAAGGGGAACGGTGTGAAGTGGTAAATCACGCCAGTCACTTTCTGAAATCCTGCCTAGCTCCAGGACCACTGGACCTCTCCAGCCCAAGTCCTGACCATGTTTGACCTGTTCTTGAGCCTGGCCGTACCAGGCTTCTGAGTCTCCTCGTTTTGAGAAGTCAGCCAATGCTCTGCAAGCCCCACATAATAGCATGACAACATGCAGCCTTACAGCCTGGTACTGCCAGCAGTGAAATGCAGCCTTATCTTTATTCAGGAGACTAGTCTTTATGAGATAACCAGGATTATTCACAGATACAGAGGTAACACTTATGGTTTTGGAACTGAGGAACACTATCACAATTTTCAAGGCAAGTATACAGTACTGCTCATTTAGCTGAATGAATGAATGAATGAAAAAGTGAGTGTCCTTTTGTGTTTTAGTTTTGATTTAATATTCATTAACAATATTTTTCAGCATTTTTCAGCTTTCTTTTTGCCAACTGCCAAATTATGAATTCAGGGCAGTCTCCATCTTCTTTCCATGCCTTTGGTCTTTAGTGGAAGCACAGGCACTGAATATTTTTGACAGTGTTCTTTGCCAGAGAATTTTTCCATCCTCTTTCACCATGAGCTACCATTGTTTTCTCTTTCCACTATACCAGCCTGATGAGATAAAGTTTTTTTTTTTTAATCTACTGTCAGGGGACGGTCTCTGAGCAGCCGAAAAGCAGAGTGCTTTTCTGCAGATTACTCAGAGTCTCTTTCTGCTACCCTTGCTCATAGCAAGTAGCAATAAGATACAGTGATTTTTTATTTTTGGTGGAGCTGCCTGTTAAGTGATCTCACCTGACACTCTGGTACTTTCTGGATTGGTCTCATGCTGGGCTCTGAATTCTGTCAGAATAGCACTGATGAGGCCATTAAAATTGTATTCCTGCAGGCAGGCATGAGAATCCGTGATGGATTTGCCAGCTGGGCTTTATCAGAGCAAGATTTTTATAAACAGCTAGAGCAAATAAAGTATCGGGTTGTCTGCTCTGACCAGCTATCCGGAACACTGGCATTTATCAGAACCAAGTTGCAGACTGTATAAACTCCACTTATCACTTCTTTTGGGATTTGTAGCGTTTGGAAACGTCTCCCAGCAAGCAGTGTCTGATCACCACCAAGAAAAGAGGTTTTTCAAAAAGGCGCTTTCCAAACAAAATGTAAAAACATGCCTGAGTCCAATTGTTTTGCTTTAAAATAAAGATACTGACATAAATAACAGAATGGCCTTGGCACTTTATCAAAATGTTGATGATTTTGAGTGATGCCGTCCTCATATTTAAATATATTAGAAGTTCCACATCACAGCAGGCCAGCTGGCAGCTTTGAGAGCAGCGACAAGAAGGCATCCAGAAACACGCTCTGTGGGAGTGGAAGCAAAGGGTATTGACATGTGCTTTAGCTTTGTGGAAGAGAGAGAAATGCAAGGACATGGACTCATGGTCCACCTGGGAAGGACTGCACATCTGCAGGGAACCTCTGTGCAGGAGCTCTGGGAAGTCTGAAGCTAATATTCCTAATTTAATTTTCTAATTCCTAGTAATTGCGTGTAACACTGTTTTTCAAAATGAGAGAAAAATATCCCCTAGCACTGGAACAGAACCCATCCAAAAAGAGATGAAATTACTTTAGTGTGACTAATTTATGTAGCTTTACAATATTAACGGTTGTTCTAGGTAGAACAGATATGTTCTTTTATATGTTTTAGGTGATTTGACCAGTATAGCAGATAGAAAAAAAAAAAGTGTAATCATCACTGCAAATATCATAAGAACATTGCAGCTGCTAATGCTGAGGGATTTGACAGAGCTACCAGTGATGCAGACCCTCAGACACAGGTATCTAAATCAGTTTGCCCCCATGATACTGGGCCATGCCTTGTAAGGGTGCAAGGATCAAATTGCCACTTGAAGTTTCCCCAGCTGCCAAATATGTTTCGTTTTCTTTAACTGTGAAGGAATGGTGTCTCCCACAAAAAATTACAGGGCAGCTTCCAAGTGTTCTTCATAAACATGTAAATGTTTTCTCTTTGTTGCTTGTTTGGCTGTTTGGAAATAAACATCTGGGAAAGCAATGATCTGAATGCTGTACTGCATAGAGCAGAACTGCAACTGTTAAAGTCCTGAAGAGATGAAAATAGACTGCTTGATTGCTGGTTGTCTCATCAGCCCTTGTGAAAAGCAGATGACAGTGTTCATGTTTAGGAGAGGAGAGGAAATTGGAAATCCATTATATTTTTCCTGGTATTTTAGTCACAAGAACGTTTGTGTTCAAAAAAATATAGTGCGTGTTTTTGCTACACTTCAGAAAAGTCCAATATAATACATCACCAGGAGAGTAAATTGGTTAAGAAATCGTTTAATTTCTTCAAACTCAGTCTGTGCTAATGGGAAACAGGAACTCTGCAGATGGATGTGGTACCCTGAGGTATTTCCCTTTTTGCCCAATTCCTGCCTGTGACTGAGTGCTGGCATTTGGGTTTGCCTTTGTAAGCCCAGCCACCAGACTGAGCCACCAGAGAGCAGCTTGCAGAAAATTGGTGACCGCTTTGCGTGTGATCACAGAATCACAGAATGGTTAATGTTGGAAGGGACCCGTAGAGATCCTCTAGTCCAATCCCCTGCTCCAGCAGGGACCCCTAGAGCACGGGGCACAGGGTGGCATCCAGGCGGGTTTGGAAGATCTCCAGAGAAGGAGACTCCACAGCCTCTCTGGGCAGCCTGTGCCAGGGCTCTGTCACCCTCACAGGAAAGAAGCTCTTCCTCACATGGAGATGGGACTGCCTGGGTTTCAACTTGTGCCTGTTCCCCTTGTCCTATCACAGGCCACCACCAAGAAGAGTTTGGCTTGTTTGATGCCCACACACTTTTCCCTCCCTCACTGCTTCTGTCTTCACATTATAAACACCCTCAAAGAGTTTCAGCTCAACCGTTGCACAAGATAGTGGCCGTGCTTCAAAGCTGGACCGTGTTGTGCCACCTTGTCTTGCCCATAAGCAGCTCTGCTATTTCAGGCAGGAGTTAATGAAATCTGCACTAAAGGCACATGAGAGAAATGCACAGGCAACATTGAGCTTTACTTGCCACTCAGCAGGATAAAAAAGGGGGAGTAGGTGGAAAGCACTAGGTTCTGACAATAAAAGAATAGTATGCACTGCCTTTTAATGAGATTTCCTTTTTCCCCTTGTATCAGCCGTTGGTTTTATGATTGTATCGCTGATGCGCACACTGTCATCTGGCCTTTAATATCATGATGTTGTTCAGCATTAGAAACGTCGAAATTTTTAACGCTTTCTTCTGGCATGCTATTCATTCATTCATACAGTGCTAATGATGCACATCGTTCAGACCATTTTTTTTTCCATGGAGTAAAAAGAAATTTAGTCAGAGATTATAAAAAGATCTTAGGTCTCCAATAATTGTCCTCCCACTACTACTTGTTCAGCTGCTCAGGCTCCCTAGGGTGACTTTGAGCACTGGCAAGAATTTGCAGCTACTGGGACAGTGCTCTGAGTGCAGGTCCTCCAGGAAATTAGATATACTCTCTTTGGCTCCTCGACTTTACTGGAAGTAAAGCAAAGTTCCCATATCCTGATTCCAGTGCCCTTTCTGCACGTTTGGTTGGGGACATGACTTTTCAGGCAGTTTTAATAATTTTAGGAAGTTGGAGGGAAAAAAAAAAGCATTTGTGGGTTAGAAAGAGCCAAAGAAACATGAGAAGACAGTCTATGCTCCAATTTAGGCAAGCTTTTCTACCAACTCCACTCAAAGAACTTGAGATGCATTTTTTTCACCTTTGCAGAAAAGCTCTGCTTCATTTTCAGAGTTAATGTGGCAATCTTCCAAGCCAAACTTACAGAGGAGAGGAAATAAATCATTCTAATGACTGTCTGATAGCAATCTCAGCACTAGAGAAACTACCTCCTTTCCAGAAAGTCTTGCAAAAAATGACCCGATTTACTTTATCTTTTTGACTGCTTGATTCTACAGACTGCAAGGCATAAACACTGTGACATCAAATGAAGTAATCATGCAATTACAAGTCAGTTAATTATTCTTTAACTGACCTCTTGCTGGTTTTCCCTACCTACAGAACAAGTATATGTTGTGTCTTTTGATTCTTTTTGCTACTTTGTGACTTGAACTATGTGAAATGTAAAGAGCTGAAGTATTTAAGTATTTCTGTCTGCTCTCCACAGCAGTGCTGCTACCGGTTTGCTGCTGAATGAATACAGGTAGATCAGGGAACCAAAATAAGCTATTTCTCTCATGCCATGACCATCATATTAGAATTAAGTATAGGCTGATTTATATTTGCACTTGAATCAGACTGTAATACCACTGTGCTTAGGAAACCCTAGAAGAATTGAATAATGACACTAAATCAATGGACTTCTAGTTAAGAGAATTAAACTAAAACTCAGGTGCTAAGCCCAAAGTACTTTATTCAAGCCTTTTAAAACAGAATTTCCATCAACTAATATCCTCAGAAAATATTTTTATCTGCAGGTCTCTAAGAGTGCTTCTGTGCTTTGGTATGGCTTAGATTGGCAACAGAATAAACAAATGAATGAAGGAAAAAGTACAATAGAAAAGCCATTGGTCAGTAAAAAACCCAACATGTTTTCACAGATCTGTTTACTTTTATCATGTATTCTATGTAATCATTTTCCTCAACATGATGCATTCCTCAGATCATGTTTGATTTGAATTACTCTTCTGCTGTAAGATATACACATGCAGAGATGTCTTCTTTAGAACACCTAGGATTCTGGTTTGGCTTCCTTTCTATCAATATGAATTCTTCCAGCTTCTACCCTTTACAGGATAGCCTGGATAAGGCAGAATTTCCACAGTCATAAAGACATCATGCTATGTGCAGGGCTCCTCTCCAGGAGGACAAAGATGGCTCTTTTTCATTCCAGAATGGCTGATGAGGGCTCAGTGTGAAATCAGCCAGGCTTGCTCATACAACAGCCTCCATTACTGTTATTTTTTCTTTCCCTCTTTGCCTGCATTTTAAGTTTTTGTGGAATTTGTTTTAGATTTCCTCGTAACCAGATTTCTGAGGGTGATGGCCTGCCTTTGGCTAGCTGCTTTTTCAAAGCGAGCTTCCTGTCTGTGTGTAACAGGTTTTTCCTCTTTCCAGTGATGGCTGGGCAGACAGGGATGAAGTCATTGAAGGTTATGAACCCGAAGCCAACGGAGGCATCACTATCAAACTGCAGTCTCCAGAGGTTTTGTCATTTGACGACTACTATCTGAAGCTGCGCCTGGACACAAACACACGCAACCCCTGGTTCCCCGAGTTCTGGCAGCACAGATTCCAGTGCCGTATCCCGGGGCATCCACTGGAGAACCCCAACTTCCAGAAGAACTGCACCGGTAACCTCTCAGCTATTTTCCTCATTCAGTCTGTGCTCTGGGGAAAATTTGTCTCCGTGGGTTTGAGGAGGGGAAACCTTTCTTTTCTTTTTTTTTCTTTTCTTTTTTTTTCTTTTTTGGAATATTTGAGTATTTGTTGTTTTCAAGTGTATAAATCATTGGTGAAAAGTGCCAGCCTCAACCACGTAAATCCCAGCCCTGGTAGGAGTATGTCTGACATTGTCCACAGAGTCTCAGGTCAATAAAACTCTGCTCTGTCACAGAATGGTTTGTTCTTCTCTCAGGTTTTAGGGCTATGCTAAGGTTGACAAGAATGCCTGAGTTTGTAATATGGATGCCTGGCCCCAGTGGCCGTGTTCCTGAAGACTCAGAGAACTGGAAAAATAACAGGAATTGTTACACTGTGATATCTAGACATGGAAAAGACCGTAATCCATTATTAGATAAACAATCTTATTCTTAGGTTAATAAAGACATGGGTAGAAACAGACGTTTCTGGTCAAGCCCACCAAAAATAAGTAACAATTAATTTTCAAAAAGAATGGGAAAAAAATATTTTTTCCAGGACCAGTTTTTCTGACCAGGTAGAAAATCGGGCAATTTATTGAAGTTATTATGGCAGAAAACAATTTTAAAGAAAGTTGATAAGCCTTAAAACTGGCCAAACAATCATCTGATTCACCCTTTCTCTTCCTTACCAATCAAAATAAGTATAGTTTGTTTCCATTACATAGCACTCTCATAAAAACCATGCTGTCCTACAGGTAGAAGTGACTATCTTCTCACAGCAAGTGAATCATATCTATGCATAGGCAGGTATCCTGTTTCATGGCAGAACAAAGAGGTAATAAATTAAAAAATATTTCAGGAAAATTATCAAGATTAACTTTGTTAATAAATCATGAGGGATTTTTTTCTATAAAGCGTTTCTGAGTATTTTCTGCAAATGTGTTCTGTGTAGTTTATGAATATTTTGTCTTTTGTCAAAAAAATTATCTAGATAGTGAAGCAGATACTTCATTTTAAACAAAATTAACAAAATCTGATTTCCCATGAATGTGCGTCCTGTTTTTTACATCTGCGTCCCCTCTGCCCCTCTACCTGATATCAACAGTAATCTCAATTGGTCTTCCTCTTCCCCCTGGGCTGACTCACGTGGTATTTCCAGTTCATCCTTTCTCTATAACCAACACTTCTTAAAAATACTTTCCACACTGCTTCTGTTTTTCTTTCAATCCCTGCTATTAGCAGCTGAGTCATAGCAACAAATATTGTGACTGACTCAAAAATGAACCGATGTGCTGCCTGACAGACTGCCCAGCCTTTTCTGTGTTCTGAGGACCTAATGGCATGCCAAACTAGACAAATAATTATTGATCTTATCTGATACATTTTCCTCAATTGGATCATTAAATTCATGCCTACCAAAATGATGATTTACATTTATATATATATATATATATATTTAATAGTTTTTGAAACTCATTCAGCTCAGTCTGAAAGAGTTAATATTGGCCAAAATTGCAGAAATTGCTACCAGTAGATTGAATAATGGACACATAGTGCAAATCTATAGCCTTTATTCTTAAGAAAAGAACTTTAAAACTGTGGTTTTTTGGTTATTCCATTCACAGAGTTTGAGAGTTAGTACACAATAAAAATGTCTAGTTTCTGAGGATTTTCAGCAGCTTTTAACCACAGGTAGTTTGCTACCCATGTCGCATGATGCTACCCATGTCGCATGATAAGTGCTAATATTTGAAATCCATTAAAAGCACACTCAGTTTTGACTTCTTTGTGGTACTACAGATTAAACTGTTACTGCTATTACTTTGACACCTTAGGAGAATTATCAGTATTGAAAACTGATACCAAGTTCCTCAGCTCTATTTCACCTAATATTAATTCTAATGAGATACATAGGATCCCCTATCATAGATCTCCCTTTGATCTCATGAGTACATGCACATTATTTGCAAGCACTGTGACCTGTGACTGTCTCTGAGGTCCTGATTTTTTCAGTATTCTGGAAATGCTATAGTATTCTCTACGGAGAACACAGCACACTTGCCTCTTTGCACAAACAGAAATCGATTTAAAAATAGACTCCTCAGGTTCACCTTCCATCTCTGGAGAGGTATCATATCTAGAAACTATCTAATAAGAAAGAAAACCAAAGGACAAAAGACACTTGTGTTGTCTAGGGGAGCGTAGCAGATTTGTATTTACACAGCAAGGACAAGTTAGCTAGGAGCAACTGCTTCAAAAGACTTGGACCTACCAGAGTTTTGAAAATAAGAGTACTTACAGAGTCTGTATTTCAGAATCTTTGGTTACTGCTAACCCAAATTGCTCACATACAAGCTAATCACTTTACTAAGTGATTAGTTGACAAATAGCACTGAAATGCAATTTTCATTTTTTAGCATTCATGGATAAGTGGTAAATAGCAAGGACTTCTCTACCACAATTCCATGTGCTATCTTTGCAGTGTCTCAGCTAACATTACCTTTGACTCAGCACTGGTTTGGGATTCCAGGCTCTCTGGAAAGTAAGGAAAAGCAAATCCCTAGGGATCCCCCTTTCCTGATGACAATAATTACTGCTGTACCCTATAATTCAATACCTGAAAGGATTGATTTTGTCCTTCAGCAATTTTCATTCTGTACTGTACTCTTTGAGGGATTTCTAGGGGAAAAAGTCTGTGTGATCAAAGAATGATTTGAAATAAGCAAATCCAAATTTCCACTCTGTGAAGTCTACAGGCTGCCTAAGAATTGCCAACATTTTCAGAAAAGTTTATCTGGATTTACCAGTATTTATATGGTTGTAGCAAAAATCTGCTGGAAGGCAAGACAGAATCATCTATGAAGTCACTATGAAGTGACTGCCCTTTTTGGATATTTTCTTCTTGCCAAACTTTGGAAAAAACCATTTTCCCCACTTGGGTGAAAGACAAATGAATGGGAGTCATTTAAAACTTACTCTTTGCTAATACAACCCTCTCATCTATAGCTAAGCGCCTCCCATAAGTCTCTGCCTACAACCATCTTTCCCCCTCTCTCTTTTTCTCTTTTTCTTGTTGATACAGATGTTCTTCCTCAACACAATAAGATTAAATTTCAGAAATTTTCCTATATTTAAAAGCAAGATATTTTTATATGACTTCTTTCATAATTTTCTTCATTTCTTGCAAGCCAAAACTGCTGCCAGGATGGAGTTCTCCTCAGAGTGTTCATATCGCTGAGATATTTTCAATGCTTTCTGTATAATAGCTTCATTCTTAAGAAAACAAAGTATACACAAAATCTGTAATTGGACCATTAACTTGTTAGGAGGTTCAGAACCTCACATTATTCTTAACCTATTCCTGGCCTTCAGGTGAAATGTCAGAACAGAGAATTCCATTTTAACATCACTAGAAAAGAAAACTGCTTCTGTATCTGAGAAAATAAGAAACTACCTCATTCAGCATGGACTTGACAATGTTCACTTAACACTCCCTCTCTGGCTGTGTCCCAAGCAACCCTTACAAGTTGTTTCTGTTCATCAGACTGTTTAGCAGTTTCCACATTTTGGACATTGCATGCTGGAAGCAAATTTAGGTGATAGACTGTACATTTTACAACAGTTCTATGGGCAGTTTTCATTCTTGATGTAATAAAAATGTGCTGGGGGTTTTTTTCTTTGTTTGTTTCTTTGTTTCATAAAACCTACAGCAACACTTATTTCTTTGGTTAGTTCACATAGAATTAAATGTAAGTTATGCTTACATACAAATAGCATAGAACTCAGTGCAGTTCAGCTCTTGTTTGGATGTCTAAGTACTCTTTTATAGATTGCCTGTACACCTCCTGGCAGATAATACAAGAGCTGCAGTTCATATAAAATGGGAGGGAGGAGTACATTTTTGCACAAGAGACAATTATAAAATTGGTTATGGAACTGATGCAAACATCAGATTATATTTGCAGCAGTTCATCTATTGGAACAACAAAATACATTGGCAGGCAATCAGCAGAGACATTTTTCAACAGACGAAAGTGGAACAAAGTGGACAATTCATGATTCATTCATTGATTCAATTGATCTTTGAGGAGAAGAATTATTTGTCAGTGAACCTATTTGTGGCAGAGAAGAACAAGAAATGTAGATTTCTATGACCCAAAGAAGATTGCAGTCCAAGTTCTCTGTAGGATGCTTGCTCATACCCTGGTCATGCTGTGAGGGTTGCTTCATCCATTAATTCCTGTCTGTTTTTGAGAAAACCAATGAGACTGGGTGCAGACAGAGACATAGACTCACCAGACCACAGGATAATTCAGGTTGAAAGGAAACTCAGGAAGCCTCCAGTTCCACCTTCTGTTCAAAGGAGGGTCAACTGTGTGTTTCGAACAGGTTGCTCAGCGATTTATCAATTTGGTCTTGAGAAGTCCCCAAGGACTGAACAACCTCTCTGGGCAATCTACGCTTGTGCTTGTCCTAACGGTGAACAACTTTTGTGTAAAACTCTCTCCTTTCAAGTTGTGTGTTTTGTTCTTTGTCCTCTCAAAGCTTGTGGTGCAGTGTTACGTGAACATAGCAGCTCGAGTCTGAAGGCAGTATAGTTACATCCTTGAGTGCTTGCAACTGTTATCACCCACCCATTAAAAAGTATTTGGTTTTATCTCATTCAGCCATCCGAGATTCTTGATAGGTTTAGTGAAGTGTTTTCATCTCTGACACAGGATAATAATGGGTTTTTTTGGAAGATCCATAGGGTGCCTGATCAGTCTTCTGGTGTTGTTTGTTTACCTGTATCAGGCTGTGAAGTTTTCCTTAATTTTGCTTATTGCACCAGACAGGCTAAAAAGAGAACACTCTTGTCTGACCTATTACCATCCTCAGACAGTTTATGAGATAACAAGGGATTTTCTCATATGTGTGGTCAAAATAAACCGTGCTTTTGGTCACTTCTATCCTTGGCTGAAAGACAAATGCTTTTACAATCAGAGCTGATCTGAGCGGTGTTCAGAACATTTTAGATTATGTTGTGAGTTGGGCAAACTGAATCCTCTTGATACTGTCTGGGCTCACTCTACTGTGCCAGAGGTGACCAGAGGTGCTTTTCTGAGAACGGAGCTTTAATATTGACATCTGCCAATCTCCCTCATACATCACTTTTCCCATGACATGCTGCATCAGCAGAAGCTCCGACAGTGGGAACTGCTTGCACTAAAGTACAGAAAAAGATTATTGTAAAATGGAGATTTTAAGGCTTAAAGAACAGGGGGATTACCTGTGAAAAATCACAGGAATTATTAGCAAAAGATATTATCTGTGGCAAGATTGTTTTCATTTGCTTCTAGTTTCTTATTTCTTAATGTAGAAAAAAAAAAGCAGCTACTATTATTTAATACTTTAAATTTCCACAAATACTTATTTTCTAACCAGGCCATCAATCAAAATAAGTATACTGTCTCTTTTTTTTTATTATTTGATTATGATAATCTTATTTTCAGTGGATACTTAAAAGAGCTCTTTTCTTTCTTTGAATATTCACTAAAAATAAGATTATCACAATAAAGAAAAGAGATGGTATACACATCTTTGTAAACAACATAATACACAGTGCTGGACATGTATCTATTACAGGAAGATAGGACAAAAGCTCTCTGAATCTCATATTTACACCAACATTCTCCATTGTAGGTTTAATAATCAAAGTTTCAACCTCTGGGATTAAAAGAATTATCTGGTAGGTTTGTGACATTCAACTTCCCCCATTCCCTGAGCAAATCGATGGAGCAGCATAGGAACAGGACATATAAATCATGTTCCCCTGTGCCTCCTCAGTGCTCATTTCTCCATTGCCTGAAAAATATCAGGGCCTGCTCAGGTTGTTTCAGATGCTTTTAAGTTTTGTCGGGAGTGTGGTGAGGACAAAAGCACACACTGAAAATTAATTGACTTGTTCCTAGAAATCGATTTTGTGTGCAGGTCACACATCAGAGCAATTAGCCTAGCTACAAGCATTTAGCCAAGGCAAACTGCCTTCGTTCCCCACTTCTGGTCCTTTATTCGGTGGTATGTTCTCTGCTCTCATGCGTCTCCACTTTTTAGCTTGCAACTTCACATGCTGCCTATACCACTGTCATTATCTCATAAGAAGAGATGCAAAGGAGACGCAGCAGGAGCCAACCTGTGCACAACCACATGTGCACACTCACGCTTGTCCGGCTGCGGCCCGGGGACTGCCTTTGTGCACAGAGGATGCTTGCCAAATAAAGAGGCAGTAGAATTCCTAAAGTGAGTGAGAGCCTTTCACTGTATCTTGGATAAGCGGTGGTGCAAAGAACAGTAAATTATGAGCCCAAGCAGTAAAATTTGAACCATGCATACTGCTCTGTTCCGTGTGCTCCAAACAGCACATGTCACCAGTACAACCTGCTGCAACTTCGTTATCCCAGGAAGCTTGAGGAGAGAGCAAAGTTTACTGGTGTGGAAGCAGCAAAGGAAAAGTCGTAACAGCAGCTGCATTATTTAAGCATGAGCTGCTGGCTAAAATAGGGAGGGCCACAAGGGCACAAGGTGAGAGACAGGATGATTTCTAGAGATTTCCTCCAGCTCAAGAAGTTCTGTGATTCTTATTATAGCAAGAAGCCTTGCAGGAACCTTCAAGTGAAAACTTTTA
Organism: Eudromia elegans; assembly: GCA_003342815.1. Classification (NCBI taxonomy): domain Eukaryota; kingdom Metazoa; phylum Chordata; class Aves; order Tinamiformes; family Tinamidae; genus Eudromia; species Eudromia elegans. The sequence goes on along the minus strand of PTEX01000333.1, from coordinate 210,278 downwards.
ATTTAGTTCTGGATTCTCCCTAGGCTCAGCTTCACAGGGACAAAACGTCAGGCACACTGTCTTCAAAGCAATAGCGCTGTACAGTGTACTTTCTACTTTCCCCAGTGGCCAGTTTGCTCAGCCTGGTTTTCTGGGTTAGTTTTGTCTAAAAAATCATATTGAAAGATTCATTTTTCTATGAGAACTCGAGCACATCAGCAATTTGAGTTTGGATGGGCTGGATGGCCCTTTTTGCTGCACTGCTTCATGTCACATCTGGTTACACACTGGAAAGAAAGAACCTTATTAAAATGGATGCTTTTCAAACTCTTTCAGATCTAAAAGATTGGCTTCTGTTTTGTTTTGTTCTGTTTTCCTTTTTTTTTTCTGTTGATTTTCATGTATAGATAAAAATTTGGGCCATTTATTTTGTTTTCTGATTTACTTAGCTCTGATTCACTTTTAATCACTGATATATTGTCCTTGAGCTGTCGTTATTCAGAAGTTTCTGATCTGGCTTGCTTTAAATGAATCTTTATTTCCTATTTTTCTATGGCACTATACAACTCTGGAGTCAGTTGTCCAGTCAGTTTTTTTAAAGAGAGAGTAAAGCAGATCTTTACCATATGTGTATTTGTGATTAATGTAATTGCGTCTTACAAGGGAATATTCCTCCTACCAATCATTTGAAGATTGCCCCAGATTTAACCCAAAAGCTGTGAGCATGGTCTGCTAAATTAAAACATGGTCTAATGAGATATTAGTTAGGATGGCTAAGACCACTTTTCTCCTCAGCTTCGAAGTAGACCCAGGAGCTGCCCTTGATCCCACCACATGAGAGGAGCCTCAGGGAGTGGCTGCACAGCTGCAGTGTGGCCATGTTGTCCCGTGTGTGGCAGTTACGTGTCACACATGAGATCCACCCCATCAGCTTTCAGCCTTGCAGTTCCCAGAAGCCTTGCCTTCGAAACACAAAGTTTCTTGTCGGCTGACATGGTTATTAAAAACACAGTGTTAAGCTGGGGAGAAATGATGCAGAGAAATTTGGAGGGAGTTGTATTTATGAAATACAGTGGAGTTCACACTGCTTGATATCCAGTTAGCTAACGCTGATGTTCCCGATACCACATTGGAGAATGATGAAATTAGTGACGTGAGCTTCTAAAATAATTATAATAGAAAAAGAAAACCTAACAGTTGTGGAAGATGGGATGTACGCTGTATTGTAGCTCAATATGTATCTCCTACTGCTTTTATATGCTGCAAAACCCATCTTGAATCAATATTGTTTTAAAGCACGCTTAATATTAGATATTTTTCTTGGCTCTTCTTCAGACTCATGCAGAAACACAGGAATATAAGATAGGAGAGGATCAGTTAGGTCAGCTAGTCTGTGTCTGCCAACTACAGAGTGTTTCCTATCATGTAGGAAGAGCTTTGTACAATGGTATAAGGAGGTATTGACTGAAGCCTTGGATGTCCGCAGGATCTCTTGCCTGTATATTGACAAGTATAGATTGCTACTTAAATATTTACAGGTCTAGATCAATGGATCAAGAAGAGATTATGTGATGCATTCTGTCTGCCGTCTCTATGCCAGATCAGAACAGAGATCTTCAGAGAGGATGGGTTAATGAAGGAATTTTATTAATTCCATCCTTATTTTCCCTCAGTTTAGTAACCCTGAAGAATTTTGGAGGTATTGAATTGGTATTGAATATTTAAGATAATGACACTAGGTTCTACTTTATTTCTTTGCTCTATTCTGTGCTCATACATTTTATAATTAATGTGAAATTTGTATAGTTTTGAATTCTGAACCAGCATTTTCCATTAAAGATGCCCAGAATTAGACTCCTGAAGTCCGTGCTCTCAGACCTAGATAAATTGGCCTGATTTTTAAGCATACTTTATCTCTCATAATACCCTTGGAATTCAACAGCAACTAGAGAAGTTCGTGTACTAATCAAGTCAACTAATTAGGTGTCTGAGTATGTATTCAAGTTCATAATATAAGAATCTAAGGTGTTTAATGCTAGAAAAGCTTCAGTACAATTACTGCCTGTCTCTCAGATAAATTCTCAGATTTCGTATGAAAAGCATGACACTTGAAATTTAATCAGTCTTATTTCCTGTGCTTTTCATTTTACCAGTCATTGTGTGTTACAATAGGATGTCTGTAAGGGTATCTGACACAACAATTGTGTTTATTAATTGAGAAAATCATTATAGAACTGAGGCAGAAAACATTAAAAATCTGCAAATACTTCTTTACATTTGTAAAAAAATTTGGTTTTAATTGTATCTATTCCTGTCTCTTTTAAGAATAGCTGCAACTCATTATCTGCTAGACTTGTTCCACATAACAGACCCGTTAAGAATAGTAGTTCTAAATATGTCTTTAATAGAGTGTGTGAATAAGACAGCAAGGTTACATAGTTACCTGAGGGAAATGGAAGGCTGTTTATATATATATATATGTATATGTATATATTTGTGTGTTCTCCACAAATGTCCAGGTCATGTAGTACAAAGACGCTAGCAAACCCCGTCCTTAAACAGACTAGTCATGATTCAGGATGGCACTGGATGAATAAGTGAGCTGAAGCTTTTGGAAAGAAAGCAAGGAAAGCAGACACATTCCAGGTCCCTGGGATGTTAAAGGGTCCTGTTAAAATGGTGTCTGAGGCACTGAGGCCGGGGGCTTTGGCAGAACTCGGCAGGGACTGGGGAAGAGGCTTGGAGAGAGTTTAGAGCTAAACCGAGAATGAAAAAAGGAGCTATATTGTGTATCGTTAAGAGTAACTAAATGATGCCATATTTCAAAAAAAAAAAAAGGGGGGGGGGCAGAGAAGGGATGAAGAGAAAACAAGAAAATAAAAATAATGTAGTCAGAGAATGACTTGGGACTGGGGGACTGTGATACCTTTTCAGAGCATGGCCTGTGCTGGAACAGATATGGTATAAGCCCTCCTTTCCATCCATATTGTTTGTGCATCTTCCATTAAATTAACCATGCTATTTCCTATACTCTTGAAACATGAAAGCTGATCTTGACCACTCAAATGGTTTTGTCAGTATCAAATTTGAAATAGACAGTTAAATAATAACATAGATTTCAAATGTTAGATCTGGATTTGAAATCACTGTTCTTGCTTGTTACATGTACAAGTCTTTAATCGAGGAAAAAAAAAATCAGCTGGCATATGTTCTTCCTATCTAGAAGATGAAATACTCATCTCTAATTAAAACAGGAACTGAGAAATAATGATCTGCCGTGGAAGTTAAATAATAATTTCAAATAAATAATAGAACATGTTGTGGTCATTTTGCAGACAGTTTGTAAACCATCCAGCTTTAAGAAAAACAAATTAATCATCATAATTATTTGTCAAGCCCTCATAATAATTATTTATCAGGCTCATGTAATAACTGTTGTCTGTCTTTGCAAGAAAACCACTAGAATAACTTCATTTTATCTTCTGCATTGCCTGTTTCTAAAATAAACATGTCATATAGTGTTATTAACAAATAAAATCTTAATTTCCTAACAAGCTGAAATGGAATATAATTGAAGACTAAAGACTAAACTGTTGTCAGCTTGATGGATTCCTGTAGTTCAGAATCATGAGTGGAGTGTTTTTCTTTCTAGATTTAAGACTTGAATATGACCATGAATTATGACTGGGTATTTGACCTTAGATAATAATGAAAAGCCACTGCCATCTTGTGCCAGATTCCTAGTTAATTCCAGCAACCTTCCAATAGATAATCATAGAAGGGCCAAATATAAATGTTTCAGATCATCAAATGGGTTAAATATATTTACATCTTACTGTGTTTGGGATAGATTAATTTCAAGCACCTTCATTAGAATGTGCATAACAATGAAAGTTCAGAATTTCATGTGCATTAGAGCAGTTGCATCTAGAAGTCTCAATCTGCTGTGTGAATGCAGCCACTAAAAAGGTGGTACATAAATACACATCGATGTTTCTTTTCAAACCGTCTGAATTAATACTGAAAAGGTGAACAGTGATTGTCTGGAAGTCCAAGAGACTGGTTTATTCCAAATAGGACAATTATTTTCTTTTGCTGTTTTCCAATCTGTTAATTCCAATGTACAGGAATTAAGATAATAGCCAAAATGAGATAATCAGAACCTTCTTGTCAATTTTTTCCTAATGTTGGGAATAGTATTTCTCATGTTGATCATATTGCAAGAGCACATACAGGTATGACAGATTTGGAGAGATTTTTCCCTCCGTACTGAGGTACACTCTGAATTATCATCAATTTCTTTTTCATTAAAAAGTGGTCTTCAGTGCGGAGCTATTTCATCGGGATCATTCCACTGATCATTCCATGGGATCATTCCTATGCTAGGAACATAGAGAAGCAACACTCAAATTTCCTGCCAAGCCTTTAATAGCTCACAGCACTGCATCCATGCATGCATACAGCATGACAGGAGAGGTTTCAAACATCAGTTCGTAGATGCAGTTGGAGAGGAAAGAATCACAAGAGCTTATGTTCATATGGGTGTACATGCTAAGATTTCTGTTAGGTGAAATTGCATATAAAGTCAAAAGAATTTTAGCCCAGGAGAAAGAAACACACAGGCTTCTGGCCATACTGCATTCCTCTACAGAAGCTTTATGAGGTTGGTGAGCTTCTGTCAAGCCATCTGCTACAAGCAGTTTTTTCCAGACTTGTGCTTAACAGCAAAAGAGCTCTGTAACAGTGAAGTTCCCCAGTACAAGAGAGATGTGGAACTTCTAGAGAGGGTCCAGCACAGAGCTGCAAAGATGATTAAGAGACTGGAAGTTCAGTCTTAGGAGGAAAGACTAATTGAGCTGCAAAAGTGGGAAAGAGGAACTTTCTTCTCTGCCACAGTCCTACTTTGCATCCTCTTGCCTTCCACTACAGTGACACTGGGGTGGCAAACTCATTTTCAGTGTCTGAACACAGCTTTGCCATTTCACATAGTGCGAGTCTGACATATGCACCCTCACTTGGTGTTTCCACCTTAATCTGCATTTCTGAGAGTCAGGTAGTTGTATGAGCTGCCCAATGTCCATGGAGAGAGGCAGAAGGGGCACATGGGGAACAGAGCATCAGCCTCTTGTAGCTGCTAAGCAAAGTTGGTAGACTGGGAAAGACAGGAGCAGTTGGGAAGTCACCTGGTTCCTTTGGTTTTGTTCCTAAGTTGTGTGGTGCAGGGGCAGGACCTGCAGGGTTAGACTGGGTTGTAGTTGGCAGCGCTGCCTGGTTTTCCTTCTCCTGCACAGGGTGTAGTGACACTGAGACTCGCTGTGCATCTGATTAACGCGCGAGTCTGCAGCTTGTGCAGTCGATCCTCCCCATAACATTGCAGCTTTGCTGTGGCACTGTTGTGTTTGTGCATGTCAGCCTCATTACAGAGTGTTTGACACTAAGCTCTTAAAGCCCTCATGTATTACATAACGTGACACAGAGAACCAAGACAGTAAATTTAATTAAAATTTTCCCCACTGCTTCTGACACACAAGGGGCGACAAAAGGATAGACACTTTTTGAATTGTGAAGAAATATGTGGCATCCTCAACCAGGCAAGGAAGTGGAAGACAGTGATGGTGCATGGTGTATCTAAAGAGGGGACTGATCTTGTAAAGTTTAGGCATTAGACATTTAAAGAGAGGGGGAACCTGTGCTTCTTGATGGCTCAACTCACATTTTGGTTTCCTTTTGCCATATCTCTGTTAAAGGTATCCAGATGAAAGTACAAAAAAAACCCAAACAAACAAGGGAAAAGGAAACAAAGGAAAAAAATGCCTGAGGGGTGAATGTAGGGAGGAAGGGGCCAAACTCTTCTCGGTGGTGGCCCGTGACAGGACAAGGGGTAATGGTTTCAAGTTGAAACCCAGGCAGTTCCATGTGCATGTGAGGAGGAACTTCTTTCCTGTGAGGGTGACAGAGCCCTGGCACAGGCTGCCCAGAGAGGCTGTGGAGTCTCCTTCTCTGGAGATCTTCCAAACCCACCTGGATGCCACCCTGTGCCCCATGCTCTAGGGGTCCCTGCTGGAGCAGGGGGTTGGACTGGATGATCTCTAGAGGTCCCTTCCAACCTCAACCACTCTGTGATTCTGTGAAAAAACACCTCCTAAATTCAAGTAGCTTTATTTCAGAAGGGTCAGTAGTTATTTATCTAACTTTGCTACTGAAAATATATAACCCCTTGCATATAAATGCTTCTGCAATCGTTGCTCTGTTAATGTTTTGGATACAGAACTCTGGAGAGAACATTTTTTGAGGCTTTTGCTGAATGCTTAATTTTTGAACTGCTTTCCCTTCTTTCTCTACTTTTATACAAAACTGGAAGTACACTAATCCCAATTAAAAGGCAACATTCACAGAATCTAACAAAGCAGTATTATCTGGGAGACCCATAGATCTGACTGTGCTCAGAAAGAAAATAGCAGGGTATCTCAACTGGTAGCTGTAATTGTATCCTGGTATTTCAGGGGAAAATACATCAAAATAATTGCATGAATAGAATCTCTTTGCTTGGGGAAATAAAAACCATTTGAAGAATAGAAGTGAAACCTTTCTGATTTAATGACATCCCGAAAATGAAGTCTGCAACCCTCTGAACTCCATTTATTGCTTCATGAGTACTGTAAGATTTCAAATATTTATCAGAGTGTTTTCAAATGTAGTGTAGGACCCACAGATATTCACTCCTTCTTGCTGTCCCAGTGCAACCTCCTTTCTGTAGTCCTGCCAAAAAGCAGAGCGGCTGGCTATCCTATAGAAAGCATTGCATCATTTTGTGTAGATCAGTGACATGATTTTCAGGACACAGTGAAAGAAAGATCCCTGTTCTTCACGAATACATCTTTCCTCACCCTTACCCGACAAGCAGTGTTGTTTCATCCAGTCAAACAAATAGTTCGCATACAATGGGAACTGAGTTACCTCTTTTAGCTTGTGTCTTTAGCTCTCCTACCATCCTCTCTATGTGTCAAAACCCTCTCATCTCTCTCAGTGTATTTAACTACTTCTTGAACCTGCTGCCCTACTGTGAAGGCAAAGACATCAAAGTCAGAAGTGAAGAGGTAACCACTACACAAAACATCTGCTTTGGTTAAGCAGTAAAACAGTACAAGACCTAGTTATTATGGGATAGAAAACTTACTAGAACCAAGAGCTTATCTCAGTCTGTTTAACTTTGAATAATTTACTATGGCCTGCAACCAATATTCCAGTTTGTCATTCTGATATGAAAAATACAAACCATTTTAAATTAATTTTGAAACAAAGCCTCTTCTGTCTTAACCTCTTTTGCCTTGGTAAAACAAAAAATCATTTCTTCACAGATTATTTGCAGTCACTCTATTTTGCACATAGAGACACCAAGATAGTTGAGACAGTCCATGATATTAACACAAGTGAAGCCCTAACTAACAACTCCTTGCTCTCATCACTAGTCAGCCAGCACCCAGGCCCTCCTTCATGTGCTCTCCAGCTACAGCTGGAATTGCCGGGATAACAGGCAGTTATCTCTGAAAACACAAGAAATTGTCATAGGTGGTAGTTTTCATACAAAAATAAATGCCTTTATTTGCACTGACCTATTGCTTTTTATCATTTTGACTACATTTGAGCACTGTGAGCTCAGTGGAGTCAAAAATGCTTCTCTACTACTTCTGTAAGAGATGAGAATTTCATTCGCTTTCATTTCATGAAACACAATGAATGGAATACACGTCTTTTTGAAAGACTTTATAATCTATGGAATTCATTTCGCAATACCTTACAGTGAAGTTTGTAAAATAATTTTGTTGTTATCTTTGTTTTTAGGACATGTAAGAGATGTTATAACAGAATGCTAGAATGAAAGAACTGGCAATATTTACAAAATAGCTAAACTGGCAATGCCAAATCAGTTTAAGCAAAATAAGCATTTTGGAAAATCACTTATTTATATTATTTATTTTCTTAGAAGTAATTATAAAACTAAAATGTATAATTTATTACATTTTCTCCCCTAGTTGTCCAAAAATGACACTCTAATTATAGTTAGGCATCCAAAGAGAAGTGACATATTTTTTTTCCGGAGAGCCAAATATCCATAAATACTATTAAAAGCATGGAAATCTAAGCCTGCTCATCATCTTTTGTGTATCATTTGGATATCTAAGCAATCACTAGCTGATACCTTTAGGGACCCGGATTTGAAATGACTGGTCCATTCAGCTTGTTGCCCTTCTGTCCCGCTCACTGTAAGATCCTCTGGTTGCCGCAGAATAAAACAAATGTCTCAAGCCCCAGGTCTGTCAGGTCTTCTCTAGCCTGATGCACGGTGAGATATGTTAGTGCTGTTGTTTTCTGGGCATGTGCTGTGTCACTGGCATATCTGTGCAGAGCCAGGTGGGCATGTTAGCTTGGAGTGCTTGGTTGTGGCAGCGTACATTGGTACTGAAGAGAGCAAAAGAAATCTGTCTCCAAAATGTCTTTGGTTTGCTGAAAGCCTGGATACTGCTCTACCAGGTGACGATAGCAACATCAGCTGAAATCTGACATGAGCCACCCACGAAGCATTTCAATCCAAAGAATGACTGACACACACACAATAAAAACCTAGGCCATCTATACCATATCTGCCTTTACGGGTCCTTTAGACCTCTGTTTGGACTGCCAGAAAAGATGGGAGCTATCATAGGAGCTGCTAACTTGATCAAAGCAAGAAAATCTCTTTTAATGTAACATTGAATATCCAGCAGATGAGAGTTAATATCTGGTGATTCCAGAGCAAACATCATTTATAACAATTTTGTTCAGTAGATTTTGGCTTTTTGTTCTAATCGAGAGTCATCCATGAACAGACTGTGTTCTTTCTCAAATGTGTGTGTTTGTTCAAAATTTACCAACTGGTTAGGTTTTGATCAGAGTTGTAGACGAAAATGTTTTCACAATTCTTTTTTCCTCATAATCTTTCCTGCTCTAACCTCTCTGAGGACTGCAAACAAATAATCCTTCGTTGTTAAACTCTTATTGAATGTTAACATAGAATTTTCCTATCTTTACCTTACATGTTATAGTTTGGCTGACTTCTAGGCATAATTTTAATAGTGTAGTCCCTTTTTAATTGCAGTTTGCCAAGTCTAGTATGTACAAGTGTCCATTCTACTCACCAGAACACAGGTAGCTTCATATCTACTTTATAGCGAAGGTATTAGGCTCAGCACATGGTTGCTTTACATTCAGTTGCTTGTAAGTATCTATTTGAATATAATATTGTTTAGATTTGAGGCAGATTATGGTCAAAAGAAAGAGTCACACTGTGCTGCATGAAATTTTGATCTTATCTGCCTTCTTTCTCCCTCCACTTAGGTATCACTTTTAGTATACTTAGAAGCATCATTTGGTTCTGGCCACCAAGGTTATTTTATATATATATATATATTTTTTTTTCTAAGTAGTCTATGTGTGTACATATGGGGAAAAAAGAATACAATTAAAAAAAAAAAAAAAAGAATCCAGAAGGGGAAGGTTTGTATTGCATCCAATAAAAGAAAAGTTAGGATGAAATTTAGAACAGCTGAATTCTTCAAGGTCTTTCAAAAAGTTAATGGCCTAATTAGAGACTAATTGGCTTGCAATGGCTTTGCTTAGTGAAAACTAATGTCCCTAAAAATAAGAAAACTAACAAAATACCTAATACTTTTTTATTTTTAATGCTAATTCACCCAGTAGTTCAGATTAGCCTCTGTCACTCAATGTTGTTTTTTCTTTTTCCCATGGATGAGAGAGAGAAACAAAAAAATAGAGATGTCCGGCAATCCCGAGTTCCACGTTGCTTTTGTTTTGTTTTGTTTTGTTTTTAACTTTAAAATATAGTTGTTACATTTGTTAAAAAGCTCTTCTATGAAAACTTAAGTGAACATAGATCGCCTTTGCTTTGTCTCTGGCTAAACATAATTCCATCATCTCAATTGTTTAAAAAAACATAATTTGTTACTTGATTGTCGTAAGTGAACTTTAAAAGCACTAATACATGAAGTATATCAATAATTTATAACGGTGAAAATGAAGCAAAATAGATTTTGCCAGGAGGAAGTTAAATTTAGGTAAGCCACGTGACTTCTCTTGTGGATTTACTGGGAAGTACTTACTTTTACATAGGGAAATTTGTGTTACTGATCTGTAGATTGTTTATTGCCATAGTCAGGCTTTATACATTACTTTCAATTAGAACAAAATCATTTCTATAAGTGAAACACGGCATTTCTTTGCACAAGGAATTTCCAAGGCACGCCTTTGCAGCATGGAACTATGTGCTTGTAGCCTCGATGTAAGCTAGATATTTACACCTAGCTAGTCAAAAACAAATCCTCCCACAGTAAAATATTTATTTTCCTTTGTGGCATGCACATTATATTTAAATATGAGCAACCAAATCCATACTTCTCTGAGTTATTATATAATTGAGGAAAATGGCCTCTTTTTGAAATATTGGCAAATTCTCTTACATTTAGGCTTCTGTCTCCGGCAGCCATATGAATATTTGCCTCAGGAAAAGCATATGGATGATATCATTACCTCCTTTAAGAGTCATCGATACTGAAATGTTTATATTCTTTTTTTAAAAATTAATTAATTGAGAAATTAAGGAGGTATCTGAGATAAACTTGCAGGAAGAACATCATTCACACTGAGTGCTGTGACTTATCAGACATTCTGTGACATTTTCAGCTATTTGCTTCCTGGAAGTTTTATAGAAAAGACAGAAATGCTGTACCAAGCTCAGGAGCTTTCCACCTTTCGTAGTAGAAATCAAGAACACATTCATTTTCTACCTACCAGAAAGCAGAATCGGTGATAAATTCACAGTGTGTTAATTCTAAGAGGCTAATCAGACAAATCACACCTGAATCAGACAAAACACACCTAGGGTTCCCTGAGAATTCTGTTTCTGCCCATGGATCTGAATGGTGCTAGTGGACTTGATGGAAGCTATGAACCTTTCTCTACGAGGGAAGTGGCAGGTGTGTAGTCCTTGGGAAGCATTTCTCCATAGCGTGCTTGGTGGGGCTGGTGCTGGTGAAGGTACGGCAGGGTGAAGAGCGGACGAGCTAGTTGAGTCAGTGCGTGCAATTTTCACAGTGTGTTCTTCTTCACCATCAGAACTGTTTGCTATGCTTAAATCATGCGGAAAAGAGCTGTCACAGCACAACTTTCGTGCCCAGTTGCCACCAACAGCATATGCCAGGGAGACCCAGAAAGGAATTTAGACTTTGCCCAGCAGATTTATGCTGTCCTAATGAACTCAGAGATTACATTTTTGAGTTGTAGGGCAAGCAGGCTGAAAATAACTACAAGATCAAAGTGTTTTCCGAGGATAAATTGGAGGATCACCTTCACTAACCAGTTTTAAAGCTATTACATATCAACAATAGGACAAAGCTTTTTTTTTTAACTTGAAAGTTATAGTGAACCTGTACATTTGCCTCTTTTCTTGCTATTAAAATGACAACTACCTTTCCCAACCCAGATTTTAAAAGTGCCAGTTAGCACCTAGTCTCTCACACATCCTACTTTCCTAGTGCAGACAAGGTGTTACTTAGACAAAGTAACAGAGACTGGATGGCAAATGCCTGTGAAGCACCGAGTGATGTGGGAGGTCTACAGATAAAAGCATATTGCAGCTTTGAGCATATTGAGATGGAATGACTCAGGGGGATGGAAAGAAAATAGAGAGGTTTCTTATTTCTGGCTTGCTCCGGAGCTGTGCGGTTCAGGTCCTCAGTGACTGGGGGTCGGTGGTGACAGCATCCAGCAGCTCATGACAAAAAATAGGGGAATAGCCCAGTCCCCCTGGGGTTTTGACTTAAAGTGCAACTGCAAATGGCACCCTTTGGCTATGCCTGAATGTCAGATCAGAGTCAAGAGCTACCCCTGGGAAGAGCTCTGCACTGCCACTTGCTTCTGCTCCACAGCCAGGGACTTCTATGTGTGTTAATACAGAATCTTTTAAGCTGCAGTTATATAAAAATCTTCTGGTGTTACGACTTTCATTTAACTTTCTGTAGCAATACCAAATTGGCATATATGCTGCTACTTTTGCTGGAGTGATTGGTTCTGATAGCCTGGTGGGTGGCACTGTTTGCTTATTAACAGTGAGAGGGAATGTGTTATCTTGGCCCTCAAAAATCTGAGATTTCAAGAAAAAAACAAAAAAACCCTTTTGAGCCAATTTGAAGAATTATAGATTTTTGAAAAAAAAACCTTTTTTAAAAATTCTTTTATAAAGTTTGAGAAGCATATAGAAGAGGCTAACAATGAATTTTAATTAAAACAGATGTTTTTAATAAACACTTATAAAAACTTTTTAATTTCTCACTGCTGCTTTGTTTTCTCATGTTATGATTTTGTTTATAACCTTTTTTTCCCCCTTTTTTTTTTCCTCACTATTGTAGGCAACGAGAGCCTAGAAGAAAACTATGTGCAGGACAGTAAAATGGGATTTGTTATCAATGCTATCTATGCCATGGCTCACGGCCTCCAAAACATGCACCATGCCCTTTGCCCTGGGCATGTTGGGCTGTGTGATGCTATGAAACCAATTGATGGCAGCAAACTATTGGAATTCCTCCTCAAGTCCTCCTTCATTGGTGTGTCTGGAGAAGAAGTTTGGTTTGACGAAAAGGGAGATGCCCCTGGAAGGTAACGAGATGCTTTCCCCCCTCCCTTACTATTAGTCCCAGCTGTTGAGGAGGGAAGGCGGGAGGGAGTCAGGATGTTGCTCTTGGTGATGGAGATTTCTTTGTCTGTTTTGCTGAAGCAGGCAGCATGCACACTGTGAAACAGAACCCGGGTTGTCTGGGTTAGACTTACTAGTAGGCAGGCATCACATTGTTAACAGCTTGTACTGGGGTTGGGGCTGTGGTGCAGTGTGAAACATCTCTAGCATTTCCAGAGAGACCTTGTATCTTTGCAGAGTTTTGGCGTGGGAGCTACCACTGGGGCTCAGAAACAGGGTTCCAGCATCAGCAAAGCTTAATACAAGTGCTTGGAATTTAATGAAGGCTTTGCTGGCTACGGTTTTGAAGGTAGGGCTGCAGCGCACGTCCTTTTCCAACTGTATCTCAGCTGCTCCAAGCACCCCTGGGACTTAGCACAGCATCCCTGACAGAAACTGTTTAGCTCTGCTTGCTGAGCGCCGGCGCGCACTCCCTCTCTTGCTTTGCTCCAGAGAAGCCCAGCTGTGCCGGAATCTAAAGGCAGGTCTGAATAAAGCCAGACAAGTAATTTTATTTGCCAGAAGGTAGCGTATTTTGTTCATTTTGGGTCCAGTAAATTCGAGCATTGGTAACTGCTACTGTCCCTCATTCTCTAGTAGACATATTGTGAACCCAACAAATGGGAGAAACCGCAACTTTGTGGACTCCCAAATCACTTGTGGTTCTCTTATGGGAGCCAAACGATAGATATCTTTTCCTCTTCATTTAGTACTGATGGCTCTGTCCAGCTATTTTGACTGAGACACCCCACAGATAGATTTACTTTTGAGTGTTTGTTTTTAATAAATTTAATTCAGCAGCTGAAGCTCACAAACCCGTATTAATTATTTATTGACTCCTTACTCAGGAGTTACCTCATTTAAGCTAGTTTTTCTTCTAAGCTATTAAAGCATTATTAAAGACTCTCTTACTCCATCTTTGGGCATACTGAATAAATGCATCTGAGTACCAACACTGCATAAGCAGAGTGCTCTGGCGTAAACAAGAGTCTGCAGACTAGCATAAGCCTTCAAAGAATATTCCTATTGCTAACCCTTGTTCTTAAAAATGACTACTTTTGTATCATTTGCTATTTGCATTGCTTGCTATATTTGAGCAGTAGGCATATTTAAACAGCTTATTACAATGAAATATTACCCAAAAAAATGGTCATTTTGATCTTGTTTCTCACTGAGTGCTGCTTATTTTGTAGTTATGAATATAGAAATATAACTGGGAAATTACTGCTTACTGCAGCTGTAAGTTTATTACATACAATTTCTCTTTGTAAAAGTGTTACGCCAGCCTTCTGTATGGTGCTTTGTCTGCCTGATAGCTAGTTGGCTTGATATTTAAGTATATGATATGATATTGATTTTTTTTCAGTTTTAGCAGAAATCTTGTTTATTATCTTGTTATCTGAGAATATATGAGCACCTACGAAGAGACAGGAAAGTTTACATCAGGAGTTTTTTCTGAGTAGGTCAAGATGACAGATCTTATTCCTTCCATCGTTTTGGTCTACAACAAGGTTCATTTCTTTTCCTTCTCTGGCCAATTTAGAATTTTAGGTAGGGTTTCTTCTGTTTCTCTTCTGCATTTTCGCACCTGGCGCTAGCATGTTTGGACAGGAAACTTTATTGTTATCCATCCCTTAATCCATGTATTGTCTGTGGCATCTATGACATGGGCAATAGCACATCAGTGAATAGTGGCATATAGTGGCATCAGCAATGAAACATCAGCCATACAGCTGGTAAGAACTTCAGAAGCTGCAGTAATTTATGTCCACCCAAAACTATAGTTAGGAGTCTATGACTTCAGACTTGTACCAGTGTTTTCACAGCTCACAGAGCAGCCCGTTTTGTGGCTGGGTGAATGCACTGTCCTGCTGCATCATTACCCAAAAACGATTTTTATACTTTAATGAAACAAAAAGCTAAACATCATATACAGCATTGTAATAAAGCAAGGAGTACCTGAAACAGAATTGTTTAGTTTGCCATCTTTTCTATCTCAGTGAAAGAATGACACACAAATATATAAAGTTTTTCGATGTTATGCTGCTATTTTGCCTAAACAAATCAACTTAAAAGATAGAATAAAGCAATGTTCCTACTTAGAAGACAGAAAACTTCAACATATTTTATTATCAAAATCTTTGAGGACCTTTGAGCAATAGAAGCTTTAAAGCTCCTAGTTACACTTGAAAGGAATAGAGCAGGTGGAGATGCCAGTAACATTTGCCTGACGTTCATACCATTCTCTGTCTTGAATTCCTCATAGCTCTGTTTTGATAATTCTTTTTTTTTGCTATTTCAAACTCAATTCATGGTTTCAAAGCTTTATCAAAATAAGATTAAAAACTTGAGGCATTTTTTTTCCCCGGGCCTATTTCTTTTGTTACAAATCTTTTTTCTTTGAAGAGCTTTAATTCAAAAACATAAAGCAGAACTTTGTTAGAAGGGCACAAACGTAGTCACTTAACTGCCTGCACTGTCTCTAGCACAAGCGACCCGAATTCGGCTTTTGAAAACCAGCAGCTGTAAGTGCTCACTATTGCATCATTAAGAACAATCTGGTAAAAATCCTGAACTTTTTGCTTTCATTGAGTACATCCCATATGTTTTCTCCTCCGTAGTAATCATTTTGCTTGAATTCCTAGAAATGGCCAGAGAGGGTGTAGCAGACAGGAATGGTGGATCGATCGGGTGTCACGGGTCCTTGTCTTGTGCCTGCTGTTTTGGGACATAACCAATTTAGCAATGTGCAAAGTCATCATGTCTGGAATGGAAGGATGAAAAATAATAGATTAGGGAACTTGACATTTGGGACTGCTGCTCTGGCCAAGCGGGCTTCCTCTTTTCAAATGGGAAAAGCCCAAGTGCAGCTACTGCCACTGCAGGCTTATTTTTATCACCGCCTATAATAGTGAGGTATGGGTGGTGGTGACTGGGGGAGAAGGAGCCACCTCGGCATCGGGGACGCCCAACCGAGACCCCTGCCGAGTGGGGACGCAGGCAGCTGCCTCCTGTCACCCACGCTCGCGCTCTCCCCTCCACGGTGATTGAGGTGCGCTACCACGCTTGGCTTGGCCGGCAGGGTGCTTTGTAGCTTGGTTTACTTGTTTCCTCATTTTTCTCTAACCTTTCCCTGGAAGGCCTTGATCTTCTGCACACTACAACTAAATCCTGTGATACCGTACCTGAGATCGAGTGCATGGTCCCTTGGCACCCAGAATCCGCAGTCTCCTACTACAGAGGGATGCGGTATTTCATCCCAAATCTTTCTATGGTCCTATGAAAGATGCATCCATGTATTTTAGATCCTTGCATTTTAGGAGAACATTTTAAACTATTGTCTTTTCTAGGGTAACCGCCTGCCTTTAGCTTGAGGCAAGCGTGGAAAAGCCAAGCCCTCCTGAACAAACAGTCTGTGCAGGCCTCTAATCATCAAAATTTGACATGACAACTGTCAGATGAGCCCTGAATCCTCACACAAGCCCTCTTCTGTGCTGAGTAATGCTGACGTTCTCAGGTTAACAGACACTAGGGACCACTTGACCCTAACTAAATTTGGAGGTAGACCCATATAGCAGTACCTAATTCAAAAGCTTCAGTAACTTTTTTTAGTCTACACACATAGCAAATCTATCAACTCCAATGCTTTGAGAAAATTATCAAATGCATAATACGAAGACTTAAAATACATGTAGTATATAAAGGAAAGTTTGGCAAATATGCCCAGCTATTTTGGAGCTAGGCTCCATAGATGGTAGTCTGGGCCATGATCCTCATTTGTCTCCATGGTCCTCAGTTTCTTAGTGCTTCAGAACTCTTTTGAAACCTGCTTCTCTTGGGATGGCCATTTTTGGCTTGGAGAGAACTGTGGAAAACTGTTAGGGATATACACCTGTGTGATATTTTATAGGGGGAGACATCCCAGCAGTGGTCTGTAACTCTTCCTTACTCAAGGTAGAATTATTTCATTAAGCACAAGAAGGAGAGGATGAAGAACATGGGTCCATTTCCATTCACCAATTGTATTTGCTGGATCCATTTTCTTTCACTTAAAATTCAAGTTGAATCTCAAAGCTGCATGCATTTTACCCCAACTTGCTGTATGCAAAACCGTGAGAACTTTTAGTCTGCATACTTCACTTATTGCCAGATAACTGAGAGAGAAGGGGCAGTATTATAAGAAAACATAATATTGGCTTTCAATTTAAAGTTGTATCTCTGCATTAAACTATTCTGTGCCTTGTAATAGGTTTTTGCAAAAACGAAAACAATCTGTGCAGGCTGAAAAATTCCATTAGGGAATGTAAGCTTTTAGTAATCATTTATTCGTCCTCCTGAATTCATTTTCCAGCTCAAAGAAACTGATTGCATATCAGTCTAATTCAAGGGTACACTAAAAACCAAGCTGTTTCCGTTTGCTAGCAAGAGACAAGTACATTCCTGTTCAATTTTACTCCTGACTGTTACATCTGCATTAAAAAGTATCCTGCAGTTATTTCTTTTTTTCGTGACTTTTCACAGTGCTTTCTGAGGACAGCATTCATTCCTTACATTCTTCCCTTATAAGAGCTGGGAGATGAGGAGATGCTTTCTGGTGACTTTCTAAGGAGCTCTTCCATTAGCAGCCAGTTGCCCAGCATGAAGCTGTACCTCCTTGGAGCTCCTTTGAAGTCAGTGACAGGAGCCCCTTCTCATATGTTGTTCTCTGATGACTTCAGTGGAGCTCTGCTGTGGCACAGATGTTGTCTGTGCATGGAGACACCATATTTACAAAGCTGGGGTTACATAGCTGTAAATATGCACTTCTTTACATTATCTTTCACTAGAGACATTCCAAAACCCACACAAGCCACACATTTAGGGGTGCTCCTTCTGTCTCTTCCCTCTGTGAATTGAAGCGAGTTGAACCTCGGCAGAGAAAAGGAAAAACTGGATATAACACTCCCTTTTTTAGTATCTCAGTTGTTATGTATGGCTCATAATTTGTTTAGCTTTCATTTCCACGCCCATGCAGATTAACAATATTCATTACAAACTAGAAAGGTTTTTTCTTTCTTTCTTTTGTTTTGGTTTTCCCAGAAAACAGAGCAGTAACTCCCAGGCTTGTAAAGCAGAATATCCTGTGTGCTTTCAGGCCAAACTATAATTTCTGGTTTGCAGCCTTCTTTCCCACGTCCATTTTTAACCAAGACACAACTCTGCCTACCTCCCACCTCCCTTCCCTTCTGAAGAGTTCAGCACGTAGGTCCATCCTCCTTTGTGGTCCTTTCTCCCTCTGCTCTTTCCATTACTCATTCTCCCACTCTTGCTTATTCCCTTCTATGAAATTGCCCTACTTCATCATTGCTTTGCACAAGCCACATTCAGAGGATGAAAGCAGAAGCCAAGCAGTTAGCAGTAAGGGATGTACACACACACCAGTCCCCAAGTGCAACGATAGAGCTGAAGAAGCTGAATGTTCATTGCAGCACTGGTTTAGGCTTCCTTTACATGACCCTTGCTTAGATCTGCTCCACCTGCCTAGGACTCTGAAATATATTTTGTGCCTGGGCTACTAAATTTCCTGACGGTTTCACTGGGCTTATGGTTAACTTATGGAATAGTAGTTTGAATATTTCCAATGAGCAATTACTTCAGATTTGCCAGTCAGGGTTATTCTATGAGCAATCTGGCCAGTGCCTACAGGTGCATCTGCAGCAGAGCTTGTTCCCAAGGTTCTTCCTGGATATGCACCCTTTTTTTTTTTTTCTCTTTTCCAAGGTTGTATGTTAACAGGACAGGCAGCCAGTAATTATGTGGCAATCATTTCCCATAACCCTACTGCAAATCCTAAGTATTTCATTTTCTTGAAATTACTTCATGGAGTTAGATGATGACCATAGAATCATAGAATGGTTAAGGCTGTAAGGGATCTCTAGAGATCATCTAGTCCAATGACATGAGAGTCCATGATGTGAGACATGAATCTGAGGGAAGACAGAAGGATATGGGCAAGGTGAATTTTAATCTTCATTTTGCAGGAAGTGCATTGAGGATGTGATTTGATCTCTCCTTCCATTGTTTGCAGGTATGACATCATGAACCTGCAGTACATAGAGCAGAACCGCTACGACTACGTCCTCATAGGCACGTGGCACGAGGGCGTGCTCAACATCGACGACGACCGGATCCAGATGAACAAGAGCGGCATGGTGCGCTCCGTGTGCAGCGAGCCCTGCTGGAAGGGGCAGATTAAGGTGTGCATCCAGGGGGAAAAAACGTTCCAATAGTGAGGAGTAAATAACTAGGCAGTGTTTTTTCACCAGACCCAAGCAAGCTTCATGCATGAAGCCTTTCCTTTTCTTTAAGAAAGCCAAAACAATAGAAAAACTCCTAGATCAAGTACACTTACCATCCACATATGGACCTACGTTTCCTGCAACTGCCATTTACAGTGATGCAGAATCTTACAGTGTCACAGGATTTGAATTCAATTTCACCTGATGTGGAAAAGACCATTCCTCAGTCACTGCCCACAAATTTCAGTGGCCTTGATACACTCACGGGCTGATTCTTAAAACCTTTTATCCCATGGTAACCCAGTACTTTGCTCCAGCAATAACACCTGCAAGAGAAAGACAAAAAAAAGTCTGTTTGTAGCTAATGTTCACAACAGGAGATTTTATAAGCACATTTGCAGCTTTTTAATACTCTGGTAAGAAACAGCTGATTGATGATTTGGCAAAGGCTTAGTGACATACTCAGACAATCTTGGAGGGGTAACAGTACTACTGTCCTCCAAAACCTCTCGTCCCTGTTTTTCAGGTTGTGCACTTTGTGCACGTGTGTGCATGTAAACACCATACATACTGCAGGAGGAGATGTTAAAAAAGAAAAAAAGCCCACAAAGGCAGCATTCAATAAAACAAACACTTTGCATTTCACTTCGCTCTGCATAGAGGTAGATGGGAAGATCCTGGAGAGAAGGCCAGACTCTTCCTTTCTGGCAAACAAAGCCAGATTCTCGCCAGAGCCTTGTGAGCTAAAGAAATCCCTAATCTTTGTTTCAGCCTCAGTATAATGAAACGAGCAGATAAGATGAGGAAACAACCTTTTCATTATGGGATCATTATACATAGCAGTGTTCATAGCAGAACAAAATCCATCATTCAGGGACATTTATCTCTATGAGAGCTGTTCCAGACCACGTTCTTGGTCACTGCAAATTGGTTTTATTTCTCCTAGGCTCCATTACATCATTCTAATAGTGTACTTTCTCATTTGTATTTTTTTTTTTAATTTCTATTTACATTTGTGGAATGACACCCAAAGGGACACACTGTGTATGTGTGTGTATATTTATTCCATATATGCACAAGTATATATGTATCTGTGTGTGAATCATAACCTTTGGCTTTGTTTACTGCTTTTTACTATGAAATAGATACCAAATGTAGGCTGAGCTGCTTGTACTGGCCTTAACTATCTCTCAGATTTAACCTGTGCTGAAGTTGGGCTGAAAATGTAATGCTTGTTGTGTCTCTAAACCAACAGGCCTTTCAGCTAAAAATAAATAAATAAATAAATAAAAAGCCTCTCCTTTAACTCCTAAGCATAAATCTTAGTGCAAAGAAGTAGTGAGAGAATCAGGATTCATGTTTTCTAGTTGATATAAATGTCCCATATGTGTGTCTACTGTGATATTTTTAACGATACAGGTGGTATCTATCTGCTGCGGGGGTTTGTCATCCTATAGGTGATCATGGCTGAGGATATATTGTGCTTTCCAGGTGATCAGGAAAGGAGAAGTGAGCTGCTGCTGGATTTGCACTGCTTGCAAGGAGAACGAATTTGTTCAGGACGAATTCACATGCAAAGCCTGTGAGCTTGGCTGGTGGCCGAACGCTGACCTGACAGGTAGGGACATCTCCCTCCACGCACGTCACCATTCACCGGGACACAAGGAGGGCAATGCGCAGTGCAGAGGAAGGTGGCAGTATGCAAAGATACTGCAAGGGCATATCTAAACACACATTCCAATGCAATGTAGGGTGAGTGAAAGTCTGCTATCGTCTGACTCACTTTGAGCGCAGAGGGAGAAGACTCACATGACAATAACAGGCAAATTTATACAATGAAAAAGCAAAATGGTTTGTTTGTTTTGTCTTTGGTTAACAAGAGCATTGCCTGAGCTGTTAAAACTACTTATGAACTTAGCAGCATGTGTTACAACGTTGACAGTGATTATTATGACAGGAGCTCAATGCACCATTAAGAGACTGACTTGGTAACTCTCTTTGCACATTCTACTATGCAACAGATAATTGTAAAACTTTATTAGGGATTTCTCAGCATTCAGTAACTGATTGCCAGACTTCTCTTTAGCACAAAGATCATTCCCACTGTACCAAACACCAAGGGATATTGCAATAAAATCCCAAGAAAGGCTGGTGCAAAGCAGGAACACAATTGGAATTTGTCTCTCCTGTGCATGTGCTTTGCGTGGGCTGTATTTTTTGGCACCCTTCTCAGCTGCCTGTCAAGCGCAAACCTAGTCCTTGTAAGTGCCCAACAGTGGGCTTTCCCTACCCTTTTAGGATCTGCGTTACTCCAAGAAGCTAGATTTAATATATTGAGAAGTGCCACATTGGCCTTGATGTTTGCTTTGCCTTTCTGCAAAAGACAACTGGCACCTCTGGCCTACACTGCGTCTGCGTGTCCTGGCTGCCCATATTCACAGGGCACCATTCCTGTCCAAGAAACACTCCAGTTACCTAGCTGAACATCAGCTGTGCAATTCCGCACATCCTTGTCCTTCAATATGACTGGCTGGCACACGAGACTTCCCCAAAGCACTAAACAAGTAGGCAAAGTACGTGATCCTTGGTTAGATGGTTCCAAGAGATACCGTTAAGCTAAGTGAGTTGGTGACTAACAGGAAGTTTGAAAGGGATTTCTTTGGGGAGCAAAAGCTGTGTTTTTTTCCAGTTCCAACTTAATTTTTATCATTTGCAATAAATTGGTAAACCTCGTTCATTATCTACCTTAGTTTTCTACAGAAAATAAGCTATGGCTGTGGTCCAGATATATGTGTGTCTGCTTATATCCTAAACCTCTGACACACAACACATTCTCCCTCTAATGTGCAATTGAACTTATGTCAACCATTTGGTTGGGATGCAGAGATCTCAAGTGGTTATTCAGTTCTGACAAGTTTCATGAGAATGAGTTGTAGGAGGATCATAAAAAAATGCTGTCTGTGAGGACTCTGGTTTTGGAAAAAAGTCTTATATTGCTAGACAGCAGAAAATCTCTAGCACTCTTTATAAATGTCTTGGCCACTCGAAAAGCTTAAATTCTATCCCCACACCTTATAACACCAAAGTCTACTAACTACAAAACAGACATCCATAGAGAACCAGATGCTGTTAGTCTTGGAGGCTCACAGTATTATTTGTATCTCCTATTCAGAGAAGAAAAGTGGGACTTCTTTTTAGTCAATAAAGCAGAACAAGAACATAGTGAGAGATCAATGTGCACTTGAGCGAATATGGTTCAGTGCTACCAGCTGCCCAAAATAACTCAAAAGGGAGCATGTCAAAATGACAGACACTGCTGAAAGGAGTTGAGCAAAGCATCAGTGCTGGAAAAAAATCTCAGGGGCATGTTGCAATCTATTAACTTTTAATGAAATCAGTAAGTGACCTGCTGATTTGTATTTCATCTCAGCAAGGAGACTGGGCTGCTGCTGCTCTAAAATCACAGTGACGCCAGTCGAATGACAGCGAATGGCAATTCACTGCCTAGAGAATGGCAAAATGGCAATCTGCTCCTGCACAGCATCTTTGTCCTGTCTAATTGAGGGGGAAAAAAAAAATCCCTGTGCCATTTACCTGAACGACAAAAAGTGCAAAGTTGTGAAGAAAAGCTGAGGGCATCCCAAACTTTAGAAAAGGGAAATTGATCTAGATGAATTCTGACTCTTCATCTTTACTAGAGTCATCATGTGTACAATTTAGTTCAAACATCTTTTACCTTGCCAGCATTTCCCATCAAAAATGTTTTTATAGCTTCACTTTGTATGTTGTATTTATACCCTGCCAGTCACCATAGCATCTAGACACAGACATTAACATCTCACATTGCAGATTGTTTTTCCCTTTGCCTTAAATCTCAAATGCTAAAAATGAATATAGTACTAATCTCATTTTCTGTCACAGATGGAGGCTCTAAAATCCTTAGTCCCTTTAAGAAACGCAGACTGCATACTAATCCCACATCCTAAGATGTGTTTCTCAAGATATTCATGTCTCTTTTGACATTGGTTTCTGTTGCTCTTCAGTTTTTTTATGATGCTTAATGTTATTTTCAAATGTAAAATATTTCTAGATTGCTTCCCCTGTACATGTGTTCACTGAAATAGAAGTCACTAGGCATAAAAAATTTCTCATAAATGATATAAACCATCCATTCTACCTGACCTGAGAAATAGTCACTAAAACCAGGCATCTTGAGGCATGAGCCAAGAAGAAGAAGAGATGTCTTTTATAGTATCAGAAGCCATAGAAGAAGAATTAATGTCAGTCTAGTAATCCAAAGTTTCTTCATCTTAAATAAGCAACAAAACAAGTTAAAACAATAAGTTTTATAGAGCTATTAAAAAATGAATCTTAGAGGTTTGGGACCATCAGTTACCTGGGACGTATTAATGACCTGAGAAAACATTCTGGGGTGTCCTACTGGCCTTGTAGTAGGACTATCTTTTAAAAAAATTAATCAGCCTTCTGCTGTGGGAAAAGGTTCACAGTAAAAGTGCAGAGAAAATAATAGATAAAAATTATAAACAAGTTTTTTACTAATGATTTTTAACTGTGAAATATTTTCTACTAATTTTCTGGGGTTTGCTTAGTTTTTGTTGGTTTTTGTTTGTTTGTTTGTTTTAACCTGTAAGTACACGGTTTCCTAGGCCTCCTTGCCAATAGGCTTCCTGAGCACACTTTCCCCTCGCTGGGATATGACCCACCTTCCCAGGTGCTGACAATCAATAACCGTCTGCTCGAAGAACACTGCAGGCAGGCTGATTTTTAATGACTGTGGCACATGTAGCTTGCCTGTGCACATGAATTGCACTGATTTAACTAAAAAAGTTTCTAAAACCTCATGCAATATAAACTTAAAACAAATTACAACAGTTTAACTATTATGCTGAATCAACACTAAGGCGGAAAAATAAGGGTATGGCTTGATGTTGCTAAGCTTAAAGTATAATTTAAAACTTAACCCTTCGAGCATCCACAGAGTGCCCTCTTGGTTAAATGAGAAGCTTTGTGGATAGTAATAAAAAAGCTGCAGCTCCTGAACATTAGTTGACTATTGAAATGGGACAGGAACTGAATCCAGTTCGAGGTTGCTGTAGCCAACAGCCAGAGGATCATAGTTCTAATAAAAAGCTTCAGTTACATTTCACCATAAAAATAATGATTAGAAAGACTGCTCTCCTCCCTCTGAGTCTTGAACAAACCACACTAAGCAAAGCAGAACGGCTTTCCTTTACAACATAACACCTTCAGCTGCCCACAGTATCATTTCCATTACTTTTGGTGTTACAGGTGATAGCGTTAACTGCCAATAAGTCCGCTCAGTACCCTCAGAGTGAGAATGAGAGTACAGAATTATAAGGCATGCTTTCACTTCATATGACATTGGCAAACTTTAAAAGTTCAGGAAGAAATTTTCCATGTCAGGGCTCTGCCTCAGGCTTTTTTTTTTTTTTTTTAATTTCAGCAGAAACATTTTTTTCTGGTTCTCACAATGAGGTTATGGCTGAACTGTGTTTGCTCAGCCTTGATCCACACATCTAACTACTTCTCCTGTACTTGGAAGCACGGACTTTACATTTTGGTAGAGATATAACTTTGTGATTTTTTTGTCACCCTACAACAGATGCCACTAAACTGAGCAAAATTCCAGGCTTCAGAAGCTCTTGTTTCATTCAGATTGATCACTGTAAACACACTCTGTACTCCAGGAGGAAGAAGCTGAACATGACTTTTGCTCATCACTTTCTAAGACTTAGCAGCAACGCTAATAATAATAATAATAATAATAATAATAATAATAATAATAATAATAATAATAATAATAATAATAATAATGCCTCTCTGACAAGTTCACTGACTCCAACGCCTTTTTCCCTCTCTTGCTAGACATATCCAACAACCCTGACAGGCAGAGACTAACAGCAGCCATTTCTGCTGGCCATTACTGCATAGCGTTCATATCCAGCATATGAACAGCTAGACCAGCAGTGGTTGTGATGAGGACAGTCAGGTGGAGAGATGATCAGGTTGAGGAAAAAGCCTGAAAGGGATGGGACACAGAGACAGGAAGGCTGAGGGTTTGGGAGGCAGGTGCTTGCAAGGCAGGAAAAAGGCAAATGCAGCCGGAATACCAGCTGGCTCCATGGGAAACTGCAGGAAGACAGAGATCATAGAAGAAGATTGATGGTTAGCATGGGATACAAGTTAAGAGAGGGAATGATTGCCAGGCTGCAGGATCTGGGCAGAGAGGACTAACCTCTGTGGAGGACTGGTACCGAGCGTGCCCTTCCTCCACGCTGGACCAGTTGGCTCTGAACGCGGCTGATGCCTCCGAGGCAGGCAGAGCCTGCCCAGCTCCTGCTGCTGTTGCTCACTTCAATGGCTCCCCAGCATGGGTCCAGGCCATTCCAAAGGTCCCGGCTCTGGTGATGACCAACAGAGGCACTCTTCTGTCATTCATCCTGATTTGCTTCTTAACAGAGGCACTCTTCTGTCATTCCTCCTGATTAGCTTCTTAACAGCAGAGAAACACCCAGGAACACACTAAAAGTGCCTTGACATCAAGTCAGCAACAGAAATTATGAAATATCAGAATGAATGTTCTGAGTAACTTGCCTTCATAACCTTATCAGCCTGTTAACATAGATTTTATTTGCTACATAATTTTATGCTGATTTGATATCTCCAGCCCAGTAAGGAAAATAGCTATAAATATGCCTTTCACCTGACTTTGGGAGAGAGTTGTGTTGGTTAAGTATCGTATCTCAGTGACCCCTGCTTTTGTACTAACAGTATAGGAATGCCTTTACAGTTATTTTTTTGATTCATGTGTATTTTGTAGATTTGACTTTTCCACAAGATTTGAATCACATTAATTAGTGGAGATGGCAAAAGGAGTATAGAGGAGAAACAGTGAGCCCTTTGCCCTTTTGTTTGACACACTGAAGACAGGATCTTGTGGAGAAAATTAAAATGCAGAAATAAAATGAAAAGATATAGCATCTATCTTTTAATTCCATTACAATTTTGGATTTTTTCATATATTTTTCTGTTGACAACATACCTCTCACTAATTTCTTTTTTTCTGATAAAATCACCCTTAGAAAAGCACAGCGTGTCAAATTAAGTTGATTTTAAAATAAGTTAGTCTGAACTGCTCATTCTAACTCATAGCAGCCAGTAACAATCCCTTCGCTGCTGACAGTAAGGGATTATGCTGAGTTTATCTGGTATCTCTTCTCATTTCTGCCTTTGATATGCCGGGCTTGTCAGCAGGTTTCCCACAAGCAAAAATTAGAAGAAAATTTGCAAACCTCATTTCCATTTATAGCATCATGAGCAAATATTTGGGGCACCCAAAATTAATGGCTTGTTTTGAAAATAATTCATTTGAATCTTCCCATACTGTAGTTCACTCATTTGTAAAATGGTTTTAACAAGCCATTGATTTTAACAAGCAATGGTTTTAACACAGAGAGATAAACAAATGTTTAGATTATTTCGGGAGCCAGAGAAATTGTTCTTCTCTTGAGCAGATACCGTTCTAACTCTCTGTTTCTTTTCTGTACACTGCAGGCTGTGAACCCATCCCTGTAAAGTATCTCCAGTGGAGCAATATAGAGTCTATTGTGGCTGTGGTCTTTTCCTGCCTGGGGATCCTGGTCACCATGTTTGTCACCCTTATCTTTGTGCTCTACAGGGACACCCCTGTTGTCAAATCCTCCAGCCGGGAGCTCTGCTACATAATCCTTGCTGGCATCTTTCTGGGTTACATCTGTCCTTTCACCCTTATAGCTAAACCCACCACCACGTCCTGCTACCTCCAGCGCCTTCTGGTGGGCCTCTCCTCAGCCATGTGCTACTCTGCTCTTGTGACCAAAACCAACCGTATTGCACGCATCCTGGCGGGCAGCAAAAAGAAGATCTGTACTCGCAAGCCACGTTTCATGAGTGCGTGGGCCCAAGTGGTCATTGCCTCCATCTTGATCAGCGTGCAGCTGACACTGGTGGTCACGCTGATCATCCTGGAGCCCCCGATGCCCATCCTCTCCTACCCTAGTATTAAGGAAGTTTACCTTATTTGCAACACCAGCAACTTAGGCGTCGTGGCTCCCGTGGGCTACAATGGACTCCTCATCATGAGCTGCACATACTATGCCTTCAAGACTCGCAATGTGCCTGCCAATTTCAACGAGGCCAAGTACATTGCCTTCACCATGTACACCACTTGTATCATCTGGCTGGCCTTTGTGCCTATTTATTTTGGGAGCAACTACAAGATCATCACCACCTGTTTCGCGGTGAGCCTGAGCGTGACGGTGGCCCTGGGGTGCATGTTCACTCCCAAGATGTACATCATCATAGCCAAGCCGGAGAGGAACGTCCGCAGTGCCTTCACCACCTCAGACGTGGTGCGCATGCATGTCGGGGATGGCAAGGCACCTTGCAAGTCCAACACTTTCCTCAACATATTCCGGAGAAAGAAACCAGGGGCTGGAAATCCAAAGTAAGTGATTGCCTGCAGAAACACATCTATCCGTGATTGTCCCTCTCTCTGCCATCCTCTCTCAATCAACCATAGTTTGCTGATTAGTAAGGTATGTTACATTCCTTCACCTCACATGTAGCAGAAAAGGTGGAAAAGATCCTTTAGGCATAAGCCTCAGAAGAATGTTGATGGATGTATCTTCTTTCCTGCTTCGAGGCAGGCCCGTACACACTGCCTTTAGCTCTGGGGCAGGTCAGGCAGTGGCAGAATGACCAGACTCCATTGTCAGTTTCTCTCATCTCTCGTGCATGTGACTGGGGCCTCACACCCCCATGTGCAGTTGCTCTGCATTACTGTCCAAACTGAGGTGCAAGTGTAGTCTTCTGGAGAATGGAGCAGAAATCTGCGTCTGAGTGGTTGTAAATCACATGTATTTGTCTAAGATCACTGGGATCTATGTGTGAAAGCAAGGGGCCAAGCATAGTTTGTAAGATAGAGTCTTGTGACATTTTCATAACTGTCATTCAAAAGCACCCTTCATGCTATCCCCATGCTCTATTTAATAAGCAGGATCATGAGCGAGACTTTTAGCCATCAGTAGTGTAAGTCTGAGAAGTCCGTGCTCCCAAACACAGCACTGATATGAAAAGTTTCAGAAGTGATGAAGATAAGACTTGAGCCCACAACTACTGAGCCTGCTCTTCCCCTTGATGATGATTAGAAACAAATAAGCTGCAGCAGAGGGAGAGAGGGAACTGTCCCTTCCAACATTGCCCCAGGAGCAGCTGTATGAACATTGGCATTCTCTCTTCTCTTACTGTTTTGTTAATCTTTAAAGAAGCATGATGAGGCTAGACGTGAGCTTAGATTACTGTTGTCACAATTCAAAAAGAAGTCAAAATGTGTGCAGGAAATAAGAACCAGTAAAGTCCACCTTTGTGAGCTTCTTGCTAGAATTGAAGCTCCGCTGGTTTACATCTCTCTGGCTATAGTGAAGGTTTTCTAGGTTTCTCTGAAAGCTTCATGTTGGTTTCAGTTCAATTTGCACAGGAACCATTTTTACACATCCTGGAAACAGAAGGGGAAAGGATAAAGGCAATACCATAGAAAACCCATGCTGTGCTAAATTTTATCTTTATGCTCCCTCTTTTTTTTTTTTTTTTAATTTTGGCTCAGAAGGCTCAGAAGAGGAGAAATGCAGGCATAGGCAAAACAAGTACATGGCTGTCTGATGTGGTAGCATCAGCAAGATTATCCCAACTACCGAGCTAAACAGCAAGTGATCCGGTAGTGACAGCAGCCCAGGCAGACCTCTCTTGAAGGAGAGCAGGCTACCCGTTATGGTGCATGGACAAAAGTCTCTAGCCCATGAGCTTGGTTTTCCATGCAAATAGGGAGATATAGCTTGATCTGACTTTCCCTGACTCTGCCGATGTTGGATGAGGTCTTACACATCTTTAAGAAAATGGTGTGGTGTCTCTGCTACATAGTCTCTGGGTAACACTGATGGTGGTTTTGGGATGACATTAGGCAGAAAAAGGATTAGTGGATATTTAAGATCATGAGCAAATTAGCAGCTAAAGCTTTGTTGTCCTCACCATTTTTCTACCCTCAAAAATGAAACTGGGCTGTAAAAGATCTATATATTGAACACAAGTGCAATATATTTGGAGCATAATTCACTATATGAGATATTTCCTCTTGTTGAAAAGCCCAGCTTCCCCCTCTACACTATCACCTTATAAGAACAACAGAGCTTCAGTGAGCTTCTTAGCAACTTGTTCGTTACATAATTTTAGTAAGCTTTTTGTGACATTTAATTCTTTTCTATTCAGCTTGTGCGAGAGGCATGGAGGAAAAAAAAGACTCCACAGAGTTTTAAGGTGCTTTTTTTTTCTCCTGAACTCATTGTTGGACATGTAGTTAATACCCATTCTGCATTTTGTCTCAGGTCAAGCCTCCAGATCTTTCACACAGCAAAATCTCGGCTTGTGACTGAATCCTCTCGTGCAGCTACTGCTCTGTTCTTCGTATAAACCAGCAGAGACGTGGCTGCAGCCTGTGCTTGCTCATGGAGATGGAGCAGAGCACAGCAAGCCTCACCACGAGGACACGAGGGGCTGCGAGCAGTGCAGTGCACAAACAGGCAGCTTTGGAAATAGGCACAAAGGTCATTCAAGGGCTATGGAGAGTATTGTGGACCATTGCAAAGCTTGTGAGGACATTGCACTCACACAGATTAAGAACTAGAAAGCACTGAGCAATGCAAGACCGAGGAATTTTCTGAAGCCTTTGAAGCTCCTATATAATTCAAATATGTGTTCGGATCCTTCCTGAAAATATTAAACTTGCTTACTGCCCAGAGAAAAGGCCTCCAGACTGGTTTTCAACCCTTTTCATTACCTATCACAATCCTTTTTTCTTTTTCTAGATTTCCTTCAGTAATTCAGATACCAGAAAATCTTCCTCTGCTTCTTGTCTCCCTCCCCATGGTTACATGGCAAGCAGTGTTTCACTCAAAAGATCTTTTTTTCTAGTTATCTTCCAAAAGCTCTCCATTCCTTTTCTTGTTCTCTTTCCTCTTGCCAGCTTGTTTCCCGTTTTCTACTTTTCAGTTTTCATCTCTCTTTCTCCATCTGCATTGAACGTCTGTGTTCCTCATTGAGTCAATTCCAATTCTTTTGCCTAAACAAAAAAGGCATCCACTTAATTTAAATCGGTATGCAGATATAGAGTTAAACTGAGTGAGCTTTGAAAATGGAAACTAGTTTACATTTGCAAGGGCAAGACAAACTTATGTAAGCCTTGTGAAAGCGCTCGCACGTAGTGTTGTGCTGTCTGCATCGCCAGTAGAGCTCTGGGAGTAGAGCAAGCCAACTGGCTCTTCCTTTCTCCTTTCTAAACTGGAGCAGAAATAACCAGGCAAGTCTGTTAACACAGCCTTCAGCTACATCCAGTGCTGATACAGAGGCCAGAAAATTTCCAGAAAAATGTCTGTCACAGACATTCTGATGAAAATAAATTTGTTGGCAACATTGGTCTTCACTTAATGATAAAGTAATGTTGCCTTTATTGAGCTGATGCACTCAGGAGGTATTACGTAAAATGACGAAGGTTTGAACTCACTCATATTTGGTTAACCTGTGAGCAATTGCTGAGGTTATAGCTTTAAATAGAGGTGATTGGGAACTTTCCAGTGGAGGACATTTTCCATTAGAAAATTTTCACCTCAAAATTGGGACATTTAGGACTTGCCCTGCCTTGGAGGGATGAAGCGATTGGGGAATTTTGTGTGAGGGAACTTTACACTGACAGCCACGAGGAGGATGGTAGGGCATCCATCTAGGTGAAGAGCATCTCCTTCACATCCCAGGTGAATGCCCTAAAACTGGACTAGGCATTCCAGGGCACGTCTTGGGCTTTCTCCCTTTCTTGACCAGTAATTTGTCCTGGAACAGAGAGAAAAAAAAATCCTGATGCAAACCCTAGAGAAATGCTCTGTATTATTTTGTGGAAAAATTCGAATCTGGGTCTGAGAGATCCCTCATGAGAGTCCTCAGTGCTGAACGATAGTCAGCCTGTCTGTCTTGTCAAATGAATATTTAAATATTTATAAAAAGTGGAACAGCTCCATCAGGACAGATTGGGAGAGACTGATATGTGCTGCTTTTATTGAAGCTATGTAGAGCTGTTTATCGCCAGAGTTTGCTGTTTGGTGACATTATGAGAGCCCAGCTGTTAAAGATGCTGGTCTAGCAGCATTACTTAGGAGGGGCTTTTCTCATCCTTTTCCAGATATTAGATTGTAGTTTTCCAATATGGGTCTTGCAGCAATCCTTAGACTAGTTCTTGACCTTGAATGTCACTCCAGTCTGTGAGGGTTAATCAACTTGAAGAGTATAGTGCATGTGCAAGGAGTGATAGAGTGGAGAGAGGGCTTTGGAGACATGAATGCCTGCCCAGTGTGACTTACTCTCAGTTATGCATATCCATACTGGAACGGCTTCCTGCCCTTTCCAGGGATGTATCTCCCTGGGAAGCAATACTCCATTCTGCGCAATGTCCAGGAAAAAATAACCATCAACATTTAAGAAGTTGCTCTTGAGAAAGGTTCAGAAACTGCCTTCTCTAGCTACTGCTTCAAACTGACCCTCCTCAGGTACAGAAGACTGGAGCCAGGTCTAGAGACTGCAAGTCTGTTAAGTGGCTTCTGCTTGTAGTCTACCTGCAGCCTGAGCCATGCAGAGATGCTCCCCTCTTCGCTCACCGTTTTGGTGGGCTGCAGCAACGTGAGAAGGATTAGTGCTTGCTGAGCAGTGGAGAGCAGTTCTTTCTGAGTCTTTGTGTCATTAGCTCAATTTCTGGTGAAGAGGCCAGGCTCTGGTCACTCTTCTAGGGAATTATGATTCAGAATAAATAAACAAGATGTGTGGATGGGAAGGACAACTTGCAAGACAGGTGGCCAGGACATTAATGCTTGGCCACCTACATACACCCTTCTAATTTTAAGGTATTTACATCCAGTTTTTCTTTCTCCAGCTTTTTGCATTCAGAACTGGGTGGTTATTTTAAAATATTTCCAAACATGGAATTTGTATTTATCTTTTCAACATGTATGGGCAGTTCATGCCTCTAGACTGCTTTCCCAGGTGTCTGCTCTAGGTGGTGAATCCCATAGACACCTGGGCTAACAACTGCTCAAAATGGCTTTATTTCACTCCCCTCAAAAGTGTCTGGGTAACTCAATATCTCTTGGTACATTCTCCATGGCTTCTTTCAAAGGAGCTTGTTCTTGTCCTTCATCCTTTCTCCCTCTGCACCAGATGCTAAAATTCTTTAGCTTGAAACTGATTATCTCAGGTACCTAGAGGTAACACGTGTCCTCAGTTACATCTAGTAACACGTGTTTGCTCCCTTACCACGAGTTAGGAAAAAGAAACAAATCCACAGCTATTCCTTGGTCTTTCCAGCTATAGAAGTCTCTCAAGGTATTCCTCAATTACTCTTTCTGAGATGATTACCATTTCATCTGACTGAGCTGCTGTGCTTTCAGGGGGTCGGTCTCATTTCACCTGGCAGCGCACAGCCCACAAAGGCCTTTGGGCTCTTCCCCACACTCCTTTCCTTCAAAGCCAAGCAGAAAGCATCTTAGCATAAGTGGGTGCTGGAGGCAGGACATTTTGTTTCACTGTTTCCGTGGCGGTGGAAGGAGGAAAAGCACAGCACAGCGTGGCAAAAGTTGCAGCTTCCACAAACTGAGATGCTCAGCGTGTTCAATTGCAGTCGCACAAATACAGATCTTTTAGAGCCTCTCGCTTGACCTAGCTCAAGTGCCTTGTCACAGGAGGAGAGGCTCAGGAGTATTCACTCTTCCCTTTCTCAAGTTATTACTCCAGGCAGTCAATATGCAGCTTTTAGTTAGAGGTTTAGAAGAGCAGACGGGAGAGAAGCGTGAATGAAAAGTTAAAAAAAAAAAAAAAAAAGTTTTTATTCATGGCTTCTTCAGGCTAACATATAGAGATCAAACAAAAAAATATCTTTACCTGGTACAGCCACACTGTGAATATTTCACTCTGCCTCACTGAAATGCATCAAGACGTTTGAAACAAGTGAAAAGTCTTTTGTCAAGGAGGATCATTAATAACTGGTCACTGTTGTGTCATCTGTTATAAAAGAGAAAATACTGTTAAACTTCAGTCCTGTGCATTAGAATGC
Source organism: Eudromia elegans (assembly GCA_003342815.1). Lineage (NCBI taxonomy): Eukaryota > Metazoa > Chordata > Aves > Tinamiformes > Tinamidae > Eudromia > Eudromia elegans. The sequence goes on along the minus strand of PTEX01000333.1, from coordinate 177,013 downwards.
AAGCCCAAGCTGAGAAATCTACAACAAATCTACAAAATTTTCTCTTGTCCTAAATTAGGTCACCTAGCCTGCAGCATTTGAAGGTTATCTTTAAATATTTGTTGTACAGATTACTGCTTGCTGTGGTTTTATTTTCTGACGGCATTGCCAAACCAGTATAGAGACAAATCAGTGCATCTAATAAGAAACAGTAGCTGGCTTGCTTTGTAATTCAGAAAATGGATGCATTAGGTAAAGCTCTCATGCACTGCAGTAGTGCTGCATGCACAATAAGGCATTTATTTCAGCAGTTACACATCTTGAAAGACACTAAATTCCAAGGTACTTTCAAAAACACCTTTGAACATGTGGGGTGAGCAGAGCCATCCTAAGGCTGACCAGAAGGTTATGTTGTATCATGGAACAGAGTTTTGAAACCTTACAAAGGTTGTAAGGTCCTGAAAACAGGAAATAATATGAAAGTTAAAAAGAATGGGAAAAAAAAAAAAAAAAAGGAAATATTTTCACAGTAGAGCTGGAGATGGATCAGCTTTGATTTAAATTAACTAGCGCCAGAGTTGTAAGCAAGAAGGTAGGTTGCACTTGCCTGACCTGACTGCTTCCCCTGCCCGCTGCAGCCCTCCCTGCCGTTTCTCTGCAAGTCAGTGTGCAAGATTTTTCCAAGGCTGCAGTGTATTTTTAAGAAGCATCTCGTATACTCCCAAGGATAACTGAAGGTGTTAATACCAAACATCTCTCTCTCTCAGCAGTTGATGTATTTGCTGGCTTTGCTGGTTTAAACCGTTAATGACTTTGTGGACACACAGTGCGGTGGCAGGCAGCAGCTCTCACCCAGTTCCTTTGTGTATGTGATGCGCGTTTCAAACGAGAAAATTCAACAAACTCAGTCAAGCTGTTCAGCCCACGTCAGAGTATTGATTTAAGTGAATATTTAAAACTCCCAGAAGATAGCTGTGTATTTCTAAAGGGGCTCTTACAATTGAAGTGAAAAATGTGGAAAGAAACACTGAATAAGGGAGTCTGAATCTTAATAATCCAAGAGCAATGTCCTCTAGCTCTGCTGAAGCTTTGTTCATTGAAACTGGGCCATGTAATTATATCTAATATTGTCCTCTGTAGTCTTTAATTTGCATTTGCTTCAATAAATTTAATGCAATTCTGTCCCGGGCATCCAGAGGTGATAAATACTGAAATATTTCTTATGCTATTGCCATACTTACTTTTTTTTTTAGAAATTTAAATAAATACTAAAAATCATATTTATTAAAAATAAAAACAACAACCAAGAGGCATGATAAATATCCAAAGCCTGTGTGCAAACCATGTGAGATAAAGTGAAATAAGCATTGACCAAATTAGTTCTTATGTAACAAATTACATACCAAATTTTGGGTGTGTGCATATATGTGCAAAATATGTCTAGTAGATATGTAATATCTGGAGATAGAGAATTTATTTTTTCCTTCTAATGGGGAATAAGGAGCAATGCTAAGTCTCTATAAGGCTTCCTTAGAAATTATCCCGGCTAAAGAGAGTTCCAGGATATGTACAACCAAGTACATGTCACTCCCAAGACAAGCTGAGAAGAAGGAAAGCAGGATCAGATATCCAATGTCATTGGGACTATTGCCATTAAGTAGAAGCTTACAGGTAGCACAAGAGGTCTGGGCATTTAGTGCTATTTCTCTGAGTTTCCCTCTGTGGCCAAACAGGGTCTGACCAAGACCACATTAAAAAAAAGAAAGAAAGAAATTAGAAAAGCAGTGAACTTTTGCAGTAGACTCCCAGTACAAGCAGTGGATCCAAAATCATCTCAAAAACGATCTGGATAATTTTGAATTTGTTCATAGGACATGGTACCTGTATCCCAGGCTCCCATCCAGACTTCTTTGTCACTCATCAGAACTGGTTTTTATTTGGATGAAAGAGCTGTTGTGTGAGATTTTATACAATTCCCTCCGTTCCTCAGAAGCAGCTTTGCATAACGAATCTCAGCAGTTAAGCACAGGGATGCATAGACAGATAATCCTATCGGAGGGGAGCCTCACAGTTATGTTTCGCTTCCTGACTTAAAGGAAACAACAACAGGACTCCCAAAAGCCTGAGGAAGGTGAGCATCTTTTCTGGCATAAAACATAGGAATAAGAATCCCAGTTGTAATTTAATTTCTTGCTTGACTGGGTCACTTATTACATTTCCTTGTTTTTCTGTATTTGTATTTATTATTTATTGCATTTTTATTCTGAAGAACACTCATAACAATCCAGTCAGGACGCTATAAAATACACCAAGTCAACAGTGTGTGATAGAAACAGTTGCCTTCATATGTAGGTATAAGCAGATGTTTATCTGCATAGTGCCATAATTTCGTGCTGCTTTGGTTAGAAGTCTCTCTGTGATAAAAATACAAAAGGAATCTTCTCCTGTTAAGAATGTCAGGTAAATAAAATGTGTTGAAGTTTGCTTCCTGATGAGTATCTAAATGCCTGGGTATTTCCCTATTTTACATGTAGAAATCAGACTCAAACTCCCGTAAGCACATAAACAAATAATATAATTTGTGGTGGGAGGATCTGAAATATCATTTAAAAACACACATATCAGACATTTCTTTATTTAATTCAGTGTTTAAAGTGGAAACAGAATAAAAAACTAAAATACAAAGTCTGAGAGAAGCTACTGTAAGATTTTGGAGTCAAGACTGCGTTTACCTCCTTCCTGTCCTCCGGGATGTGATGTCTCAGCACTGTGCTTCAGTTATTCACCTCCTCTTAGCAGAAGCAAGTCGAACTGTGACATTTCATGAACACAGGATAAATCATGTTCAAATACTTGCTAGAATAAACACACAGGATATTCTATGGGGATCACTGAGTCACTTTGCAATTTCATAAATCTTGAGTTAATTTAGAGACAAAAAGTCAAGATAAAGAGATAAAGTCAAGTGCTGAGGGATAACATTTGGATCTGTTATATTCTCTAGATGAGGATAAGGCTATAAAACATTAAAAGGTTATTGGTATATGTGTGTATATAATGTTAGCCTTTTTTTTTTCCCCTATCACTAATATTGATTTTTAAAAAATCTTAATACATCCCAGCAATTTGGTGTAGAGTTACTAGTATGAAATGCAGGACTACTGCTTACTTAATCCTTTTTCATGCTCAGGGAGACATGAGCACGTAAGAGCCCGAGAGCAGGACGGCCCTCTTTGACTTCCCCTTTTTTGCTGCTGTGAAAAGGCTTCGTCTGGCTCATCTGGGGAGCTCAGGCCTGCCTGCAGCGAGATCCCTTTTGCTTCCATATAACAAAACGCTGCAAGCAGAACTGTAGATGCTGCAGAACCATGCCAAGAACTTGCCTGTATTTTGGCAAACCTGTGTAATTTGGAGGGAAATTGCTCTCCTGGGGAGAGAAGATGGTCAATCTTTCTTAACAGATTGTATAGTTCCCTGGTCAGATATGAATGGTTTTCCATACGGTGGGAATTTAATCTTCTGAGTAGAATTTTATCCTGCTTACCTAGTTTTTGCCTAAGTGCTGCATTACTCTACATGTCACAGTGCCTGTAGGGCCTCCGTGGGTGACATTAGCACGCATGCTTTGTCTGCTCTGGGAGGAGGCCCACATGTTGGTGTGTTGATGGGTAATGTTTCAAAGCAGATCAGTGAAGATGATGCCTGCTCTCACCATGCCTCATAGTTACTTATATTATTAAGTATATTTGCATTTTAAGTATAATATGGTGATGTTCTGCAAGACTCTTTCCTATCCTAGGAAGGTTTTGAAACAATTCTTACCAGAGGCAGCATAGGCCACTTCCCCCGGCTATCTGTGCTACCAGATCAAGGAATATTTTTGAAAATGGGAAAATATCTTCCAGAATTGTTACAGGTTTTATGGCAAATTTAACATCCACATAGAAGACATCCACTGTCAAAGAAACAGTAATAATTATGACCAACAGAAAAAAGTGGTTATTTTCTCTGCTTTGTCAAAGGACTATAAGAAACCACTTTAAGTGTGGGCTGAAAAGGAAAGCAAAGTATGTTGTATCAGCAGAATATCTGTCTCTAAAGTTTTCAAAGAATACTTAATTTTGAAATACAAGTTAGCTAATTTTTCAAAGCGTATGTGTGCTCTGCCATTCAGCCTCCCACACTTGACAAGCACAGGTTAAAAGACATTATCACTGCAAGCAGCAAACAACTGTGCAGGCTAGAAGTAATCACACAATTTGTCTCTTTAAAGCCCACCTTCAAACTGAAAACTCTAGGTTTCTTATCACTGTATTATAAACAACTTAGCATTTCTAGCATACTAGCTTCACTACTGTCTCCTAATGCTGTTTCTCCTTCTCTACTTCATGATTTTGGGGATTTGGGTTTTTTCTTGGCATGCAGGACGTGGCTTTCTGCCACTTTGTAAAATAAATTTACAGGAAAAAAAAAAAAAAGTGAATCTTTGTCTCCTTGCTTGCTCTTGAACCAAATTTCCGCAAGATCAGACATCCACTAATGCCAGCACCAGAGAAGCTGCCCGTGCCCCCCTGGTCTTGAGGGCAGGACGGAGAATTGTCCCTTCCGTCAGGAAACCGCTGCGTTTACTCTGCTTTGTTGCAACACTGTAAGCCAGAGATGTCAAAGCTGATCCTAACCTCTTAACAAAACAAGCACAAAACCGTGATCTGAATCTAGCAACTCTTCACTAGTAGAATAGGAAATTTGTTGATTTTCCCCCCCATTTTACTTTAGTCAGTCCTACCTATCCCCAGAGACTCACAAGCCCATCCACCTTCTAGCTAGTAAGGCTGACTTCTCTCTCTATTGCACTGTGTTTGCAAACTATTTATCTTTCATAATCCTTAATGGGTTCAAGTTTGGAACTTCAGACACTCTTTCTTTTCGTATTTAAATCTCCTGCTAGTCTGTGTCCATTCTTTTCTTTACGTTCCCTTCTGGCTATTCTGACAGTCCCTTCTCTTTCTTTCCATGGCAGAACTTAGCTCATTTCAGGTAGTTCAATTCAGCCTGGTTCAGCTGAGTGTTTGGAAAAAGGAACTTATTGAACCTACTGCTCTTCACATGGCCCATTTTTCTGCATCCAAAAAAAAAAAAAAATGCCAACCCAATCAACCAGACAGAAAGCCAGCAGCAAAACACACACAAACAAATAAGCAAATCCCAGGGTCTGAGCAAGCCCCCAGAGCAGGTTTTTATTTCTTTGGTGCAGACTGAGAAGGGGCTATTCTTGAGGGGGAATGTGCTGTGTGAGCCGGGCGTCTCTGTGGTCTCTGTGCCATCTCAGAGGTCTTCCCTCCCTCACTTTCTCATGTTATCCAAAATCTTTATGTATCTTTACATTTAAGTAGGTTTATACAGGTTATCTAAACCTCTCCCTCACTGGCCTGGATAGCTGAGAGATTTGCATGCAGCTGATTTGGAGCTATCATAGCCTGTAAGCCCGCAAATGCTGTAAGCTGCTGTAAGCCAGAAATGTCATCCAAAGCTTTCCTCAGCCTGCGTTGTGCAGGGGCAAGTGCCTGGGTGGCCATACGCACCAGCAGCAGGGAATTGGTTAGTTTGGAAAACTAACTTCTTTTTTTTTTTTTTTCTCCTAGATCTTAGTTTTGACCCAGATTAGTGACTCCTGTCACTCCCTGCCAGGTCAGTGGGCAGTTGCATCTGCAGTTGTGCGGGCACCCAGGGCTGTGCACGAGCAGCCACGGGAGGGCACGGATGCTGCATTTGACAAATGACCCTAGAACCTCCCTCCCGCTCTCAGCTCCCTTTGTTCCATAGCTGTTTGTGATTCTTTTCTCTCAAAAAAATAATAATAAAACCTTTTTAAAAGCTACTGCCTAATTGATTAGCCTACTTGATTAGCATAATTATATTAAAACATTGAGTGATTATACCAACCTTCCCTTAGCTCAGAACTAATGGCTGGCATTTTAAAATGAATTTTTGCACTGAAAACTTGTCTGTGTTCCCAGCCTCCCCGGTCAGTTTAATGAAATATATTGCAGAGATCTTCTGTCAGATCCTGGCTCTGCACAAAAGGTATCGAAATTCAGTTCCAAATCCTGCAGGAGGAGGGCATGCGCTCGCTTCTTTTTATACTCATATCTGGCCCTGAAAACCATACATAAAGCCTGAACTTTCAAGGACATAAACATCAGAAAATGAAACAGTTTCTGCTTGGGAAGATGCTTGGGAAGAGGTTTTGAGAGGATTTGGGGTGGGTATTTAGTCAAGAACATCACCCATCTGATTCTGCGACATGTAATGAATGCTCACGTCCCCTGTCACCTTGCACACTGCTGGAGGGCCAAAGAAATGAAAAGTGGGCCAGAAAGCTCATACTGTTGCTAACTCATTTTATGGGAGTGGAGAGGGCAATTGCTTTGAATGCTGGTATGTGAAGTGTGGGAAAGGGTTAGGTCCTGCAGAGGATAAGGTGGCACAAAGCTTTTCTCCTTCCATGTTAAATCTAAGGGTTATATAAAAGTTATTAAATCCTAAGGAACGACTCAGGGCTATCGTGCCACTGTAAGTATCAGCATAATATTATCACTGCTTCTCTTGAAATCCCTTCTCACTTTGCTATCTTTCTGGTACTCACTGGTCTCAAATTCAATTGCACAAAAAATGAGGGCAAGCTTTTCTGTATATTTTTGACTATGGGGAACATGGAAGTATTTCTCAGATGGACAGTATCTAGTGAGGAGGTTCTCTGGCTGTGAGCTCAGATGATAAGCAGCACAGTGTCCTGCATTTCAGTTATTTTGGATGCCAGACAGATTCATTCAATTTGTGTCTGTTTGGGGAGTCTGGAGAGCAGAGGAAATAATTCCAGAGCAGTAGGTGAATGTCTCTAGTTTCATAGCTGCTCAGACACAAAGCATTACCAATAGCAGTTTATACTTTCCTACAGCCTTGACACAGATGTTGGCCTCATGAGATGAGGCAACAGTGAGTCTTCCCTCAGACCCTTTATATTCTTTGCTGCAGATTTCATCAGGTCGGTTACCTTGCCTGAATTCTGACCAACTGGCTAGAAAGATTTTTTTTATGCTTCAAAAAACATAAAGTTATTCAATTTATTGGCTGAATGACAGGGCTCAGAGAGCGGTTATCAGTGGTGCCTAGTCCAGCTGGAGGCCTGTGGTTAATGCTGTCCCCCATGGGTCAGTCTTTGGTCTGGTCCTGTTCAATTTATTCATTAATGACCTGGATGAAGGGATGGAGTGCTCCCTCAGCAAGTTTGCTGATGATACTAAGCTGGGAGGAATAGCTGACAGCCCTGAGGGCTGCGCTGCCATCCAGAGGGACCTGGACACACTGGACAGCTGGGCGGCGAGTAACCTCATGAAGTTCAACAAGGGCAAGTGTAGGGTCCTGCACCTGGGGAGGAATAACCCTAGACACGCCTACAGGCTGGGGACCGACCTCCTGGAGAGCAGCCCCGCAGAGAGGGACCTGGGCGTCATGGTGGACGACAAGCTGACCATGAGGCAGCAGTGTGCCCTCGTGGCCAAGAAGGCCAATGGGATCTTGGGGTGCATTAAGCAGAGCGTCTCCAGCAGGTCGAGGGAGGTGATTCTGCCTCTCTACTCAGCCCTGGTGAGGCCGCACCTCGAGTACTGCGTGCAGTTCTGGGCTCCACAGTGCAGGAGGGATGTGGAGCTGCTAGAGAGAGTCCAGCGCAGGGCCACGAAGATGATTAGGGGCCTGGAACATCTGCCCTATGAGCAAAGGCTGAGAGAGCTGGGCCTGTTCAGCCTGGAGAAGAGAAGGCTGGGAGGGAACCTGATCAACATATATAAATATCTCAAGGGAGGGAGTGAGGAGGAGGGGGCTGACCACTTCTCAGTGGTGGCCAGTGATAGAACTAGAGGAAACGGCCACAAATTGAGGCACCAAAAGTTCCACAGGAACGTGAGGAAGAATTTCTTAACAGTGAGGGTGACAGAGCCCTGGAACAGGCTGCCCAGAGAGGTGGTGGAGTCTCCTTCTCTGGAGATCTTCCAAACCCGCCTGGACATCACCCTGTGCCACATGCTCTAGGGGACCCTGTGTGTGCATGGGGGTTGGACTAGATGACCTCTAGAGGTCCCTTCCAACCTTTAGGATTCTGTTATTCTATTAATTAATCAATTAATCAGCATCCTTCAGGGACCCTCTGCATTGCCACTGCGGTTTCTGGGACAGGGGCTGTGTTACTGCACCCTGGGGTTCATTAAAAAGCATTCATTATGGTCACCTAGTCCTCATTCAAATACACAGCAAGTCCACTTGCCTGGGCTCAGGACTCTAATAAGTGTCATTGACTCAGCAGGAATTATCCATATCTTTGAGAAGACTGCTCCAGAAATGGCTTTTTAATGATAGTTTTGCAAAGATGGGCAGATTAATTTTCCAGTAACCAGGAAAAAATATATGTGAAGTGTCATCACTGCCTGTAAGACTGGGAGGAAGAGAGAAAATATTATTATAATTAAAAATAGAGAGGTCCGGAGATCCAAGCACCAATCCTGGATCAGAATTCTGTAGTATTATTGCACATTAGCAAAATGCAAAGCAAGCCTCGAAGAATGTTTCAAATTTAGCATAGAAAAAGTTTTTATTATTATTTATATATTTGAGAACAATTTGATGATTAGAAAATAATTCGCTGAGATATAGTCAACACACTCACTACATTTGCTGTACCAGTATATATATCCAAATTTCCCTGTAAACACAAAATCCAAATTCTGCCGAAGCCTGAGCCATGCGATGCAGAGCTGGTTCCAGCAGTGTATATGCCACTGAGTGTACCTCCGTATGGGAGGTACCCCTTGACCTTGGCTAAGAGACAAGCCACTGATTTGGTGGAGCATTTTAATGACAGGATGCAACCCTGCTGGGGCATCTAGGGGGTAATGTAATGTACTTGTAATAGCGGTATTTGATTTGGGCTGAGGAGAGCAGCTGTGGCCACAGTTAGAGAAGAGCTTGCTGGTTTGTGAACAAAGATGTTTTTCTGGAGCATCTAGGAAGCAACTTATTTCCTCCTTTCATGCTGGAGACTGGAGAGCAAAATATTGTCACTGTGGGAATACATCTGAATAAGGAGAAAGAGAGGGAAGGAAGCACAGGATGCATTTAAAGAAGCCAAAAGTGACTGCAAACTGTAGCAGCAAAGGGACTCCTGGTAAAGGTGGTAGAGCCTCATCAGGATCAGGGATCCAGGTGGTGCTCTGAAATGAAAGTTTTCTGCCTTCTTCATTGTCCCTGACCAAGGCTCTCTGGAGCTGTGTGCCTTCCCCTGCATGTGCAGCTCTCACACCTGTGTGAAATACATTCAGGGCTGGATTTTTCTGATTAACTGACTGCAAGTTGCTACTGGTCTTGTGACATTAGCTCCTGTGACTGAATAAACTACTCTTTTCTGATTTTTTAACAAGCAGGAATAACACATGACTCACCATTTCCACAAAAAGTAAAACGTTCTTGTTCTGTCAGTAAATGAAGAAAACTGAAGATCTGTAGAAATGCTGGATGTGTTGTTTAATACTTAATGTTTGATGTTTAAGCTCTACAATCTCTATAAGTTTAATAAGGTGTGGGAACAGTCATGGTAGCTAAGTTCCTAATTATGATTGCCTTTAAATCGTCAAATCTAAGGTATCTCATTACTCCTGGTAAGGAGCTGAATTACTCTAGAGACTGCAAAGGGGGTAGGTTTACAAAATTGCTCGGTAGTGTCTTATTTGTGTTTTATTTATAATAGTTCACAAGGAAGCTCCCACTTCAATTCGCATCTCCAAAATGGGTATGCATGTATTTCTGTGTACATCAGTCTGTACTGTTCATTACTGTGTGGTGAGAAGAATGGCTTTTTTGGGCTCATTAGCAGATTTACTTCATATGTAATATATGTACATACCGTCCATTAATCTGTTTATTTTTGAGATAAACAGAAGTCTGGCAAGCATGCATTATGACTGTTTGACTGGGAGAAATGCTGAATTTTGATTTGCATTTTATTTGCAATACAGCAGCAATTTTTTTGTGTTTTGCTTTTTTTTTTTTTTTCAGAAATTCATTGATACATTCCATGTGCAAAAATACCTGAGATTTTTGTCAAAGCACATGCGTATGTGTATATATTTATACTGAAACTGGGAAAGGCAGATGACAGCTTACATCCATTTCCAAGGTTAAGGCAGAGGAGAAGATAAATTAGAATTTTTTTTATATTAATGGCTGAAAACTGCAATCTGAAATCCCTTTTGGAATTACCAAATTGCAGATAAGAGCGTCTAGGAGACCCTTCAATTTTTGTGTATCTATCTCAATAAGGCCAATGTATCAATGAGCAAAAGGGGAGACAGGTAGTGAAATCACATATAACGAAAGCAAATGACTATTCAGCTACAGCCTGCATTACAAGAAACATTTAGAAAAGCAGAATAAGCAAACGAGAGTCACAGATAAAAAGCAGGAATTGAGCGTATACTAAAAACTCCACTAGAAAAAACTTGCAGTAATGTTGTTAGATGAGAAAGACAGATGCTCCTTTTCCATCATTTCCCCCTGCACAGAGAATGCCAGGGGAGAATTCCCGCTGACAGCTAAATGCGCTGCAGCCTTGGCCATCTGGCACAGGAGGCCATCAGAGTTCAGTGGCAAGCATAGGGAGAAACCCACGAGAACCTATTTTAACCAATGCCACATTGGGCAAATGGGAACCACTATGGAAGCTGAGGTGACTGCCACGATGACCAAGAGGAGGAAAGGTGGGGAAGGCCACAGCGACATTGAGAAGCAGGCGAGAGACAGGCACCCTATTGAGTGGTCTAGCCACCATGTGTGCACATGTGTATAACCACTCATGGGTGTCTTTTTCTTTTCCATCTTCAGGAAGAGGCAGCCAGAGTTCTCGCCCACCAGCCAGTGTCCGTCGGCACATGTGCAGCTTTGAAAAATCCCACACTGCAGTGAATGTGTAAGAGAAGCTGCATGACAAAGAGTGGTTTTACCCCTTGCTTTCTCTTTCTCAATGGTTTATAATGTCTAATGATGGGACAAATGTGGTGCATGCCATTAAAGATGGGAAATTTGCTTATGTTCCCCATTTTACACAATGCCTTAATTTGATTGTCCACATCTGATGAAGAGGATACTGGACAATTTTTTGCAGCTTTGTTTTTTTTTTTAAGCCTTTGCTTTCATTTGGAAATGCCTACAGCTTTGAAAATAAATCCTTTTTGTACTAATTTTATCCTCTTTTTCCTTTTATGCAGCTTTTTTTTAATTTTTTTTTTACAGTTTTGCATGGAGATTATATTATCCTGAGTGCTATAAGCAACAATCTAGTGGCTGTCCCATGGCAAGACACTTTTGCTGTGCACAGCTCTTGCTAACTGCGCTTGTTAGTGAACTGCTGCTGCAGAGCCAGCAGAGGGAACACAGGAAACGCTGCTTCAATGGGATTCACAGGACAGGGAAATCACAAGCAGGCAGTAAATCAAAACTGCAGAACCTGACCTAGGGAAAAACAGTTGCCCTAAACGATCTTTAAGGATAGCAGATAAATTTTGCTAATACATACTTGTATATACAAGACATTCAAAAGCTGGAATATCCCCCACTTGGTGAACAATAGCAAAATTCAACTGCTCAGAAGAAAAGCATGACAATCGTCCACCCTAAGCAAACACAAGCCCAGCAGAGAAAACACATGAGCTGTTGTAAAAGCGGAAAGACTTCTCCTTGTCTCTTCCAGGGCAGATTTATGCTCTTTTCCATCTGGGAAATGACAGATGTGAAGCAACCCTCTCCCTGCCCCAGGGAAGGCTATGCAGTGACTAGGTGGAAATCTGCCTCTGATACACTTGCAGAGCACTTTGAGCAATAGCATATTTGTACAGCTGGAGCGGCTGTTTAGTCCCTCTGATCAGTGACGCGTTCTTGCCCTAGATAGGCTGTTGACAGTCAATGCTATTTGCAGGCTGACAGCAATAATGTTAATTCAGTCTGCCCTCTGGTTTGCAGATTAGAAGAAATATATATATTTGATGCACTAGCGATGCTTTTGCACCGTCTGGGCAACAACTGTATTTGCTCCTAAGAAAGCCAAGTTTACAAAGCCAATACAAAGAGCAGGACAAATGTTTTGTTACTAACTTCCAGTGCTACAACAATGTGCCCTTCTTTTCTGATATGGAACAAGTGCTACAGCATCCCAGGGCACAAGCTGTTGATTGTTTGTCCAAAAAGATGGATTGTGAAGTAGAAGTCCAATACAGACATGCCATTAGGAGGCAAAGAAAGGAGAATTCAGCAACAGATACGATTCAGAAAGCATGGAGATGAGCTGCAGAAATCCTGAGCACAGGAAAGACAGAAATTCCTGCTCTTTGCGTGATCACACTTGGGATTTATTTATTTATTCATTTATTTAGTTATTTATTTAAAGTTTGGAATTAAAAAGAAAATCCTCATCCATAAACACCTCTAGTGGGTCTCAGCCCAATAGATGTGGCTTTGAATGCTTGTGATATATGAACAGATAGGAAAGGCTTTAAAAAAGGGGCTGAGCCAGACCTGTTAATTCAGACCTGCTGAGCATGAAGCTTGCTATTTTTCTGGCACATCGCTCCCTCCGCTGCCCTCTCTGTCCTGCTAGGGTTTGTGCTTTCCATGGACCATCAGTGCCACACTGAGCCAGGGGACAGGCGCATCCTCCATCAGCAACCTCATGCCCAGGATGACCAGTGCAAGGCACGTGTCTGTCATGCCCCTGGATGCCCATGGTCTCATATCCCAGTTCATCAAGACTGCAGCAACTAGCAAGTCTGGGTGTTCTCAGGGAAGCCCTGCTTTGCTATCCCAACGTGCTGGAAATCACTACTGGTGTTACAATGTACCTTGCTTTCCAGTTATAAAAAAATAGATGTAGGAACATGAAACACTTTTGTGTTTTGCTGTGCACCATAGTTGGAATTGGTTGTTCTTCTGAGAACTATCTCCATTCCTCCTATCTTCCTAGAGAAATCAAGAGATGCAGAACAATGAAAATGGAATAATGAAAACTGATATCCACATGAAGAAACTCAGAAATATCATGTTTGAGTTTCAGGGCTCTTTTCTTGCAAAATTGTCCAATCACTTTCATGGAAACGTCTAGATCCGCCCAAAAAACCCACTAGCCTTGCTGGCTGGGTAAGCTGTTACGGCATGCTAGGGGGAGTTATGTATTGCAAGTGAGGTGCTTTGTGAGGGAGCTTCTTGTGGCAACTGAGTGAAGCTTGCTTTCAAAACGCAGGAGCCAAGAGCACTGGGAGCATGTTAGGGCAGGTCTGATGGCTCGCTGTTTAAACTGAGAGAATCATTTCCAAGCGTAGCAAAGAGCCCAAGAAGCTAAAGCGGGACAAAGACTTCACTGACTGCTGTCTCTGTGAGAGTGCATGGGCTGCACTTTTTCTTTGTCCAGAGCAACAGGCTTTTACCCTAAGGCTCCCTAAGGAACAGTCAATACAGCTATTGACTAGAATATATTCTAGATTTTCAATACACTTTTTCCCCTTTGTAATTTCACCAGGGGCTTCCAGTTGTCCACTTCTATACGCTATGAAATATCTGCCATCCTAGGAATTAATGCCCTTCAGAAGATTTTTTTTTCTGGGAAGTTCCATCAAATTAAATATGTTTTGCTATTTTACCTTCCCCTCCTACATCCTCTTCTTTGTCCCCTGATATTTTTTTCTTGTTGCTGTTCTTTATACAGCTTCCAGTTTGTCAACATCTTTCTGGTAATATGGTGCCCCAAACACTTTTGCATCAAAATCATAAAGGGATTACAGAAAGCAAGAACTAATTTGTCATTATCTTAATTACTATTAAGCTACATTTACAGGAGAAACATCCTGACACGTGTACCATGGCATGGTGCTTTTGAGTACAGAATACAAAATCCATGGGGTATTTTTGTGCTTTATCATATTAAAAATGTATTAATTAGTGTTTCTTATTCAACAGCAGCTCTAGAGCTTTTCCAGCAATATCACTCCTGATGAAATATTTTGCTGCATGTTGCTAATCTTCACAGTTTTCTGCTGTTACAGATTATTTTGCCTTAGTGGCACCTACTTGAACTATCCCTAAGTTAATTTTGTTCTGTCATTTTCTTCCCATGTTCCTAAGCTTTCCAGGTTCCTTTGCTCAACACATTGCAATACTGAAGTTGTCCTTACAATGTTCTTTTTCAAGCCTGTCTGAAAAAATGTTTCAGTTCAGGTATTGTCATTGACTGCACTGTCATACCCATTCGCTGGAATGTGCAGCATGAGGCACATCTCCAGATAACACAGATTGGCTTCTCCATTGGCATCAAAGTATCTATAATGATCTGCACTGCATTTTTTCTCTGTGCTAAATTTATAATCCTTAAAAAAAATAAGGATGATCCAGTAAGATATTCTCATTCTGAAGATTTTCCAGTTGTTACTTATCATTAACAACAAAACAAACAGATTCATTTTTTTTTTTCCTAATAAAAGCATTGTTTTAATTTCTCTTTAATTTACAGGTTTCTCATCTTAATTTCTTGAACACTGGCAGAATTTGCCTACTATTCAGGAGAGAAAAAAAAAAAAGCCTGCAAAAGTTAATTATCCTGAACTATAATTATCTATTAGAATAAGTCACTTCGTCCAGGCAACACATTACTAATGTCACGTTAAAGTTACACTAGTAATTATTATTATTTAGCCCTCTATACACTTAATTGGTGTAATATTCCCATACCTTTGCTGAGCTAGGTAAGTATGATCTATGATACATCTTCAAGTTGTCGCACTCAAAGTATGTTGAAGCAAGGCATTCAGTGATATAAAAGTGCCCGTATAGGCAGTATACGTAACTGTTTTGCTCACAAGTAAGTCAGTGTATTTCAGGATGGTTGTCTATACCTGAACTGCTGGTCATGGAAGTGCTCTCCTGCCCTTGGGACCATGCACAAGCCTGGTAGCAGCCCAGCTCCATGTCAGTGTGGGTTCAAAACCCCTGCCACCAGCCCTGGCTCTGCTTCCCATTGAATAGCTACTAGCACATAGCGGCCAGGGGAGCTCTGGGGTCCAGCCTAGGGGCTCTGGCCCAGCCCTTGGGGCTCCTGTGAACCAGGCGCAAGTCACAGTGACCCTCAGACATAGCTACTGCACCCACTTTACTATTACTATTCCAATTTAAAAAGGAAAAAAGAAACAAATGGTGCATTCTCAATAGGACCGTGCATGTTACAAAGCCTGTGTGTATCTGAGATCAAAGCAATATTACACTTTTGCTATATAATAACTAATGAAGAAGATAATTAGGTAAGAAGATATATTTGAGTAAGCCCTTGGCAAGGCAGAGGGTGAGAACAAGCAGTTCTTGGCTTGTGCTTTCTCTCACTAACCCTAGTGTCTTCAGGCTCTGCCTCTGTGATACCATCTTATGTTTTCCCATGTTTTGTGCCTACCCGCTCTTAGCGTAACAGTCGCTTTGATTCATTTAAGGTAGCCATCCAATTTATGAAGAACAAGATATCCCAGGTGCAGGGGAAGGGAAGGAGGGAGGAGTAAGGGGAGGTTAGTTCAGTCATTTAAATTTTCAAAAACTCTGGTAGGAGGTTAAACCTTAGTTATACAGAACCACAGCAAGAACAGGAGACACACTCCGAGAAGTGTTACGACATCCTCTTACCACTGAGAAGGGGATCACATTGTAAATGAACTAAAATTGAAATCGTGTGCAGTTTTCCTTTAGATGATCGTAAATGTGACTTACTGGGCAGAACTCTGGGCATGTGCTTTAATGGGGCTGTGGCAGACAGTGGCTCTCTCACTCCTCGGTGATCCATAGGGAGGTTAAAGCGGGGTTAGAGGAGCAGATAAATCCCTGGGAGCAACACTTCAAATAACTGCCCTGCAGGAACATGCTAACCCATGCAGCCTGCTGAATGGTTCAGCCTAACTGAAGGATAGAGGTGCCGACTGCAGCTCGCTGAACAGGCCCGAGAAGATGGTCCCACTCTGCACAGGGAGATATTGCTATGCAGGGTTTAAACCAGACTATGCCCTTAATCGAATCCGGTGCCATGGTGGCTCTATTGAAGTGCATACAATAATGGAAGAGACCTTGAAGACACCAGCAAAGGGTCTGCAGTGCACAGCAGCACAGACACTAGCCTTAAGATTCAAACCGGATAGCTCGGCTCCTGGGAAACAGAGCAGAGCTTCATTCAGGCAAATTACTGCTGCTTGTGTGACTGCAAAGGCGGCAGAAAGCTTGTTGATGGTTAACTGCCCTGCTTTAGGCAGGACGGGAACTTCTCTGCTGGCTTTCCTAGCCTGGGACCCATGAAAAAAAATGCTGTTTGGGCTGAGAAAGGCTTTGCAGCATGCAGGGCTTTTAGACAGGCTGCCTCTTTTGCCCTGCTGTCCTTCCTTTTAAACTGGAAGGGCTCTTTGTCAAGCAAAGTTCACCTAATCCTCTGCATTCTGGGTCTCAGGCCACAGCTTTGCTGGTGAGAAATAATCAGGACCAGAGCTGCATGGGCAGTACCTTGCTGATCTTAGACTGAGCTCATGTCTTCACTTGAAGTCTTTCTTTAAGTAACTGTTAAGGCCTAAAGTTCTTCACTGGGTTATTTAGTGTCTGTAATCAGCAGTCTTAAGAAGAGAGTATGTTGTTAAGGTTGATGCATGTGTTAAAGACAACACCTTTAATTACCAAAGTAAAGTAGTGACAGACAGACCTGCACATGGAACTCAGAAACCTAACAGAATCCCACAGAACTGCTGTTTGTTCCCCCCAGGTATGAAAAGCCTAGAAAAAGCAGCTGTGAAAATTGAGAAACGTCAGCTAACCTCAACATACATCCTTACCTAAAAAACACAAGAAAGTCCATCTTTTTTGTGTTGATAGGATATCCATGAACACATCTGAATATTCGGGCTAGATGCAAGGATATGAAGAAGTTAGACTTTGGGAGTTACATTGGATAGATTTTGCTATAAACCTTAAGTTCCCTTGAGACTGTAAGGAATTGTCATCAAAGGTTACAGCGAGGCACTGATCTCAATCTTGTCTAAGCATGCCTCTATTTTCTTAGCCGGATCTATCTGTCTGACAAGAGCTGTGGGGCTACAGCAGTATAATTCAGGGGTGAAAGGCCATCAGTGAGAGTAATGTGCTCACCATTGGTTTATGAACTTCACAAAAGGACCCTGCTGGTGGTGAAACAGTTGGATTAAACCAGAGCTCTCTGCACTGAGATCTGTGCTGCAGTCTGCGTTGATGGATCATAGACCAGGCAAAAGAGACATTTCTTTCTCATAGCTGGCTTTGGTTATAAAACCAGCCTCCTACACTTTAATTCACTTGACAAAGGACAGCAAGGGAAGGAAGAAGTCTTGTGGTCAAATCATGGAAGATCTGTAATGTCCTTTCTGTAAAAAGTTTCAGGGTATCATTTTGCCTCACTTGATTCCCCAGAAGAAATTAAGATTATCCTTTTAAATCCTATACTCATTGCCAGAGGAATGTCACACCATCCTTTTTGAGCACTGATCACCTGCTTTTCTTCAGTAGTTTTCTTTTTGATAGGAATGCAATTTGCATCATTTCCAAGCAGTCAGCATAAAGTCTAAATCCTGTAAAAAGGTGTATAAAAAAAAGCAAGAGGAAATTAGAGGACCCGAGTAAACACAAAGCGAACATAAAATGGGTAACCTTTTTATTGGTAAAATCAATAAAACACCAGTCAGTCTCATCTCCCTGTCAGACAAGAGAGCATCATGGTTTCGTTACCCCAACTGCAGTCTGCTTTGATGCTCTCTCCTGCCTTTGTAGGGCAGGAGATAGGATTCCTCCTCCCATTTCAACAGATTGATTATTCCGATTTTTGCCCTTTTCCATTATTTTTTCCTTCAAAAAGAAAGTGATGCTCACCTGGCAAATGGTGACCATGCCTGTCCGGAGAGGCGCTGCAGCTCACAAGCTAGTTGTCATGAAACCAACAGAGCTGGGAGCAGGAAGCCCTGGCAAGCAGAGGTGAAGCACTCCGGCAGCACCGGCTTTCCTCTCAGAGCATGGCAGGAACAGGAGGATCTGGAATGAGCAGTTTGTTTGTGGTTGGATATTGTGGTCTTAATGTAACTGGAATGGAGTACAGCTGCTGGCTTGGGCTCGTTTAAGCATATGATGGAGCGTGCTATGGAAGAAGGGGGTCCAAGTAGAAGAACTTCAGAGTGAGAGGCAGGATAACAAACAGAAGAGGGGGAGTCTTATCCAAAAAGCAAAAGGTAGTCAGCTCCTTAGGATAGCAGTGTTTGCCTCTGATGCAAAATGCAAAATCTTGGAAACAAAATGAAGGACTAAACAGATGGCATGAGGAGGTTTTTCTCATTCAAAAGTGACACAACACGCCAGAGCTAGATACAAAGATGTAAGTGTTGCTGAAGTGGACTTAGCACAATAGACAGCAGGTAATCATTGTGTTTTTTTTTTTTCAAAAA
This sequence comes from Eudromia elegans, assembly GCA_003342815.1. Taxonomy (NCBI): domain Eukaryota; kingdom Metazoa; phylum Chordata; class Aves; order Tinamiformes; family Tinamidae; genus Eudromia; species Eudromia elegans. Next base: position 158,462 of record PTEX01000333.1, on the reverse strand, counting down.
AGCCTTTTGCAGTATTTGTAAGCTATAGTATCAGCAAAATACAGTGTGAAACCACTTGATTTATGTTAATGTCTACAAGTAGAGGCTTGTTTTGAGATGCAAGGAGGCAAAGCATATTTCTGTGTGAAGAGTTTGTAAACCTTGGTATGTTAAAATGTTTTAGTTCCACTGGTTACATTCATTTACCTTTCTTTATAAAACTTTAAAAAAATAGTCATATCACAGCTCATTCTAATCAAAATTGGAATGCTTCTAAAACTGTCAGTTTTTATCTTTTCATTGATCAGTACAATAGGGAGGTTTTAGTCTTCAGCAAGAACTTTTTTTCTCCCCCAGGTGAAAGCTCTGAATCTAAACAGTTCCAGATCCTACCACGTACATGCTTTGGAGAATTATGAGTCTTTTAGATTGGCCTTTTCTTGTGGGCCACTTCCCAGAGATGCTTAGCCACAGATCCAGTGTTGGAGTCCAGTATTAGAGCTGACCTTCACGTTTGGATCCATCTCAAATTTCTCCTGGAATATTTATTGCTCAGCAGAAAAGTGCCTATGTATATTTCTTTTTCCTTCTTGCCAGATCTACAAGACTATCTCAATTGTGCCAGTTTCTGCAAGCTGTCAAAGCTGGTCACTAACTTGTTATAAAAAGTCAAGAGGTAATTATTTACTCCCTGAAAATGAGGAGGGCTGCATTTCATCAGGATAAGCAAACTATTTAGGCAGGTACCAGAGGTTGTATGCAAGGCAAGTGATCTCCCTTCGTGTATGCGATACCAACAGGCAGCACAACTATGCCAACCTCCCACCCATATCGCCTCCCACCTGCACTGCAGTCACAGCACCAAAAATTTAGTCTTTTATTTCCTTTTGAGGGATGAAATCATGAGACAAAACTGCTTTGTGTGGATAATCTCACAATTTCTCTCTGGTCTTTGATTTCAACCCAGGTGATATATGTTATAATTTGTGAATGATGTCTGTTGGCTTGACCTGCAATGAAATAACTGTTTGGTCCTCCTACCTGCATTCAGCTCTCTACCCTGCCTGCTTTGAGGGGAACCTGTGCTGTTCCCTGAAAAAGTGCAGGGAAAGTCAAACAAACAAACAAAACCAGCAAACAAACACAGCCTGAGATACAGCCTTAACCCTCAGGTTCTTACTCAACCACACACCCCAGTGTTTCAAAGGGAGCTCACCCACATGAGGAGTTGGAAGGTTCGACTCACCATGATCCTGTCGCTGCTTGTTCCTCCACCCACACAAACCAACTGTGTTAAGTCCCAGCATTTTCTCCTTGTTTGTAAATAACATTTGCTTGGGAAGAGTTCCATTTGGTCTGCGCTAACTGCACAGCAAAGAGTCTCTACAGCAAAAGAAGCTCAGGGGACAGGGACTGTTCTCTGTAGCCTTGGTCTAGCATGTGTAATCAAGAGCTGGCCAACAGACTGAATGAACAGCCAGAGGAGCTGAGCATACTTTGCCTCCTACCTGAAGGAGGCCCTGGGCCACCTTCTTTTTTTGTAGTAGCTGATGTATTTTGAAGTGTGAATGGGGGGCAGGGAATGAAAAGGAAAGCGGGAGTCATTAACAGCTCCTTCTGCTACCCCAAAAGCTAAGGCTCTGAGTTGTTTTTCTTCCAATAGTTTGGAAATATTTCCTGTAGATTGTAAATCAGGCTTAATTAAATCTCTCCCTGTGACTTGTTTTCTTTTCTTCCCCCTCTAAGGTACAGTGAATGAACCTAGATACAAACCAAAACAGTTAAGAGTCCTCAAAACACAGCCAACTTTCCTTGAACCCTTCCTGTGCATTGGGTTTTCTACAGTTGTGGGGTAGGCAACCAGGAGGATCAAAATTGCAGTAACTGCTGTTGTTAAGAGACATTCTTGCTTCTCTCTGCAGTATTTCAACCTGCTTCCTTCTGGGAGGACATGAAGAACTGAGGGAGGCGGGGGAGATGGTTAATGAAGCAAAGCAGCCAATATTTCTGTAGGCTTGTTTTTATATTGCCCATGTGTGTGTAATGTTAATGCAAATAAACCCATCTTTATTTTATTCATAGTTCTAATGGAAAGTCTGTGTCATGGTCTGAACCAGGTGGAAGCGAAGTTCCCAAGGGACAACACATGTGGCACAGACTCTCAGTGCATGTGAAGAGCCAGGAGGCAGGGTGCAATCAGACCGCGGTGATCAAACCCCTCACTAAAAGCTTCCATGGCCAAGGCAAGAGCCTGACTTTTTCCGACATCAGCAGTAAGACTCTATACAACGTGGTGGAGGAACAGGAGAGCGAGCCCGTCCGCTTCACGCAGGCCAGCAGCCCCTCCATGGTGGTGCACAGGCGGGTGGCCACCACACCACCGCTGCCGGCCACGGCGGAGGAGACCCGCCTCTTCCTGCCCGAGCAGTCCCCCAAGAACCTGCCTCTGCCGCCGCGCTCCCTCATGGAGCAGCTGCAAGGAGTGGTCAACAAGTTCGCCCCCAGCATCCCTGACTTCAACGGCGCGCTCCCCTCGCCCGGCTCGGGCAACGGCGTGCGGCCCCCGTACCAGGAGCAGCCCCCGCCGCCTCCCGTTCAAGAGGCCGTCACCTTCAGCCAGGAATCTACGTCCCCCCTGGCCGAGGACACGGAGAACGAGAAGCTGAAGCTCATCCAAGGCTATGTCTACGAGAAGAACCCAGAGGATGAGGAGGACGAGGAGGATGAGCCGGCAACCAGCAAACTGACTTTGGAAGACTCTCCGGCGCTGACACCCCCTTCCCCTTTCCGGGATTCGGTGGCTTCAGTCAGCTCCGTGCCCAGCTCCCCTGTGTCGGAATCGGTGCTTTGCACCCCCCCAGACATGACCTATGCCTCTGTCATCCTGAGGGATTACAAGCAAAGCTCGTCCACTCTGTAGAGCAGGGATGCTGCCGAGATGGGACAAGGAGGACTTTGGCAGCGGCCCTTTGGGAGATGCTCGGGGGAAAAGTCTCCGGAGGGTGGGGAGAGGGAGGAAGCAGAAAGCGAAGTGACCGATGACAGGGCAAAAACTTCATTCTGAACTTGAAAAAAAAAAAAAAAATCCATTCTGAGGGCTCAACATTCTCTAGCTGTTAAAAATATTGTACTTTGAGAAAGTGATAGGAAAACTTAACAAAGCACAAACCCAACAGACAATTTCTATAGCAAAAAATGAATAAACACACAGAAAAAAAAAAAAAGTCACGGACACACCCTCTCTTGGCAATGCTTGAAAAGGACTCTGGAAAGTGTGACCTTGAAGGAGTCATTAGCACATCTCGTGACTGTAGTCTGTCTGCTACAGAAGCAACAAATCCGGGCGATAGAAGGCAACTGTGGCAAGGAGAAATGGAGCTATTTGTATATGAGACATACATGCATAAATGATTTTTTTTCTGGTTTCTATAGCTGGTATAATAATGTGTAATATTTTGGGGGAAGAGGAGCACATGAAAGCATGTGACTCAATGATTTTTGTCTAAATGATTTGTTCCTCATATTAGACTGCTTTTGGTGATGGTGGTGAAGGGGTATCTTCTTTTGTGATGATTGTGCAAAAAAGCCAGGATTATTATCAAGTTGAGACTTGAGAGGTTATTGGGAAAACTTCCTATAGTATTTGTGATGTTATAAGGACTTAAAAGAACACCTTTTTGTATAAGATTGTAAACCATGTGGCTAAACTGTTACACAACATTTACTGTAGCAGAACGATATTTATTGACTAACTTTTCATAATACAATATACTTGCCATGTGATAACATCATTCCTTTGTGTTACTTTTGAACCAAGTACATTGGGAAGCAGCTGTGTACTTAGAGGAACCACTGCTACTCCGAAGCAAAGGCGATTCCATATTGGGGATCACAGAGTCACTCCGGAAGCAAGAGAGTGAGCGAACGTTTGTGTCTCTGTATGCGTGTGTACAGTATGTGTGAACTGTAGAGTCCAACAACTACCACTGGAAGATTGTCTTATGAATATACTATGAATATTTTTATGTTTCAATCATGTTTTATATCGCATTGTTACAAATATTCAATAGATCTTTGAAGATTTGTATGCTGTGCTACTACATTTTTTCATATAAAGCTCAAACAATTGTTACTCTTATAATAGGGTGCTTTATTTTGCAGATATTTAATGAGGTAGACGTATGGTACTAATAACTAGTGCAATGAGAAGTTGTTACTTTAAATGTTTTCAGCAAGTGTGGTTAGGAAACAAAAAAAGAAAACAAAAAAAGAAGTCTGTTTTAGAAATCTTGTGCTTGCCAGTATAAATCTATACAGGTGAGGCAGGAAAATGTATCAAAAAAATTTCGTTGCTTCTGATAATTAAGAATAAAATTATGTCCAGGCAGGAATTTTCATCAGTGCTTAATGTGTACATAAAAATCCAGATTTTGTTTTCTGTTCTTTTAATCTGTTTATTATGTTTGGTGGTATGTTCTTTCTACATGCCTCCACTAAATTAAATATACAATCTTGTTGTCTTAAAAGTCGCTTCTAGGCAGTTACAGCTCTGTCATTCATTCCTCCTCTGACCTTCAATTGTTTCCTGGATATGGACCTAATCCAACGCTCCCTGATAGCATGTTCAAAGTCCAGATCTAATTGCTGTGGCTTGAACTTAATTATATTTAATATTACACTATATGTCTATATGACATATATCCAGGACAGCATTTTAGCTGCAGTAAACTTTGATAATGCTGCTGAGTTTAGCTGAGGATCTCTCCCATAATTTTACAATGTATTTTGCACTATCTCCGGTGGAATCTTTCCATGTTAGAATAGTTGCAAAAAAATGAATTTTAATCATGCTCATTGTGTAAATTCTGTCACGAGTTTTTCTGAATTCACTATATTTCTTCTTTCTTTCCATTTCATTTTAAGAAGTTTTGTTACCAGTCATAATGTTTTCTTCTAAGAACCAAATTTTGTTACTTTAATATATAGCAGAGGTGTCGGAAGATTTGGCTGCTGTCCCAAATAAGATATAATCTCTCTTCCTTATCTTCTTTTCATGATATTTCTTACTTTCAATTCGACCAGCAGCCAATTGTTGTCATCATCCCAACGTGGAAAGGCATGAACTAGCTTTGCCCAAAGTTACATTTTTTGTCAGCAGATTGATGATCTGTAATGAACTAAAAGTTGGTTGGTTGATTTTTATCTGCTTGGTGCTTTGGGGATTTTGTCATTATTAGTTTCATTTTTAATGTTAGTTATGTATTGAAGCAATGATAAAATGTGATGTTTTCTTTGCTGATCACCACATTAACAATTAATTTTATATTCTTATAATCTTAGTATAAGATGCTTTGTGCTGTTCCTGAAAAGCACAGGGTTAGTACTAGGAAGTACAAAAATGAGGTAGATAAGAAAAAGAAACATAATAGGCTAATATAGTCAGGGAGATGGCAATATGGCAAGTTTTCATAGCTGTCTGTTTTGAACATATTAAGCACTGACTTTATTACTGCAATGTAATTAAATCATGAGTAGTTTTCTTGAGATTTAGTATATTAACTCTTAGTTTGTAATTGTTAAAACTGGAAACACACATACATAAATATATATATAAAGAGCAAGAACTCACCTTGTGTATGTAGTTGTATGAGCTATGAAGTTTCCTGTAAAAGTACTTTCTTTTGGTCTGTCAAATGCTTGATGAAAACTGCCTTTTTGTCAAAATGATCTTGAAAATGCTGTAAAATAAATATTTTCTATTTATTATTTAAAAATAGAATGCCAAGATTGTTAGTTTTTGCTTCCTAAGTAGAAAAACATTCATGTCTAGTAATAAATTGTTCTCGGGCTTTTCAGCATCATGTTCAGGACGATGGGATGCTTTAATGGAGGTAGGTATTGGCTAGATCGTGATATGTATGTGAGGGAATGGAGAGATTTTTGTTTGGAAAACAAAAAATGGCGTTTTGGTTTGCTGATAAAGATCAGGAGCACAATGGGTCAAGTTTGGCAAGTTGTAGAAAAAAAATACTGGGAAATATTGGGAAATTTTGCTTGCCAAAGAACTGAGGAAGCCCCAATCCTTCACTGGAACTACTCCATGAATTTTTGGCTCTGTGGGATGCCAACTTCTCCCATTCTAAAATCTCATTCATGCTTTTTGGAGGCTACTGGTAATAGACACAGATCCATCCCTGGAATTTTGTGCTTCAGCTGCCTCTGCTTAGAGCAAAGAGCTGAGATTCCTGACTCCTGCTCAGCTCTGTGATTCCCTCACACTGTGGCTTGTCAGGGACCACCAGATTGCCATGTATCTCTGCAAAGTAGGATGTATTAAAAGAAAATGTCTTTTGGTGCCCTGGTTTCAGATCCAAGTGACTCTAAACATACAAAACCCAGCTCTTCTCGTTCTGCTTGGGAATAGGATTGTTTCTGGTGGCTCCTTGTTTTGCATCTGACCTGGCAAGAGCCTACACGTGAGGAGTTAGGCCCCTTGTAACTCCTGCACGGCAGGAATACTTCCACAGAGTGCCATTACATTTCACAGTAAGTGCTAGCAAGTTTGGTCCCTTTGCTTGTGGAAGAGTTCTTGTTTGCTTGTTTTGGAGGCAGGTTGAATAAAATCTAGGCGAGCTATTTATTAGTGAAGGTTGTGCTGACCAAATGGCCTTGATCATTAAAACACTCTCTGGGTAACACAGCAGAGTTACTCCTCCCTACAGCACCCGGTCCAAGATTGCATCCACCATTAATCTTGCAATTACTTTTTGCAGGATCCAGCCTGCAGGATCTGATCCTGACACCACTACACACCTCAGTTTTGCTGGTTTATGCTTAATCTTGCTTTCATCCTACCTATGCTGGAAACTTTACAACCTAATTCAATATTGACAGACACATATATCACATATATCTGATATCAGAATTGTTCCTGCGGGCCAGAATACTTTTACTATACAAGCAGAACATTATCTGTAAGACGAACAACTGTATAAACTCCCATTAAAGTGAATAGCACTATATATCTACCCTGCTGTGTTAAACATTCAAAATATAAGGTGATTTTTTAGTGCCAGGAAATTTTGATTTCAGTTTCCATTTTCTTTAAATATTCTTTTTTTCAAAATGAAGTCATAGCCCTGATCCTTTTTCACTAACCTAAAATTCTGTGCTAATTCTGTGAAGTAAACCTGCTTCCAGACTAAGTCCAGTACAATGGACATGGGAGTAAGAGCCATGATAACATCTGAGAAGCATCTAAAAGTATTACGAGAGTTGTTATCTCATTTATAACTACACAGATGCTGTGGAAATGAATTCATTTACAAATTGCAATATTCACATAGGAGGTTAGTGCTAATTATTTTATGCCTCTCTTTCCAAACAGTCTGACTAACCTAACGAGCCCTGCAAGTCTTTTTTTTTTGTTTTTCTTGAGTCACTTTCAGTTTTCATTTTGTTGTGTTTTGAGCTTCCAGTGTGGATCAAGATCATCTCAGTCTGTGTCACTTCAGACCACATAAATATTTCAGTACATTTTTTTTTCTTCACATAAACACACAACAATATGAACATTACCAGAAAGAGCAGATTGGGCAAAATAAACAGAATTCAGTAGATATGAGCAAACAACAGTTGGTGGAAGTGCTAAAGGAAAATATGTAGAAAGCCAGATGCTCCGGCCTGCTGAAGCTGCTTTATTAGTCCCTAGAATTACAGAGGAGTCCATGTGCTTTAGTCTGATGATGGACTGCTTCAAAAAGCCTTTGGCCCCAGTCTCAAGGACAGATAAAGTGAAAGCTGGAAAGGCAACAGAGCTATATGCCTGCAATAGCATCTCTCTCAATCTAGCACAAGAAAGGCATACAAAATTCAAGACCAGGGAGCCATAAGGCTGAAAGTTTTAAATTAGAAGCAAGCAATTCTGAATTGCCAAGATAATTGAGCACTGTAGCAGATGGTTGAGCAATTTAAGCAAATTTCCTTTAAGTTTTCAAATCAGTGAAGAATTCGCAGGGCAGAATTGTTAGGCTTCTGCTATGCAGGAGGTCAGATTAAATGATCATAATATTTGCAAGCTGTCAAGAAAGTCTGTCTAAAATAGCTGAGCAAATGGATGCAGCGGTCCAGGACCAGAGAGTAGCAAAGCAGATGAGCATCCTTGAGTCTCCGGGCTTATGCTAAGGATGTCTCATGCTTGGGCAGAATATTGGCACCTCCATCAGCTCGGCCCATGCCTACCCACCAAAGCTCTCCTCGCTAAGCTGGGTCTCTGGACCAGCTTGTGTGTCACATACACTTTGTTGAGAGTGAGTGACTGCCAGAACCAAAAGGAAGTGGTAAATGGGGCCCTGGAGCTGGCTGTCACTCTCCAGGGAAGAGCAGATAAACAGGTTTCTAGTGGCCATTCTGTCCAAGGTCTGGGCGACCATTGAAAATGTTTATTACATAGGAGTGGAAAAAGTGTGGTTTTGCAGATGGCATTGTTGTGCTGGGTTTTTTTTTTTTTTTCTTTTCCTCCTCCCCCCACCCCAAATAAATGAGTCATTAGACACTTGGCATGCACCCATTTGCAAATTAGGTGGAAGAAAAAGCAGGCTCTGTAGTGAATATCAGGGCATAGTTTTATCGACATAAGATTTTAGCGAAGACAAAAGAAAAAAGCAGGTAAGGAACATCAGGCAGTCGAGAGAGCAGCGTGAGCACATGCCCCATTTCTGCACCCGGGCTCACAGTTTGGTAAACCCTGCTAGCTTCCAGTCAGAGATGGTAACAGAGCAGTGAGAACATGCGAGACCATTTGCAAGGCTACAGGTAAATCTTAGTTCAAAAAATAAGCAAGAAAAAAATATTCTTTGTGTTCACTTAATTCAACTTGTATTCACTTAATTCAGCTTCCAGTTCTCAGCAAATCACACAGAGGACTGCTCCCTACCTTAGAAAGCAGGGCTCTGGTACCAAGAAAGAGCATCTGTTACAGACTCTACTTCAAAGGTGGGTGTAAGCAGTATATCTCTACAGAAGTAAAATATCATTGTGAGTTGTGAGTTCCCATAACCAAAAGGTCTTTGGGTAGGTGGAGAAGCAGCTGGCACAGATACCAGTGCAGTCAGATAAGAGCTTAGGAGTGGTGTGTGTATGACATTCAATCCACCTACTTATTTATTGCACACCATGCAGCATGTAGGTGGCATGAGATCCATCCCCAACCCACACCGAAGTATGCCGTATGGGACTTCTGCCTCCTTGTCCTGCTCTGCATCCATCTTAGGAATACTGATCTTTGACTCCTCCTTGTTGGAAATGTGCTGTGCCCATGGGACTGATTTGGGGCATATGAGGCTCTGGTCTGATCCCTCCTTTCACAGAGCTTCTTTGCAATGCCCCACCAGAGTCCATGGGCCATGGAGGACCTCAGATGAAGTAAATATCTTAACAAGACCTTTTTTTCCCTGCCCCTTTCCAGCAGGCTCCATGAGCACTAAGACTAGTCTCCTCGACTATGATTAGGCAATCCTGAAAGGAACACTCCTGCTCCATAGGGTTGTGAACTGCCACTTTTCTGAATTGCCACACGCTGTCTGAATGCAGCACATGCTGTCAAAGGACTGGAGGCTGAAACGTCGTGTCTGCTCCCCTCAAAGCTGCCAGCACGAGCAGGTCTGAGAGAGCGCAGAGGACTGGCTCTATCCTTCACTGTCCTTAATGAGAGAGAGAACAGCTCTTTTCTCTCTTATTACAGGGAAAGCAAGCGGGACTGTACTGACTAACCAGCAGGCAATGCATCCCTGAAGATTTCATCTAGATCCTCCATTCTGGCAAAATCCTGTCAGCTACTCTGATTTCTATTTTGGACAAAGCTGAAGAGCTGGGCCTTCATTATTTAGCTGCTCTTGTTAATCGCTAAAATAGACACTGCAATATCATCAAAGCAAGATACGTAAATATCACTTCTGCAAGTGACAGCTCTCCCCAGAAGCTGAATCTGAACAACAACTTCAGAAGCTTAGAGCATGGAATTTTTTTTTTTACTGTTCCTTTTAGACTTAAAATTCACTGACAAATAGAAGCCTTCTAGGAAAGGAGGCAAGAACTGATGTACAGATGTACTGATGAACTGATGATGTACACTCAGTGCTTGAACACTTAAGCAAAACGCATTCAAGTATATTTTAATTTGACAAATATCTTAGCAAGTGGGTTTTTTTCTGCTCAAAAATAATATATAGGATAACTAGCAACATTATTAACTAAGACAGGTTTTTCAAGTACATCTGCATAATGCTAATCTAGAAAGTGAAGACTTTAAATGCTAGGATCCTCAGCTGGTATAAACAAGCCCATGAACAGTGTCATTTTCCTTGAGGAGCTGGTTCAACAGCTCTGCTATTATCTTTTGAGTTACCTAAAGGTTCCCTTCAATTCCCACCCCCCTGAACTCCATTTTATAGTCATAAGGTTCTTTGGTTTATCTCTGCATTTGCTGCTGCTACTTGTTATTCTTATTTTTTTGTGCAATGCCCTTACTAGACTTAGCACAATAGCGAAGTGGAAGGGTATGACAGGCTAAAATTCCTCAGCAATCCTGGGAGGTTCTTCTTCTGAGCTCCATTTCCTTTCCTGAAAAGTGGCTATGCTGCATGTCTTGCCCTTCATCCTGCTCTTTGTTGTTGACCAATATGATCATTTCTTTTAATAATCATAGAATCATAAAGGTTGGAAGGGATCTTTAGAGATCATCTCATCCAACCCCACCCCTGCATGTGCAGGGTCACTTAGAGCACATGGCACAGGGTAGCATCCAAGCAGGGTTTGAAGATCTCTAGAGAAGGAGATTCCACCACCTTTCTTGGCAACTTGTTCCAGTGCTCTGTCACCCTCACTGTTAAGAAATTTTTCCTTAAGTTCTTGTAGATGTTTTGGTGCTTCAGTTTGTGGCCGTTTCCTCTAGGCCTATCGCTGGCCACCACTGAAAAGAGGCCAGCCCCATCCTCCTCCCTGAAAGGTACTTATAGACACTGATCAGGTCCCCTCTCAGCCTTCCCTTCTTCAGGCTGAAGGCTGTCACTTCAGGACATTCCTCTACACAGAGGTATTTCAAAGCTGAATAAAGGAACTGGGAACACAAGTAGAAACTGGGCATGGAAATGCTTTAGACACTTTTGAAGTCTCAGCCTGTCCCTCTGTTTTCTGGACAGACATAATAGACATATAAAAAGGACATATAAAAGGCATATAAAGACACCAGGACTTCTACAGTCTTTTCACTTTCTCAGCTTCTTCTCAATGTCACTACACATTTTGCTCCTTCTGGCCTTTTCTTATAACACCTGTGGCATAGCTGTGAAAGAGAGGCCATCTACATCAATGGGTTAGACTGGACTTTGAATTCCTGACTTTCCTTCCTGTCTCCAGCTATCTCGTGATCAGTGTTACAGGAAGCTTCAGAAGTCTTCAAAAGTTCATGAACTAAAATGACCACATAAAGAGAAACTACAGCAGACGTTAGTTGGGACTGTCTCAAAGCCCTCCCACTCCACAAACGAGTCCACAGTCCACTATGCAGTTAACTCCCAGGGGGAAAGATACGCTGGTAGGTCTAGGGACATGTAGATCCCTGGCAAGATCTGGGCTTGGAGCCCTAGTCCAGCCCTAGTCCTAGTCCAGGGTGTGTTTTGCTAGCTGCAATGTTTTCAAAACCTCTTCCAGTTCCTTTTTATGGGACTACACTCTAGGCAGATTTTAAATGCAATTTTCCTCCTCTGAGACAAACCATGGGCAGAAGGGAGCAGTATCCTCTGGGGCTGAGCAAAATGGGCGGCTTATGTGCAGCCCATTTCAGACAAATATGAACAATAGCTGGCAAAAACCATTGCAGCAAGCAAGAATTACCTTTTAACTTGAATTCTACAGCATTTACTAGGAGAATTACCCTCTGCATCTTCTGTCTTCCCCACACTTTTCACCTTCCTGTCACAAATAACTGGAAGACAGAATGAAGCAAGCCTGATTGAAGAAAAAAAACAACAGAGAAAAGAAAATTTTCTGTGCAAAGATTTCTCAGTGCTAAAGCAGGCAGGTGACACTAGAAACACTACTTTATAAAATACAGGGACACCCTCTGTCAGGAGACCCAAACAGAAGACTAGGCCCTGTGGCCTGGGCAGCACCCTGTACTTTCCTAGAGGCTTTAACATCTGTTTGAGTAGATTTGGGGAGTCAGTGGATATTTAAACGCTTTAACTTCTGTTTTAGTAGATTTGGGGAGTCAGTGGATATTGAGGGAATCATGAAATGGATGGGGGTAAGGAGAAGGCACAGAGACTACTATGTAACAACATTCCAGCTGTTAGCAATGCACTCAGGCCACCAGGTCCACCCTCTTTCCAGTCATGGGCTGGAGGACCTGCCAGGAAGCTGCATGCCCTGCAGCACGCACTTGGTTACCTTATTACACCCATATCCAACTCCTGAGCCACCACCATCTTCTTGAGATTGTTCTGTGCTACAGAGGCCCAGCTGCAGGAGCTCACGTTCTCAGGTGGGGCAAATGGAAGATTCTTAGGCAGGTAATTTTACAGGTGCCTCAAGGTGTGACACCACGGTCCAGGTTGGATCAATTTGGGGCAAAGAGCTTTGAAAAAAAAAAAAAAAAAAAAAGGCAATAACATCCCTTTACTAAGGGATAAAATAATAATCCCTTTGCTAAGGGATTTGGATCCGAGACTTGGTGCAATGAGAACAGCCTGCATCTTCTCTATCCCTAGCAGAACTTGCTTCACCTCCAGATGCTCTGATGCTTCAGCCCTGTGTCTTGCACTGGTTTTCTCTCCCTTCTGTAGGGGGTAGATCTTGTGGTGGTTTGAAGCAGTGAGGCTGTTTTGTTCATGTGTTCCAGGAGTCTCAGGTAATGTATTCGGAGCTTGTCTGTAACTGAAACATAAATTGAAATGAAAACCACTGTTTGCCTCTGAGAAAAAGTGAGCCAGCTCGTGGTCTGCTGTCAGTCCCAGATGGCAAAGGAGAGCAAGGGTGGCAGCTCCAAGAAGGATATTGTGCTAATGACGCACGGTTGTAGGAACAAAGGGAGAGAAGCGAGAGCTGCTGCATGACTGCCCTGCCGTGAGGTGCTTCGTTCTGACATCTACTAAATCACGTTAAATCACGCAAATCCAAAGTTCTGACCGGCTTGGCTAGAGGAAGCGCTATCATCTCCATTGCACTGCTCCATATTATCCCTGATGGGCCAAGCTCAGACATCATCTGCCAGTCCATGATTTTCCTTGTATCTGTACCGCTGCCACTGTGGATCACATTAGAAAAGACACAAAAAACAAAATGCAAAAGAAAAGATGTCCCATCCAGGCAACAAGACCACCTCTTGGCAAGAACAAGAGCTAGTTCTTACAAAGCAAGCATCATACCCATGAAATTTATTAGCCAACAGATAAAATTGATGTGAAGATCATACTCCAAATATTTTATGTAGAGTGCAGCAAATACCTAAGAATAATTCCTAACAGGATTTCAAGGAATGAGAAGTCTTTACTGTTATGCCAAGAATTTCTCCGTTCTGCACTTTGGCGGGAGTTTAAACTCTTTTGTTAAGCAGCTCCAAAATCCCCAGGGTGATTAATGTGAAGCCACCGGAACAGAGGAATCACAGTCCAGCTCCTACTATGAAAAATATAGAACATAGTAGCAAAAAGTCTTTCACTTCCTTAGCTTTGGTTTGAAAACGTCACATTTATACAATCCTTTAAAAGAAACTTGCATCATTCCCTGGCAGGAAAGGTCCGTGTGAGAAGTGAGATACATATTATTTAGCAAAAATTTACTTATTGTTATTATTATTTAGCATACTGCCAAAAATAAGTTCTGTGTAGACCATCAGATGTTTGCTAAAGTTAATCACACCTCTCACATCAACTGTAAGGCACTTGCATAGGAACAGGCATTTCCTGCATTACCCTTGTGTAAAACTTGGCACTCGGAAGAAAAAAAGGGTGAGGATTCTCTGAAGCCCGTGGCAATGTTTTCTTTTCTGCTAAAACAACTACATGTAAGGATGTTGCACACAAGTTTTCCAGGTTGCTTGACTGAGGTTGAACACCTGATGTAGTGAGCTAAAGCTTGACGCTAATCATCCAGTCGGGCCAGTTTTTCTAACTCTTTCAAAGACATAGCTCTTCTGCTGACAACTCATACATGTCATGAGATGCTGATATGCATTTAAACAGGTTCAAACAAAGAAAAAATGCCTTGGAAATAAGGTTTCCTTTGATTTTTTTTTTTTTATTCAGAGACTGAAGCCCTGCAGAAGCCATAAAGAGGTCATACCTTCTACTGGATCTTTTCCTAGAAAATGTCACTCGGTGCTGGGGGAGAAAAGAGCACCTCAGGAGCACATTTGCTCTCAAGAAAAAGCACAGTGCAGTTAGTTAATTTCCTGGCATTGTAGGAATAGAGGTTTGCACTGAGATGGAGAGCCTAATACTTGTAAGCCAATACCAGCTGATGAAGGTAGTGTGGTTCAGTCTTCACCACTGGCAGTCATCCCAAGACACGCAGAAAAAGTAGTCTGTCTTAAGAGGTGCATGTCCCCCTCTTGTCAGTAAGCAGCAAATTTATTGGCAGATATTAGAGGCGAAGAGTCAGATGCAAAGGGACTCACTTGCTCATGCTTCTCACACATTTCAGTTTCTCAAGAAAGATTTCAACCTCGTGCTTATCTGCTCTCTATCTCACAAGTACGATGAAGACCTTTAAAGCTCACCATGTGACATCTTACACAAATACTGTATTCACACTTAAACTCCTTACTCCAGAAGTGCCTTCTGCCTCAGATTTGTGCCATGATACAACCTGGTAAAAGTCACTTATGCTCTTTAGAGGCTGGCTTTTGGAAAGCTCCCAACACTCCTCTCCTAGAGCTCCACAGAGTATATAATAATCATAAATTTAGTCTGTTTTTAATGTAACATGTTTGTGTGGGATGTAGCACTGTCCTCCCCATTTGGCAGGTGAGGAGGCTGACACATCATCTACTAACAGCAACATTTGCAAATATTTTCCTAAAGTTAAGCACTAAATTCTTATTTTGACATTTAAAGAAAAGAAATAGCCTGTTTCAGCCCTCTTTTTCTCCTGAAGTTAATGGCAGCTTAGGATATTAATCAGATTGCTGACCTGTATGTTAACCTTTTAATGGGTTTAGGTGCCTTTCTGACAGCTTCAAGCTGTTGCTCAAAGGACAGGATCCTGTAACAGAGGATGTAGCAGAAATAGGAGTGATTCTCAATACCTTCTTTCTATCTTGTAGATGATTATTTGTCTATTTTAATCTTAAACATTAAAGGCTGCACTAAAGTAGCTTGCAATTGTCTATCTCAAAATCTAGCATTCTGAAATAGGACATGCTCAAAGTAAGACTGCTCATCCAACTATAATTCTCATACTTTTTCAGACATTTACTAGGACAAAGCCTTAATTATGTCATCGAATAATTATTGTTTTTTTCAAGATCACTGTCTTCTAGAACAGTGGATAGACTCCTGAGATAGTGAGTAGATTCTCAGTATTTCATGGTTGTCCTTTGAGCAAGGGTGAAGAAGCTGTCTTTAAGTTCTTCTCAAATTAATCAAAATAATTTTATTTCATAATTCTCCTATAAGACATGAGGATATATGTCTTGTCCATAAAACTGATATAAAATTGATACAAAAACACTGTAAACAAATTTGGGGCACATGGATTGGCCAGCCTATATCACCTGACATAATATTATCATATATAAATTCATATATAAAAGCACAGCTTTCAGTTACTTTGGTACCACATACATGTGTCCAAAGCTTGAAATCAGATCAAGGCTTTCAAGTAATTTAAAGAGAATTTGAGAATTGTCAAATTGTTGGAAAATTGCAGTCCAGACAGTTTAACAATATTTTAAGCAACTGCAAGCAAAGTCTACAGCAGCAAGTGCTGCAAAGCTTTCAAGCAGTGTCAAGGTAGCAGTTCTTAGTCATGCACATAGGGATGGACTGTCAGGCAGATTCAGAAAAATAGAGGGGCACCTTTGCCTTTGCTTTTTTTTTTTTTTTTTCCTGTTCAGAATGATATTTCTTGCAGTTCCAAACCACTGTCAAACAGTCTGTCTTCTTGGAAATCTAGATGCATCCATTATCTCTTGATATTTTTTGTGACTATGTGCTATTTAGACAAAAGAGAAGCTATTCATCTAGGAATAGTTTGACAGTATAAATGGTGTTATTTTGGGTTTGGGGCTTTTGTTGTCACTATTAATCAGAGACAGTCACATTTTTTTTTCCTTATGTTATAGTTCATCTAAGAAATCTGGCAAGTTGTTTTGCTAGGCAGTGCTAATTTTGATATTCTGCCTCATTAGAAGACCAATTTTCATCAGGTTTTCTGCAGTAGCTTTTCACTGTATCACTTGTATCACTATATCATAGTATACAAGGCAAAATGATATAAAATATGCAGCAAAGGCTGAGGAAGATGCCTTGTTCCCATAGCTCCTGACATACAGGCAAGCACACATGGACCTTTTTTTTTTATGGTTTTACTGTATGCCTGTGCAATGCAGCCCTGGTGCTTTATTAGCTGCTTTCTGCAAGAAAGGAACTTAAGGTGCTGTGTGTCACAGGGAGCCCCAGCAAGGAGTCACAGGGACGATCAGGTCTCTGACACATGTGTTTGTGGGGTGGGATGGGGGGAATAATTCCCAGGTTTGTGAGCTCACAAAAAGTTTGAATATTTTAACTGATAATTCAAGTTTGTGAGGGTGTGATTACTTATCTAATGCAGATAGATATAGTGTGATATAATAGTCTCTAATGAATCATTTTCAAATGACAAATAATTAGTGTCACTAGCTCATTCTTTTCTCACATTCAAAATAAAATTCAATGAGCTTCTCAGTAACATGCAAAAACACTTTCCATCTGCAATCTGAAAAGCAAGAAAGTTCAAAAACATTTCTCATATGGTTAAAAATGGGATAGATGATCTCCTGTGTTGCATTGGTTAAGACAGCCAAGGATCTAACTAAAGAAAAGAAAGGGGAGAACAGAAAGAAAAAATGCAATAAAACCCCAGAATGTATCCTTATAACTTTATCCTTACAACTTTAGCAACCTGTCTGAAATAAGGACATTAAAGTGAGGAATATTTAATATTTTAATTAAATATTTCATCAGCTCAGAAATATTCTCAATTCCTCCTTGTCTACATATATGAATTTTTTAAAAAAATATATCGGCAAAGTATTCAATATCCAAAAATATTCGGCATCTTATGTAATTAGCAAGAGCATAGCAAGCAGTATTGGGAGTAGCACAGTAGACTATTGGTAATAAGGAAAAAGCAGAACTTGTGCTTACCCCTATTACCTAGATACAGTATTCTGTTTTCTCCTTTCCCTTGAAACAAGACATTTTGTTCCATAAACAGAGATCATTGCACATTTCGAGATTCCATTAATTTATAACTCATTATTCCTGAAAAAAAAAAAAAAAAAAAAANAAAAAAAAAAAAAAAAAAAGAAAGAAAGAAAAAAAAAAGGCAAGAGTGCTATTACTGGAGGATAGAAAGAAGAATCTGTTGCATAAACTTATTTTGACTGGTGTATCAGAGCATGCTTGGGTCTACGTGGTCACTGGGAGTTGTAGGTAAGTCACTGACATTTAATAAACTTCATTAAAAGGTCATTTATCAGATGCTATAGTCTTGCAAATTCATTTAAACAGCTATTCTTTTATCATCTTGCAATGATGCGTAGAGAGCCCAATTACCCATAAGGAGTCCTTGGACACAGCCTCTCCATAGGATGCCAAAACACACATGCTGTTGAACACCAGCCCTCTTTTTGTCTGGAGTGCTTCACAAAGCATCCTTGGTGACATATAATGCAAAGCTGACAAGGCTGGCGGTATCCTTTTAAGAAAAAGTCTGAGATAGAGAAAATGAAATGTTTTCACGGTTCAAAAAAGGAGAACTTCAAAAAGATTTCAGAGAGTTGTATTTTGGCTGTACTCCAAAGCACTTCAGAGCTGACTGCCAAAGTATTATGTCTCCAGCAAGATAAGAATATCTGCACATATACACACACACACACATATATGCATGCACACACACACACAAATATTAAAATGCATTTCTAAAAACCTGTTCAAATAATTTTAAGTGATTGAAGCTGACACGAGCATGAAGACTGCATGCAAGATGGCAATCCCTCATTAATGGTGGTGTTCTGCCCTTATGTCTGCAATCTGCAGAAACCTTGCCAGCATGAGGACTCAGGAAACAGCCAGGCTCTGAGCACATCTCCTGCCCTCTTAGCACAGCACTGGAGGCACCTCTTCCAGCAAGACGCAGAACTGCTCTCCAGCAAAATTAGGGCACTGCGTACCCTGTGGTACCTTATCTTGCACATTAGTAGGGAGATTATTGCTTTTCAGCTGTTAGATTTTGTTAATTCTGAAAACTTGCTGTGAGTTTATTTATTGATTAATATTTCTTTGTTAAATATATTCTGAAGTCAACTGTTACTTTTACTACTCTCCAGTACCATTTTAGTGTTACTGAAAAGCGGATGAATACCGTGAATGTCTGATGAAGGGTAAGTGTTCACAAGCATGGACAATTCTCCAATACCTGAATATGAAAGTGAAAAGCAAGTGTAAGTGTCATTGTGGCAACCAACTCAACCTTTTCTTTGGCTGGGACAATTGCCCAGCTTGGCAAGTTGGTGGGTGGTTGTGCCATTAACTTATTCACCATATTATTTATTAAATTACTATCTACTACCTCCATTAGCCATAGGAGGAATTTAATGAAGGAGAGAGGAACCAGGAACTGCCATGGCTTTTTTTTTTCCTTTCAATTAAGTATTTCATTAAAAGCACCATGCTATTCAATTACTTGTAAGTTACGTGATGATTTAATACAATTCTGTAATTTGGTAGAGGCAGAAAGGAAGCCTGTGCTAATTAGCTAAATTCCTTGAATAGAATGACAGAAGAAATAAGAAAGAGCTGAATTCCATCATGTGATCTTTGATGTTAATGTAACAATAATTCCTCTTGTAGGTGGGTACTATTAGTATTCAACAAGATTCTGAATATTCAACAATAGGCAGTTATTTTGGACTGAGCACTGATGTTTGAGCTCTCCTCTGTTATTAAGCACGCTAATTTGAAAGAAGCTGCTAGTAAAACTAGCTAGAAGTAAAAGTAGCATTGCAAGATCAGCGCATTAGCGGGTATGTTTTGTCAGAAGAACACAATGGACAGTTCAATAGCTGCCTGTGAATTGACAAATGAGGGAAGGAGGTGGTTTTCTAGGGATTTTAGGCTGCTTTAATTCCAGTAATCAAACTCATTCTAAATATTTGTGTAGCTATGCTGTGAAAAGGATTATAGAAAGATTATTGGAGAAATTCTGTCAGGGTTGGACAAGTGGCTGAAGACACAATATAAATGTGAGCTCAGCTCATATCAGAGATTCCTTTAGTAAAGTTTGGCCCAAGTTCTGTGATTAAAATTAATGCAAAATGAGACTTTCTGTTTTGATGATTCTTTAACCTTGAATGATAAGAGAATGTATTCAAGGAACTTGGTGATACCACTGTAGTACTTTTCCACTTTGTTTTGTGATGTGACACTTTATAATTTGGAGAATTAAGTGCATGGATAAGTAAACCAAAGAGTGGCCCACACCTCCAGCCCAAGGAGCCCAATGGTTGCTCACTTAAAATGTTTAATTGTAATACTTACATCCAGACTTTGCATGTGCACAAAGGAGTATCTTTTTGCACAGAGTTGCTGAAAACTGCATGTCTTTATAGGAAAAAGAAGTTTCACAACAAATAAAATTATTTGAGAAAATGAGAAATTATCGCCATTTTCTGCAATATAAATGAAGCAGTTGATAAATCTCTCACCATCTGGAGCAGGCGTATGCAGATTTACAGCAGCCCAGGCTGGAGCACTGAAGTCCATGAGGTTGTGTGGATTTAGTAGGCGGTAAAATTCAGCTAAGATCTACAAGACATGAGACAGCATAAGGTGCCTGCGATCTTGTGTAAACATTTGGAAATTGGGATTTACAATGACATTGTGGACAGAGTAGTAGCTAGGCTGAGAACATGAGAAGATGAATAGCTAACATAGACTGAACATGAGGCTATTACGAAAATGACAGATGATCTTAGTGCTTTCTGAGATTAGCAGGGAAGTACTGGAACCTTCAGCAACCATTAGTCATATTTTCTAAATTGCCACATTATCATGCTGGCGAGATACTGAGGCATAGAATACATGTCCTGTCTACAGACTGCATAAGTACAGAGAAACACCTTATAAATTCTGCTTTAGTCTAAAAAAATGAACTTTCAAAATAATGATGTAATTTAGGTTAAATAATTCACAGACTCATTCAGCAAAGGAAAAAATCATTAGCATTCTACTTTTTAATTCTAGGCGTAATAAAGGTGAATGTACTTTAATTATTTGCTCTAATTTAGACCACAACTCAAGCATTCAGTTTTTTGATTCGGCCACTCCACTATTTCTGTGTTCAGGTTTGAGATTAAGGGGAAAAAAAAGAGAGAGAGAAAGAATCCAGAAAACAGTTTCTGCCAGCCAATAGACAATTCATTTCACAGAAGACTGAAAAAGGGCATATATCTCAAAGGACTGGTAATAAAACATGATTATTGGAATCTAAGCTATCAAAACCTTTTGTACTTGCAATGTCAATTCAATAGATTATAATAATTAATATGCAAAAGATCAAAGTGCCCAATTAACAGTGACATTTGAACTACCATTTGTAGTAATATTCTTTGAATGACAATTACAAGTATGCGCACAGAGATTCTTTAAAAAAGGATATAAATATTACAGGATGATAAATCAAATATATATAAATATCTCAAGACAGGGAGTGAGGAGGATGGGGCTGGCCTCTTCTCAGTGGTGGCCAGTGATAGAACTAGGGGAAACGGCCACAAATTGAGGCACCAAAAGTTCCACAGGAACTTGAGGAAGAATTTCTTAACAGTGAGGGTGACATAGCCCTGGCACAGGCTGCCCAGAGAGGTGGTGGAGTCTCCTTCTCTGGAGATCTTCCAAACCCGCCTGGACACCACCCTGTGCCCTGTGCTCTAGGGGACCCTGCGTGTGCAGGAGGGTTGGACTAGATGACCTCTAGAGGTCCCTTCCTTCCAACCCTAGCCATTCTATGATTCTATGATTCTATATGCATCTTTTATTACAGAAAAAAAAAAGTCATTAGCTTTTGCACAAGAATTGTTTTCATAACCTTTCTGGAAGTATGCAGAACTGCTACATTTGAATTTGTCATTCTGATATTTCTAATAATATTACTTACATATGTTTAACATAAAAAATATATATATCTTCTTGAGATAGGAAAGTAAATTCTCAGATTCACCTGGAAGTTTGCTTTTAGAGAAAGCTTGTGTTTCAAAGCCCATCTCCAAGCAAAGCTAGGTATGCCGGAGATCTGCATTAATTTTCCAGTTATCAGGTACTATATGATCCTTCAAATTCACTTTGTGTTCACTACAACCATCAACGTGGAACAAGTCAGCAGTGTCCAGAGGACAGTGTTTGTCTCTGGAGTGTCAGCAACATGCAGCATATGTGACAAAGCTGATGCGAGGTCCAAACACCAGCCCGTGTACAGTTCCTGCCGAGGAAGGGGGACTGCAGGTTCCTGCATCAACCATCTCACACTTTGCTACTATATCCTGCAGCATCAATGACTACAGGGAGGCTAAATGAACAGGACCTATTCTGTGTCCTCGAGGCTTCTGGCAATGCGCAACTTGAATCCCTGTGGTACAATCCTGTACTCTTCAAAACAATGGTCATATTCATTTTGCCTAGAGAGACAGTCCCTGAGCCATGGTGGCCTTGAGGCCACCCAGGAGTTCCTTGGGAGGTGGTCTGGGAGAAACAACATGCCACAAAGGGACTGTGATAGCAATCCAAGAGTACAGGCTGTGCTAATCCTGCTTAGTTTGCTAAGGCAAACACAGGCGGTTTATCTTTGGGAAGGAGGATGAGGCCAGAGTGGTCTGTGCCATCCTGGATAGTCCCATCGGCCAGGGCTTGGCCCTACCCTCACCTGCTTCAACCCACAGGGCACAAGCACCAAAACAATCTTGGCAAGGTGCCCAAACTTGGCCCAAGCTAAGCTACTGAAATCAATATCCTGTTATGAAAAAATATATATATTTTTAATAAAGAAAAGCAATTTGAAAATATTTCACTTATTGTATTCAATGATTGAAAATTATGATTTTCTTAACAATTCAGACTTCATATTAAATGTTGAAATGACATTTTCTTAATTTCTTCTTTTTTCACAAGAAAAAAACATTGAGCAGACCAGCTCAGGGAGTTTCTTATTCCTTGAAAATGGTTGTTTTAAGACTGATAAAATAAAGAAGTGCAAATATCTGCTGAGATGGACTTTACATAGGACTATATGTGAGCAGTGACAGGAACGTGATATTCTCCAGTTTGCTGTGCATTTAGCACTATGCACAAAAAATTGTGAGTAGTGTGGCAAGGAGCACGTTCTGTACAGAATTTCTGCTGCTATAGCTGATCTGAGAAGTTGGATCACAAGAAGTGGATGTTAGCATGCGAGAGAGAACTAGGGTAATGTTATAAATAAAGATAATCATAACCTTGTCTTGCTCTGAATTGACATACAGGCAGAAAAGGCTTATCAGAACAGATGGCTTGATGTACACAAATAAAACTTTGTGCATATGTTATGAGACATGAAAGTCCTTATTGTTTCAGGCACACAGATTTTGATGGGAGAAACAATAACAGAAGTTTTGAATTATGAACACGGCTTTATCTGCAAAGCTCCTGAGTGGAAACTTAGCATAGAGGAGTAGATTCCCCACTGATCTCACCACATTGGCTACACAAACAGCATAAGTGAAGCTGACAGAAGTTCCCTGCCTTCTCTAGCTCTGCCAGGGGGGTTTGGTAGCATAGTACTATCTAGTAAAATGACATAAAACACTGCAGCACCAGCCAACACTGCTCCCTATCCTACACAGCTCACACTAGACCCCTGTCCTGAGCAGCAGAGTTCAGTCTGGACTGCATTAATGTAGTAATGAGTTGGTCATAAAAGCTGAACCTTCCTCCTGTCTGGAGATCTTGTATCTTTTCTTGTAGATTGGAATACTCTTCTGTCTACAGTGTCAATGAGGAGGAAAAAGAACCCGAACTGCAGACTCAAAGTATCTCAGAATAGTTTAGAAAATGAAAAATGTTCATATTATATTCAGGGGAATGGGAGAGATGGGAGATGGAATCACAGACTCATAAACACAACCAGAGTGTCATCAATATTGTATTTGTATTTCACATGAGAAATGCTAAGAGATTTGTTTTCACAGAAATGGGATGTATATAACTGTAGTTTGAATGAAAATATATTTGAATTTCATACATTTCACAAGGATTAGGCACACACTCATCTTTCTTAGAATCTGAAATATTATCACTGCCTGTCAGCTCTAACTTGAAAAATATTTAATTAACACTATTACGCCTTTCTTCACCTTCTCCTGATGACAACCTTACAATTGGAATTCTGCACATAAATTTTGGTGAGCAGGTAATAAAATGACTGTGCACTGTAACAATATGATAATTAGATATGATAATGTTGTTTCAATCTTCGGTAGGTTAGGTAAGAAGATAGTCAGATGACAGGGAAGAAATGGGATATTGTGAATGAAAATAATCTAACTTGGTCTTGCCATGAATTTATATAAGGATGAAATAAAATGTTATCAGAACAGGAGTCCTGATCAATATAAATGATAATTTTGCCCATGTAGTTAAATGTGACATCCTTATTGTTCCACCTTCATTGCGTTTGGTGGAAAATTTGGCATAACTAGTTTTGAATTACGAACACTCTTTAAAAAGGAAGGAGAAATTCACTGATTCACACAACTACAGTTACATCTCTTAACAAGTAAAATCAGGAAACATGACTAGTTTACAGAGAAGAATTGGAATCAGTGGAAGATCCACATTTATGCAGACTTACTAGACCTAACAAGGCTCATTTTACTCAAATCATTATTAAATAGAAATAAGTCCCTGCAGCCTTGCTTTAATTTAAGGGTGACAAAGTAGAGAAACACAATATACGGGCAAAAGCTTGCAGAGAATAAATGAATGAATACATAAGGAAATTAAATCCTCTGATGTGAAGTTTCATATCTGCACAATCTGCTCATTACATTTCACAACAACCCTAAAATTCAAGAAACCAACTGTCAAGTGGATAAGAGCATGTGAAGCAAGGTCTGTCATCCAAGAAAGAAGACAATACTAGCCTTGCTAGGGATTCCTAGAAGGAAAGAGAAGAAAAAAAGACAATCACATGGCTTATTCATTTGCAGTAGAATGGATTTGCTTCAGTGCAAATAAGCAGAGCTGTGATGGAACAGCCACCTATCAGCAAGTCACGCTGTGTGCAAATGATTTTAAATGGTTCTGTGCCTATTGTACAATCCCTCTTCAAATGATATGCTGCTAAATTCTTTGGGAACATTTCTGCTTTAGAATTCCCTATAATATTATATACATGAGCCATTCACATGAGTGAATGAATTTTTATTCATTTGCCAAATACAAAACGAAATAAAATGGATCAATAGATGACATGGTTTATGCTGTATATTGTCATTATGTAGCACTATCATTATATGCACTATACAATGTAATCATTGTATAACATTGCTTGAATTGTCCATTGACACAATTGTTTAAATTGCAAATTTTGTAGTATGGAGTTGTCTTCCTTGGTTGCCTTCTGTATGCAGGAATACAATGTGAGCTACAAGCAGTTATGATGGTGGTAGTTTCCCCTTGTAACATGGAGTATTTCTACTGCAGTGAGGTGTTTCTTCACTGGGATTCTGTGGGCATCACTGAATATACTGCATATTAATTATATGCGGTATACTACAATGTATAGATAGTCTTTGTCCATGGGCTGCAAGAACTGAAGAAACAATGCTTTAAGAATTTTAGGTTTGAAATGTTTAAAATACTATAGTGTATATCAGTAGCCCAATGCTCATGGTTCTCACAGCTGTTCAGAATTCTTGTAGTGTGAAGAATGGAAAATTGGAAACATAGATGTGATAGAGTGATAGCTTTAAAAAGGCAGAGATAGTGAGTGCTCCTCTAAGGCTGAAACAATTAACTTAAAATTAACCTAAACAGTTCTAGCCATGCTATTGATTCCTTGCATGGCCTCCAGAGATGGGTTTTGTTTCACGTCCAAGGACATTAAATGAAGATAACAAAATACATTTCACCTCATAGTAGGGGTGTAATCGTTAATTTTTATGATTCACTTGAGCATTATTGTGATGAATGCTCTAGAAAGAATCCAAGGAAAGGAATACTTCTTAATTCATTATATGATGTAACTGCTAATTAAGTGATGAGGACAAAAATACTGAACAGATGTTGCATTCTGCAAACATCACACTGTGTTGAATGAAGCTGGGAATGGATGCATGGAAAAAAACCCAGATACAATAACATTACTAAGCATTCTATCATAATGCATATTCCCAGTGTCAAATGAAGGCTGCATGAGCAGCCTCAGTTCATGCATTTCATAACCTCAAACACTTGGCTTTTCAAAATGAACATTGTTTCTTAATGTAGACATTTTGGTGGATCTTGTGTGTAATATTTAAAATTGTAGTGTGCAAAAAATCTCTTCTTAAAAAGAAAGACAGAAGTCACCCCAACTGATTACAGCTTACATTATGTGGAATCAGCACTATCTTCTGGCATATTAAATAGAGAAGCTAAGAGATTATTAGATGACCATTTCTTCAATTCAGCAGATGAGTAGCATGGGAAAAACTCTTATTGCTGCGAGAGAACTACCGGTAGGCTCCTCTAGACTTTGATTTCTCAGCAGTCTTTTAATAAAACACTTACGTACATTACAATTGAGGCATGACTTTCAAGTGTCACCTTGGCCTACCAAGATCAGCTAGTATGTTTGAAAATAAGTACATCCCTACATCCTTGGTTGGATCAAGACCCTTCTTTGAGTCTGATATTATTCAAAACCTACTAAATTTGCTCCAGCCACTGCCACTCCTTATAAATCTCCATTGTGCTTAACAGATAATAATATACAGCAATATTGGAATTAAAATCAAGAGTTTTGAAATATATTATTATTTCTAAAATAGGAATTGTTCTTAGGTCAAACCACTCAAATTTCAAACATACTGGATATTTTTCTGAAGGGCAGAAGCAGATTAGTAGCCTATTGAAAAAAAATAAAAAGATAAGGACTTGAGAAGACTTCTTTGAAGTAGTTTCATTTAGAAGGAAAAAAAAGAAAATAAAAAGGAAAGAAAAGGAAAAGAAAAAGGAACAATAGAGAAAAGAAAAAGAAAAGAAAAAGAAAGAAAAGCCTTGGTAGTCTCTATGCCATGTCATGTGCCAAACTGCAATTTGGAAAGACTGTTTGTGGCTGCTAAGATTTAATACATATCTGAGATGTGTATTCTTGATGGAAAACTCTCTGATCTTCAAGGCAAATGTTCTATAGGAAACACATACTCCTCACGGTATACAACTATCCTCTTCTGCAAGTCAGTTGTCTCCTGTCAAGGAGAAACTTCTGTGTGTTGCATCGAGTACTGCAAGAGACTACAGCAGCACCTCAAAGCAATAATAGTTGAACTCTTCAAGCAGCAAGCTTGTTTGGAAGAAAACATGTCTTCTGGAAGCTCTGTGCAGAGATCTCAGCATCTCCATCACAGACACAAATCACAGGTACAGAATAGCTGCAGCATCAAAATGGGTGGGTTTGTGCTTTGTGGCCCACAAAATTTTATCCTGTCAAGCTGCTGTGTAGAACATTTGAAATTGGGTTATTATTTGAAAGTTATCTCTGTGACCGAAGTGGTTAGACACTTTTAAAGTTGTTGAGATGGAAACTAGTAATGAGAGGATTAAAATAAGCAATGAAGTAAGCAAACCTCCTACTGCATCCCTCCTGAATTAATTGGGAACCTTTTGTTCCTCTAAATGAAATGACAGACTAAGTGATGTTGCCTGAATTGTAAACTAAACAGGGTATCTCTAAAAGACATTTACAGAAGTTAAATTTCTTCAGTAGAATATTCTAATGAGGAGAATATAGAAGAAAAATACAAAAGGGTAAATGAAGAAAGATAGATATGTAGTGACAGAAAATAATTCAAAAGAGTTTTAGGCTACAACATTTTTTTCCTGACTTTTATCAAAATTGGGAAATAGATCAAGGATTCTAGGATATAAACCACATGTCAGACTAAGGCATTTTTGATTGATAAGTTTTCACCTAAAGATTGCCAAAGAAAAGTTAGTACAATTATTCCTATCTTATGGATAGGAAACCTTGAACAGAAAGAGATAATGACTTTCTTTTTTTCCCAGAATTATGTGGCATGTTAGTGGCAGCAGTGAATAATAAAACAGAAAGTAAGATTCTGGATTCTTACTTTGACATTTTACACCATGTTGGCTTCTAGAAAGGAGAGACAACTCAGGACTGAAGGACAGGGAAAGACCGTCACTACATCTTTTGATGAATCTCTGATGAATTTTACTCGGGAGCAGAAATAACAAGAAGAAATAACAAGAAGATGCATCTTGCTGCCTTCCTGACACCACTGTGAACCTGGTACAAGTGTTTCTATGTCTTTTATGGGTTTGCTTAGTATTATTTGTATGTTTGGGGGCACTCTCCACGACATGGCTACTTTCTGAAAACAAAGATTCTAACATTAAGCACAAATGTGTATATTATCTTCTCTTCCTTTCTCCATCAATCTTTTTTTCTTTCTTTCTTTTTAATTTCTTGAAAATTGGTAGTAATTGAATATATCCGGATTTGCTTGTTCTATTACTTGGTCTATTTTTTCACCACACTCATTACCTTTTCAAATTTCACTGTCATCTCTAAGCTGTTACAGGAAAATCATATATGCTGAGATGAAGCACCTCTGGCTGAAAACTTCTTCCCTCGTGCAAAGAACACTAGGAAAACATTTACCACCTTCCAAATTCCTAGAGAGTTCCCAAAATATTGATCTTATAATTGTTTGAGATTTTCTCATTTTTGTATGAGAGTACCTTTTTCACCTAGTTCTGGAGCCCAATTAATTTAAAGAAAAAATGTAGAAAGAGGAGAGGAGAGGAGAGGAGAGGAGAGGAGAGGAGAGGAGAGGAGAGGAGAGGAGAGGGAGAGGGATTAACACTGCAACTTAGGCAGTCTGACACTATCTGTTGCTAACACATGCAGGAGATAGGCAGTGGCATTTTAGGCAATCCCTCCAAACAGAAGTAAAATTATGGAAAATTAACAAACCTCTATAGTTAAAAGGAGTAATATGTACACAGATCAGCAGTGTAATGATGAAAATTGTCACTGATCATATCAGTCAAGCCAGCCTGTAGGACAAGGAGCCGACTGGAGACAGAATAGCTAAAGCATTGTCTTTGTGCCTCAGCTGATCAGTCAGCTGGCGAAAACTCCCAGCCGGAGGGAGCTCCGTGCTGCCGGCCCTCTGCAGACCGAGCGGCCCTGCTGCCCGGGAAGGAGCCGCCGAGCAAGGCACGCAGCGACGGAGCGCACGCTCAAGGCAGAGAGCGGCCTCAAGGACACTCTGAGCCGGTACACCATGTGAGTGGAAAGGTGACTGAAGAAGAACCTTACGGGAATTATTTACAGCTCCATTCTCACGTATTCACAGGAGTCACACACTACGTCTCTGTTCCAAACGTGCTACTGCCACTTCTGTCCGGAAAGAGTGGTGAATGAAAAATACCCTAATTTGCAGGCATTTTGCTGCCAAATTGAAGGCCCCAATGGAGAAAACACACCAACATGGAAAAAAGTAGCGATATTACCCTCTATAATCATTATGAAAACACCTACAAAATTGAGTGACTACTGGCCTCTAGCTAGCAATAGCCCTGGTGCCAAATCAAAACACAATAAACATGTTATTTGTGGTTATTAAAGTAATCTCTGCTTTTTGGAATGGGACTAGAGAAAGGAAAGGATATTTTCACCTCTCCTGTTACAAGTGCAAAACTGTGCAGCAAAGGCAGCAGCTGAAAGTGGAATGAGTAAATAAGCATGATGTATATTTATGTTTACTTGCACATTATTAGCTATACTTGCAGCTCTATATATCCATCTTCATTCAATGCTTCAGTGTAGAAACTAAGAAGCATTCTGTATGTGATATATCTTATACACGTGAACAACAAAAAAAAACTATATTGGATGGGTGAGTCACAGCAACCAATGTTCTGCACATACTCAAATGTTTACATGAGTGATATATAATAATTGTTACTACTTTAAGTGGTCATTACAGATGAAACAGACGTTAGCTAGTTAAAATGAAATACATGGCTCAATATGGATTTCTTGGTAGTAGTGCCCAATTTTCACTCTTGTCACTTTAAGTATCTCTCTATATCTATGTATCAATATCTAAGTCACATCTTGCTGTAGTGCAGGAAAATATGCTTACCAATCAAGATGAGCTAAGATAAGGATTTCAAATAAGAATGGTACAGAACCCTATAGTGATTCACCCATGTAAACATAATAATCGAGAGTTTCCACTGCTTTCCTGTACTTCAAGTTTCAGAACTGCTTAAAAGCATATGAAAAATACTTGCTCATGAGGGCAGCTCATGTCTGGGTCGTACCTCCTGCAGAATCCTCTCTTGCCCAGATAACAAAGCTGCCGATCACCGCTGAAGTAAATCCTCTCACATCCCCTCTACCTTTGCTGCTCCTCGTCCTTAGTATTTGGCTGTAGGTGCCAGCAGTCACCATCAGAGACGGTCCATGCCTAGTACTAGGACTGTCTCTACAGGACCCTGACCTCGTGGAGGAGGTACTGAGGGGGGGAAGCGAGGGCTCTTCTGCACCCTTCCTAGTACATGGCTTGGGATACTAAGCAGTACTCATGTCTCTGTGGACTATTCCCGCTTGCTTCCTCAAACCTCAGCCTATTACTGCCTGCCTTCCCAGCCCTCAGCCTTCAGACTAGTGCTGACTCTCTAAATATGACTATTATTTTGCCATAAATCTGCCCATCACCAATACTCCTGGGGAGCATTACACTGGTTCTCAGCCCAGACTGCTGAAGTATTCACACGTACATTTTATATCTTCTTCAGGGCACTGGATCTGTTAGCATCATTTGCAAAGAGGAAAAAATATATATCTATAAATATATTTGAAGTAAAGAGACTTCAAAAGTTCTTTCTCTGTGGTCTGCCTAGACGTAGATTTACTGACGCAGGGAAGTGTCCAGCAGAGCTTTAGTGCTCTTGTTATTACTTGCCTCACATCATGTGGAGCAGTCACAGCCAGAGGGCTGGACTGTCTCTTAGTCTCAGCCCCAGCAAATTATATTCCTTCATTCAGGTGCTGATTACTGTGAAGGCCACTTTTTTTTTCTTCCCAAAAGAACAGAAATATCTCTCTCTCTCTCTCTCTCTCTCTCTCTCACACACACACACACACACACAGAAAAAACCCACAGAATTTGATTAATAGGAAGA
The DNA here is from genome assembly GCA_003342815.1 of Eudromia elegans. Lineage (NCBI taxonomy): Eukaryota > Metazoa > Chordata > Aves > Tinamiformes > Tinamidae > Eudromia > Eudromia elegans. Next base: position 127,767 of record PTEX01000333.1, on the reverse strand, counting down.
TTGTATATAGGAAACAAGTAAGGCAGATTGCCTTATAAAAATGGCAGTTGAAAATTCCCAACATTTCTTTATGCAGATTAGTAATGAGTTAGTCTCGGCGAAGATATCCCAACATTTCTGCAAGACTTGGTCATCAGGCCTCTCTCCACACTTTTGCTGAAGACTGTTTCTCTTGCTGATTTCTGTTCCTCCTTTAGACAAAACCACTTACCTACTACTACTTCATATACCACAGTATTTTAAGGAGTTTATAACACCTTCATGTTTTCGATTTTTAGTTTTTTCCAACATATTGCCAGTGCCATTTTGCTACATATCTGCAGGCATACATATTTTTTATTGTCCAGTGTTTTACTTGGTGATAATGGTATTTTTCCTACAGACAGACCTCTACAAGCCCCCAGCCACACGTCTTCTTTGGTCTCTACTGTTTGCATGTTAATACTACTAAAAGTAGCACTCTGGGGCATTCCTCTAGGAAATCACTGTTAAAATAAAACATTCAGCCACCTACACTGCTCCAGGCAACACAGTAGGTCTACTATAATAATACTGCCTTACAACACAGGTGTTGTTTTCCTTGACAATTGGGAAATGCTACACAGAACAGAAAACTCTTCTGTGAAGCCTCTACGTGACCAGAGAAACATATGAAGATATATAAATTTGCACACAAATAGGGTCAGTCATGGCATTCAAGCATGACTTGAAATAGAGACAGTTCCTTTTCCATGTGCCCATATTTCTTCCACTTTTCAAGCTACTCACACAGTCCCCTCAGCTAGGAATTTCACTTCTAGTGCAGTTACAGGGGAGAATAAAAGAAAGTTATTCCTCTGCTTCAGGTGTATCTCCTGCATCTCCACATGACTGGCCAGCAAAACCTGTTGCCCTTTCTTCATGGCATTCTCAGAAGAAGAAACACAAAGAATTCCTCATTCAACTCAGAGAACAAAAACATAGAGGAAGAGGCCTATGAAAGAAATGAGCCATGAAGAAAAAAAAAAAGAACAAAATAAAAAGGCTGAACTGAGGTTAGATGAGAAAGGGCATTCTAGGGAAAAAAGAAATAAAAGGAATAGTAACAGAAAAGAGACAAAAAAAAGATAAGGTTAAAGGAGAATTAAAGTTGGTATGATGAAAATAGAAGGGAGATAAGGCAAAATGATGCTGTAGAGGAAGTAGAGGACAGAGCACAAGATTACATGAGGCAGTCTTGAATGAAGAGAGACACAAAAAGATATTGAGGATCAGGAGAAAAAAAAAAAGCAGCAGCTATAATGTCGTTTTATAAGTAAATCTATTTTACCAGTCCTTCAGTATTTCAAGATGGAATGATCATTAAGTTATTAAGTATTTCCTGCATGCAGTTTCCAGCATTCATTCCTTGAACCAAACCAGTTTTGGAAACACAGGCCACCTACACTGTGAAACCTGAATGAACTGTTAGCAAAGGCCCCCACTGGATCGGCAGGCTTACGCCAGCAGAGAGCAGCTGTAAAGATTGAGCTGTTTTTAATTCAGACCTTCAGAATTCAGAGGGTACCAGCAGATTGCTTTGTTTTACATTTTCCCTCCCTCCTAATATTTCCAATGCACCAAAAAAAGAATCAAAGAGCTTTTACAATTGCTGTTCAAAATACAACACAGGTACCTTATTTAAAGGCAACCAAGTAGCTAAGCTGGTTAAGACGGCACAGTAACAATTTTGTAGGCAACTGAAGGTAACAGCAGAGTAGAACATAATGCCACCAATCCATATTCAATGGAGGATTTTTGCTGACACATAACTGTACAGGAGATCAACTGAAAAGTAGAACTACATGCAAAAGACCAAGTGACACCAAAATTTCACTCGCGATACAAAGGTTATATCCCCTGTACTAATGGATGGTGATTATATTTTATTCTATAATCTCATGTATGTTTGATTATGCTGCACCATGGTAGGGCAGAGCAGTAATAGCAGAACTGCAAGTGGCAGAATTTTGCCAAGTCGTTCCACATAGATATCAACCAGTTTTGATTAAATGAATAATAAGGACATTAAGACAAATTATTAGTTCGAGCAAGATCCATTGGTATTTATTTGGCTGTTATATAATTAAAACTGATCAAACTATTAACTGTGAACAATTGTTAGTCACATTTAACCTTTATTTTTGTTTGTGAGTCTTCTGTGAACAGACCATGACTTTTGGAGATTTCTTTATTATTGCCATCAGTTCTAATTGCTCAAAATCAGTGCATGAGTAAATAAAAAAGAAATAGCCTACAGGCTCCTTTGTACCGCTGATACTAAGCTGCAAGTCTACTGAAGTACTTGTGCTCAGTTGACTAACAAAATATGGTTACTCACTTAGCTATCTGATAGGATCCGTGTTCCCTCATTTTTAAAAAATGAGGAGGAGAGATAAAGGAAGTCAAGGGACTATTGAATATGTAGGGAGTGTAAGACAAAGAGGGTGGTAGGAAGGCCTAATAAATGGTACAAAATGCTGAGAAAATCCATCTAATCTATACAAGGAAATGTAATATATTTAATGAAATGAGAAACCTGCAATTAGAATGAGCAAGATTTTCATTTTCCACTATGTAATGGCAGAATGTGCCTAATAATCAATTCATATAGCTCTCTTGCAAAGTAAGAAAGTACTCTAATAACCATCTGTCAGGGAATTAAGAAATAAAGGCTACCTCAAAGCCTGTGAAGTAAGGCCTCTGTATCAACATTATACCCCAGTATACCTCCCAACTGAGCATTCATTGACATTCCCCCTTGGGTTTTTTTGCAAAAAAAGAGGGGGAAAAAGGTATCAAAGAGTATCTCTGCAGTGAGAGATCTTCAGTGTGCACCAGTCAAACCCTTGATCAGAATGGATCTCAGCTCTGCCAACAGGTGGCAATCAGCCAAAGTACAGTCAGGGAGCTTTACTGGTACCCACACAAATCCATGTCCCTGAAAGAGAGCTTCCAAAGTTTATCATCTATCTCCTAACTAAAGACCTTGTTTATCTTGTCTCCGTCCAGAGAAGCTGTGTTATGCTATGCTACCCTCCATCCAAAAAAGAATCTAATTTTTGAGCAATATTACCCCCTTAAATAAATAAATACATAATTTTAGTTAATATAGCATGACAGCTTAAATTAATAAATTTAAACTAACACCCCCAAATACTGGAACTCTAGCTCTTTTTGCTGTGTCTTCCAAGCAGCTCTTCTCTTTACCCCCTTCTGTCTATATTCAATATATCATTTTTGTGTGACGTGGAAAAAAAACATGCTCCGAGCCAGCTGGGAAAGTCTGGGTTATTTTCTCTTGAACATAGCAAACTGATTTAAAATATGGCAAAGGCATTTGTATGCACACTGAGCTCTTACAAAGCCGTGAGGGAATGGTGGCTGCTCAGCGGGTCACTCGCCAGCTGTTTTGTTTTACTGCTGCTGTCTCCCATTGGAGGCTCCCATTCCCTCCTAACCCTGAGCTTCCTTGTGTGCTACACACTGTCTAGACGGTCACGCAGAAACTCCCTCTCCGAATGCTCCCCAGGGCTCCCAACGCATAATTGCACCAAAGAGCAATTTACATGAGGGCTACGGATTGCAGCACGGATACTATCACTTCCATGCACAAATTCTCCTTCTCAGGAGTCGATATCCAAGACTGGGGTATCAAAGATATCCCAATCCAAGATTTCTGCCATTCAGAAAGCATAACAGCAAAAATGCTTTTTTCCCCCCCCAACATAGGCTGCCGGCGCACGGGGCACCACAAGCTCCTAGAGCCAGGAAGCTTGTTTGGTTTGGATTCCAGCAGCGTGCCTGCTCACCTACTCCTCAGTTTTGTGCATTTCTGGAACCAGTAAAGAGTGACAAAACAAACACTTTGGGGGTGCAGGATTAATTTAGGAATGAAAAGCAAAAGAACTGTAGATCCAGGCGCTTAGCCCTACAGATGAGGCTACAACCTCTTCCCCGTGACCTGAGCCCTTGGTGCAGCACGGCCTCCGCGACGGCCACGGCCGCTGCCGCTGCCCGCACGCGGGCCAGCAGCGCCGCAGGGCTCGGCACGGGCCACGCCGCGCGTGGGCGGCTGCAGAGGGGCCACGGCCCGGGTGCGCGGGGGGGACCTCGCGGCTGGCAGCGCGGGAACCCGGGGACTGCCCAGCCCCGGCCGCGAGGCCGGCGGGAGGAGCCCGCGGCGCCCGGGAACCCGCGGCGGCTCCGCCTCCCGCGCGCGCCCTCATAAGGCGCGGGGTTTCCGCGTCCTGTGACTGCAGTCAGGTGGTTGCGGGGCCCTCTTCTTCCCTCCCTCCCGCGGCGGGGCCGGCCCGGCGGCCCACGAAACTTGCGCGGAAGTCGGCGGGAAGCGGCCCGGGCGCGAGCGGCCTCCGTCGCGCCGGGGCTCCGCACGGGGCAGCGAGGATGGCCGGCGGCGACGGAGGGGGCTCCGGCGTGCCCGAGTGCCGGGAGCACCTCTTCAAGGTGCTCGTGATCGGCGAGCTGGGCGTGGGCAAGACGAGCATCATCAAGCGCTACGTGCACCAGCTCTTCTCGCAGCACTACCGGGCCACCATCGGCGTGGACTTTGCCCTCAAAGTCATCAACTGGGACAGCAAGACCCTGGTGCGGCTGCAGCTCTGGGACATCGCAGGTGAGCGCCGGGACGCTCCTCTTGGTCACTCTGGCTCCCCTCTCGTGTTTAGCTGCTGTGCTCTGCACCTCTGCATACTCAATAACAATGCACTATTTTTTTTTTCCCCCACGAGGGCCATGTCTATGAGGTTCACCTTGCAGGTTAGGGGTAACGCTGATAGTTGATGTTGTGAGCAAACTTTGTGTGCTTGGAGTTGTCTATGTAATTTAAAAGTAACTTTTGTCCTTGCAGCTTGGTGTGAGTGAGTAAAGGGAAGTTGTGATATGCTTAGCTCTACACTCAGAGTATTGGGTTTGTAGGCTTAAAAGGACATTCTGAGTGCAGGGAGTTGGAGAAGTTCACCTCTGCAGACTGCACAGAACAACTCCCTATAGTTCAAACCTATTCTTTGAAAGAGCTAGAGTACTTGCACGTCATGGTTAACTTACGGCAAGGTGTCAAATGCCCCAGTCCTAACTACTCTGTTGTGCTCTCATGAGAGGTCTCTAACGCCAGCATCTCAAACTCTGGGTTGCATTTGTAGCTCTCTGTGTACAGAGCCTGGGTGTTAACTTGTGAGACTTCAGTGTGCCCAGCGTATCTTCTGGGGTGTGAGAAAGCGGGCTCTATTTGGAATTAAGGTTGGTTTAAACCCACGCCACCAGGAGATCCCATAAGGAAGCAGTAACACTGGGAGTTACTATTTCTGTGGTCTCCCATGGGAGTCCCATGGGAGTGGAAGTTCCCAAAAGAGGAAGTGTAAAACGCGGGCGGCTGGGGCCTGTGGTAGACCTGGCTGGCTGCCAGCCTCAGTCCTGCTTGTGCACTAAAAATCATCGCTAAGCACCTCAGATGTGACTATGCAAACGGAGAAACACCCTCCTTTTCATGGTCATCTGCTGAAATGTTATCCTACAGGAAAAACAGACGTATTTGCTCATTGGTATTTTGAGTAACAAGTGAATTAATAGCCAACTTTATCTTCAGATAAGAGTTCCAGAAGGATACTTTTAAGGAAGGCTTGTGTATGGGATGTGCATGTGTTTTTATTTGTTTTTATGCGTTGGTAGTTCTGGTGCAAGTTGGCACAAGACACCCAATATATCTTAGCAGATGTGGGGTCCCAAAGCTTGAATGCAGAACACTTGGTCAGGATACTCTGCTTTGGCTGGCTACTGCTGTTGAGTTTAACTTCCCTTCAGTCCTTGGTTTTGGAGGCTGGGATAGCTGCTGGCACTCCCTAAAGCAATCTGTTTCAACAGGCTATCTGGAAACCTAACTGCAACTTGTAACAGTTTGAATTGAAATTCCCGTACTAAAAACATGGTCTGTTAGCACACTTGTGGGCTAATTTTGGGATTCAGAAGACTATTATTTTTATTTTTGATTATTGCCCTTAGTGTATCCTGGACATGGCTAAGTCAACTCTCAGTTAAGGGCTGCTGTTATGTCCCTGGAGGCTTGTGTTAATGTTGTGTTAATGGGGGGAGGAAATACAATTTGCATTCCAAGTTCTTATATCTAATCTGCATGTTTAGGCTATTCTGCTCCCAATGGGCTATGTCCTTCCTCAAAAGAAACAAGGCCGAGAACAGAACCAAACTTAGTTTTTAGTGATATCTGGGCTAAGTGTCTGGGCTATGGTGTAGCTGTCATAGCTTAGATTTGCACAGATGTATCTCAGTGAAGTGCTTATAGTTGAAATGCAATGGATTTTAGTATAAAAGGGCTATTTAATGGTCTTAAAACTGCTAATATTCTTGACCTGGGAATGTGTTCTACAGCTCTCTATACTCTGAACTCATAAATACTGGAGGATGCTAAAAGGTTTGTATAGAAATTATTAGTGTCAGAAAGTCAGGCAGAAGATGGCTCCTGAACAGTCAAAGCTCCTTCCCTAAAGCCTTGCTATTTTATTAAAGTGTATAACAAAGTCTTTGAGCATGTGATAGTCATGCTCTTTTAACTCATCAGCTCAACCATCTTTTGGCTTTCAGCAACTAATGTAGATAACTCTGTCTGGGTGCAGACAAACAGCTTTAAAGAGATCTAAATCTTATGGTAAGTAATATTACATGTGACTTCCCTGCAAGCTATGTGGTGTGGCATCCTGGATTGATTTTGTTGCCTTTAAAATGGCTTCTGAATTTAAGTCTAGCCCTTAGGCATAGCACAGTGTGGTGCTTTTTACTATGTCAGAGTTTGTGCTTACAATCCACTGAAAAAGCCTTCCTTCAAGAGCTGGATGTTGAGATCTAAGGTTTGGCAGCTTAAAGTGGTGATAAGAACTAACCACGTAGCTCAATACATCAGCTAAGGATTATAATGTACCTACTGTGCTGGTTTCTAGTGTGACTAGCTAAATGGGTGAGTTCAATGCGACAAGTTCCTGAGTTGCCTTGTGCTGATTAGCCAAAGGTATGTGGTGTGTATCTCCCTTTTCTCTTTCTGTGGTAAAGCTATACATTCTCTAATAGAGTGTTATGTTACATTCATGTCTATATCTATATGTTCAATAAATACTTGGGTGTGTTAGTTTATCTTAACCCAGGCTGTGGGTCTTTGAATAGTGGAGACAAAAGGGACAGTTCAACCACTGTCAAATGATCTTGTTTGGAACATGAAAGATTGTGAAAAGCTGAACAGACTACATGCAGCTTGAGAGTTTTGTTCATGTATGAACATGCAGCAGCCTTTGGGCAATTACTCCTGTGTTTTCTTGGCATGCAAAGTCTTTATTAAATTTTCTTCCTGGATAAACTCTAAAAGTATTAGAAGTAAACTCCTTCAAAGCACATAAATAACTGGCCAAAGAACTGGAAGAAAATATGCTTGCTGAGCATGCCCTCTTGCTGAGAGAGCAACTACACTGAATACAGGGTAGTGTAGGAGGTAAATATGATGTATTTGTTTAAAATCAGTCAAATATCATTGAAAGAACACTGTAGAGGACCCTTTATGAATCCTACAGACTCTTGGTCTGGCACCTCTGATGGTAGCCAATGAAGCCCTAAAGAGCCAGCTAACACTGCCATTCATGTTAGTTTGTATGAACGTGAAGCCATCTAGAGGGGAAGGATGGCAGAAGTCACCAGCGATCACTTGAGCTTGACTTCCCCTGAAATATGTCACTAATCACACCTGACTCCTTTTAGAAAGCTTTGAGTGAAACATTCTGCATTATCTCTAGTAACTGCAGCCTTCCAGGACTCATTGAAACTTAAATACTGCCTTAACTGGAAGAACATGGCTATGAAGTTCTCAGAAGAGAAACACCTATACTTATGGGTATAGTATGTTTAGAGAACTTAAATTTTCTGGAGTCGTTCATGCAAGTTGAATAAAACTCCTGTATGTCTCCTTGAAGTGATCTGAAAGCTAAACTGATGAAGATGGAAACAGCAAGAAGTATTTTTCCTCAAATACAGAGTTGAAGAGCTAGAATAAAACATTTATCTATAAAGACAAATAGGTATTAGATATATAGAGGTGCTAAAGTTTTTAATGTATTTAGGAGGTTAACTTGTACTTATTTACAGAAATCCATAACAAAGCTTGGAGAAGAAATCTCCAAGTGAAGTAAGCAGTTGAAGGGAAGAAAATGAACGCAAAATGCAAGCCTTTTGGTCTTGATCTATAGTAATTTTTGTACTTGCTAATCTTCTCTCCCCAGAATGAGGTACGTCGTCTGGAGGGGTTGGTGATGGTGCACTTGCTTGTGCAACATAGTTTTGTACTGTTGCATAGTTTGGTAATTGAGTTTCCAAAGGCATTCAACCTGTTCCAGTATGTAAAATTTTTATAGCTACAAGCAGATGTATATTTCGGGTTATTCTAGATCTGTGTTTATGATACTTGTGTGTCAGAAGACTGCCAGACTACTTTTGTATATTAGGTCGTGATCTAGTTATTTTAATTATAACCTGACCTTTTTATAAGGTCCAAAGCAAGCCTTATGATGATAATTCTTTCCCTATCTTTATGGGATATCTAGAAATCTTCTTTGGTGTACTATTCATTTAGCAATATGTGCAGGACAGGCATGCTTTAGTTGCTTTTTCAGACGAGCCTGCTGTGATTATGGAGAGCTCAGAGTAGCCTCTAAAGCAAGGCAAAGCTTTTAGCTACTTGTATTTGCATGGAACACTTACAGGATCTGTGCAGAAGTTTCCATTTTTAATCTCTACAAAGCAACCATTAAGAAATTGAGTAACCTTGTATCTGTGTGGAGACCAGAGGATCTCAGCATAACCCATTTGCTTGTGCTTTTTTGCACTCAAGAATATTTGAATGAAACAAGTGAAAGAGAGCAAAATGTGTTGAAAATGTGTATGTTAATGTCCATTACAGAAGCTTCATTTCAGAAACTGGAAGAGCTAGCAGATGACTGCTACATAACTGCTTATACAAGCTAACTTCGTTGTTTGGTATCCCGCAATGGAGGCTCCATTTGCAGCTGCTTTAATGTGGAGCTAGGAGCACTGGTGCTCTGGGAACACCTGAGGCAAGTCAGAAATCCCAGAGTCAGGAATGATGAGTCTTTCATGTGATGAAGTTTCTCTGGTTAGAGTGAACAGAGCAGTCACAGGCCTTCAAGCTTGCTGTAAACTTACTGCATGCACACACTTCAGTTCAGAGTTCATATTGGAAGAATTACTTAAGGATAGCATTAGCTATTACTTCTGTGTCTCTTCAGAGGAAGTTTCAGGAAAAGTAAAGACCTGCTCTTTTCAAAAAGTTATAGAGGATGGAAGATAATTTCATTGTAGAAGGAAATGGCCCTTTGTGGGAAATCTCAGGTAAGTGTTTGCTGCAATTCCTCTGGAACAGCATATTTATAGTTAGGAAGTTTTAGTTGGATGTACTTTGCTGGCCTTGGAGCTTTCGCTCTTTAGACTAAACATAAAATGTTTAATTTGTGGCGTTTCTTAGTGTGTTTAAAGTCTCAGATGTCTGTACCACAAAACATGACTAAAAGGATTCTATATTGGTGTCCAGATTCTGGGAAATCAGATTTTCTTTTTGAATTTCTTTCTAGTGAAGTAGCTTGTTATCAAAAAATATCAATCAAGGTATGGTTTTGGTCTTGCTGGTAAGCAGCTTCCTTGTCTTAAATAGGGTAGAAGTACTGCACTGCACCTTATAGTTGAAATAAGTGATAAGTATTTTTCTTAAATCAAACTACTGTGTGTTATCTCAACTTATCACCACAGAACCTTTATGGAGTTGAGTTTAAAATTAGGAATACCATAAGCATATGCAAAATGTTAGTGCTTTGAAGGTGGTGTTGTCAGGCACTACTGTGCTAGTCCATATTATGTAAAATGAGACTGGTAGACTTGAAAGGGAGCTTATTGGAAATAACCTCAACTTATTTACAAGGTTTTTTTAGGCATTCTAGAAGAAATATTGCTAAAGGTGTGGAGGCTTTTTTAAGCCTTGTGTAAAGCCTAAAGACTGATAAGTTTGCAAGTACTCTTAACTTCTGCTGAAAATGACATGCTTTATCATGCTTAAAGCATAAAGATTGCTATATTGATCTTGAGCTGTTTCTGTTGACAAGGATGCACTGTATACTTGGGAATATCATTTAATGTATGAGCTTCTAATTGCCATTGGATGAGTGAATCTGAATCTCCACCTGATTTTTTTCCAAGCAGATGAGGTATATATCAAAGCACTTAAGTAGAAGCTTTGCACTTCCTGCAAGATCAGTGAAAATATTTCTGTAGTTCTCTACTGCAGATAAAGGGTGGATGTTTGTTTTGAGGGATTCTACCTTAAATGGAAACTGTAATAACTGAGTAATCTGCAGCAGACAGAACAGAAACAGCATATACTGCTTAATAATACTAACCTTTGGACCAAATTATAGAGCACTAAAACTAAAAATGGTGCAAAAATTTTTTTGAATTAAGTATTGGCTAAATTCTTACCTTTCATGTTTAACAAGCTTATATTCTAGCTGCTTAAGTCAGTGTTGGCTCAAGAGCATTACCCTGAGAACCAAGATGGGTGTGGACAGTAATACATCATTAAAAGCATATGTTTTGCATGAATGCAAATCTATTTTTATCAACACTTCTTGCAGCAATATCAGGTTCAAAAGTTATCTTGGTGACTGTATCTGATTGTCTTTTATTCAGTTTTCTCAGTGTGCATGACTGGCTCCAGCAGCCTCTGTGCAAAACAAGTTTCTGTGCTTGAATAGCAACCAAGAATGCAGTTCTCCAGTGTGAGGCACTTTGCTGAAATTCTCACAGGATGGCTGTAGCCACTGCTCCAAGTGCTCAGCTTAGGCTTTAAGTGTAGTATGCTGTATCAAAGGGAAGTGATTTCCAGTTAGAAATCTTCTACTTGTATTGTCTTGTAAATTCTTGCAAGTGTTAAAACTAGTATAAACAGCAATGTGCATGACCACACAATACAACGTGCTTCTCAATCTGTCTGTGGTAAAACATTAGGCATTACAAACTTTTTTCTTCTCTGTGGAGACACAGAGCCAAGGTAGATGTGGTAAGATTACTCTGAAACACAACAGTATTTCAGGGTTACTATAGGGCTTGTTTAAAAATACATCCTAACTCTGGCCAGATAAATTCTATTACCCTTTCAGTAGGGGAGCTTCTAGATTAGTAGCAAATGCAAAACAATATTCTTTGTTGTGCTGATTTTAGCAGATCTTTAAAGAATGAAACAGGGTATGGGAACTTGTTTAAACACTCCCAGATTAGAGTGCCGGGTGAGTGGAGCAACGTGGCAGCAACTTGATACTGAATTCCAGTTGCACATAATGTGCCATGACACATTTACAGTTTCAGAGATTAACATTTTTTCAGTCTCGTGATAAACTTCTTGAGACAAACTGACTTTAGAATTGTTCTCCTATGTCTTGCAAAACATTGTAGGGCCATGCAGCATCACCTAGGCATACAGTACAGCCCTGGCTGCATGGCAGTGAACCAGAGGAAATGGATTAGGGAGTATAAGGCACAAAATGGCTCGGCTCTGGTGGAGGACATATTTGAGTAAGTCTACTTCAAGTAGGAACTACCCATTCATGCTGTTGCTGGCTATAACTGGGGTATGTGGGAAGGCTCCTCATACAGACTGTCTTTAAAAACTAGTTAGTAATTACATAGCCTTGGACTATACTTGGTTGGGTCCAGAAATGTAGTCTTCAGTCAGGAACTTCCTTTGATGCTCAAATGCTTTCTACCCAAGTTGTAAGCAAAACAAGTAGGAATAAGCGTGTGAAATTTTCTAATACAAAGAAGGCTACTCATACTTTCACATATAATGCACTTGATGTTGGACAAAGCCAGTTGATTGATAAATGTGAAGTCTTGCCTCTAGAATTAGACAAATTGTTAAACTATTGGGGACTAATTCTAGGCATTCAAATCAAGGCTATGGTCAACAATGGAAGCTCCTCAGTCTTTCTATAAACTTCCCTCAGAGCTGTGCAGTTGTTCAGGAAGAGTTTTTGGTACAAACTTCATATTCTTTTGAAAGTAAATGGTGTTCTTTATCATCTGCTGTGATGGAGTCTAAGTAAGAATAGAGTACTGTAGCCATTGCACCAAGAGGAGTTTTGGTAAGCTGTCATCAGCAGCCTATTGTCTGCTGACAGGCTGCCTTACTGCACACAATTTTAAGGCTCTCTATCTTGATTTTTTTTTTCTTGATTTTTCGACTAATTCCTTCTGTTGGGGCACTATAAGCTAGTCACAAAGCACAAAGGGGATACCAAGGTATAAAGATTATGTTGCTCTATCATCATGATATCAGGTTGTGAATGCCCTTACTACTCCAAGGTAGTGGTAAAAGGTCTGCCTCAAGACTGCAGGAATAAATAGAATTGTAGATGCAGAGGTGGACAAATTGCAGCTGAAGTTCATCTTCTGCTACAGGCTTCCTGTGTAGCCACTTAAGTGAGCAACTTTACTGGTGGAAAGCAGGAGCACTTGAAAGCACTTCAGCTTCAGTGTTCCTGTTGCTTCCCTTCTAGGGAATAGAACAAACCTGTCTTTCATTGCAGTAAAGTATTAACAATAGCAAAGAAAGAGATTAAAGGGAGATCTCCATACTTGTGAAAATTTAGGTAACTAAACTATTTAGGTTCAGCCCATGTTGCGCAATAACATTTTAAACTGTTTCCTACTACTTTGTAATGAAACAACATGGAATCTGAGGTCAGTGGTGAAAGCACTCCATATATTGATATACAAAATCAAAGTGACGAACCTGAACTGCTACTTTTACTGGATATGTAACATTCACTGTGTGTTTTGATACAGCATGTGACTTACTGGTTTTATGCAGGGAAGCTGTTTAGCCTTGTAAAGGGATTTACGCAAATAACTTGTGTAAGTGAAGAACTCTGCTTGTGCAATTAACAGAAACGTCTATGGAGTTTTGGTTTCATTCTTTTTCCTATTATTCCATAGTAGAAAAAAGAATAGTGATCTTAAGCAAAATCTATCTGGTAAGAAAAGAAGTCCTATTACAACGTGAAACTGGAAGACAGGAAGTGGCCTTGCATGATCAACACTAACAAGGACCATACTTGTCCAGGGGAAACATCTACTCCTCAATATGGCATTCAGGAGGCTGAACACTAGACGAGAAGCTAATAAACTTTATAAGCTAAGCTCCAAATGGAAGCAGAAGAAACTGTCTATATCAACATCTCTGGAAAAAGAGCTGTCTGTTCTTGCTTTGCTGTGCCTTGCTTTATTTTATGAAATGGTTGTGAATTGTAATAGCCAGATTTCTTTTGGATGAAAACAAACTCAAAGGATGAATGTCCTCTAACACTTTGAACATACTTTTTTCTTTTAGACTAGTAGTGGTCAGAATAAATCTTCCTGCCTACACTGCTGTGTACACTGTGGGCAACAGGTCTCCAGCACAGGCTGTTTCTCTAGATCTGCTCCAGTATAATGTACACAGAGCAACAGAGAGGGTGCATGATGAGGTGATGGGTAGATGGACTGGGTAGTTATTGTTATTCTTGCTTGGAGACTTTTTCTCTCTGGAAATGTGGAACACTATCAGGAGGAGATTGATCCTGTGGTTAATAGTATTTTCCTTTACCTCACTCAGGAAAAGACACTAGCAGTTAATTTAAATGGGTCTGAGGCTGTTTCTTATCTTAGAAAATAAGAGCTGGAGTCAGACACAGATCTCCAAAATTACTTGCTTAATAGAGGAAAGCAAGGCTCAGGGTGTGTGTTTTGTAACTCTTTTGGGTTCCTGCTAACTGCTAGAGCTAGAAGTACAGTTCAGCACCTCTAGTCTACAAGCATGGCAGCTTTGCACAGATAGCTTAAACGGTAGGCATGAGGAGGCGAGAGATCTAGCACTGCCTGTCTCGGGGTCAGGCTGTCTAATCTAGTGATCTAAAGTTGCTCCCCTTGTGACACACTTGGGCGCATCCTGTTACGCTGATAGTGGTTTGGTTAACCTACTTCCTGCTCCAAACAGAAGTCTGTCTAACAAGGTGAAACACTTCTGGGTCAAGTTGTGCAGACTTAGAGTAAAATACTGTTAGCAGCACTGGTTTGTCAGTACTATATTACTATATCTCCAGAGGAGTCACAGTTGGTTCTCATTTCACCCTTGTAGTGCTAAAATGCACATTAAGTATCTGGAGAAGTGGGAGATGCACCCTCAGGGCATCTGAGCTGGATATTTGCTGTCTTGTGCCAAGCGCTCAGCTGCAGGACCAACAGGCATCCAATGCATAGTGTCGTCTTGCCTACAGCTCCTAAAAGATGGTAGTCCTAAGTTCTGTAAGACTTGCTTACGTTGCAATGTCAGGGCTGGGCTGCATGTCAAGTCATTGGATGCTCCTTTGATTTAAATTTATCCCCCACTGAAAAATCTAGCTGTTGGACTCGAGAATAAGGAGTTGCCACTCAGATGTCTCAACTTTGCTATGTGCAAATCTGACTCTAGAAATGCAGAGAACCAGAAATCGGAATCTTCTGTAAAGAAACGCAGCTGAAATAAGGAGCGTGACCTCCTTATTAGGCTAAGTTAGACCTTCATCTGTCAGGGAATACTAGCAAGAAGGGTTTTCAACTTAAACTGTTTTTTATGTATTAGCAAAAAAATAATTTATTTTTCTAAATAAAAGCACCCATGTCTCTGGGTCCTGAACAGCTCTTTCAAAGAACTAACTTCTAGTTTGGCACTAGGGTCTGAGCAGAAGTGCTGTCTACACTAGCAAGCAGAGTGGCTAAAGGAGGGCTGATAGTGAGGACTTGGCAGCCACGGTGCATGCAGTCCAGCTAGGGCTAGTCTGGCCCTGTGAGATGCCTGTCCCAGATGTGAAGCATGATTCCTTCCAAGATGAAGCCAATTTACATGTAGAGACTTGTGCATGGTGTGAATCAAAGCCCAGGTGGTGATGGTAGTGGGAGGTCAGCATTGGGAGAGACTAGCAGAGGTGCCTTTCTAGAGACTGTTTAGGTATAAACTAAGGTTACTGCTCATTATTCCTAGTATTTCCAAGTCAGTTTGATGGTCTGAGTTGTATAACTTTCTGGCCTGGGAGCTGGATAATCTGATTCCAAAGAGGTACCTAATTCTAAGACTCTCCCAAGGAAGAATGGTACTGAACATAGTGCCAATCCTGCTGAGACTGCTAAAAATCTGATTTTTATCTTTTTAGCTTGAATATTTCTTTAAATATGTCTAATGACTCTGTTATTCTTCCAGAATATTTGTGCTACTACGTTTATGCATGTACACCAAATATTCAATCCCTAATGCACTGAGATATACTTTAACATTTCTTGCCTTCTTCCTACTGCATATCAATAGCTCAATGCAGGTTTTTACTGAGTTTTGAAAAGGCTGTCTTAAACTTCTCCTCAATTGCTTTGAAAAAGCTTAGTGTCACCCCAGTATACCTCTATTAGTTCTCTCAGATGTTATGCTATGTTGTTGGTAACTAGTGTGCTGAATACTAGAAGTATTGGCAGTATAGCAGTGTATTAAGCTGCCTTAGAGAAATTTGCTGTAGCCAGCACTGGATTATTCCTTTTAGGGGAAAAGCTATACAAACTTTGGTGCACTTATGTTTTTTACAGATCTGTAAAGAACTTGCTAAATATTGATTTTTGAGGTTCTATCTCAATTTGCTTAGTCATTGATCTTATAATAGTAAGAAAATTTAATCTCTCAGCATCTGAGAGGCTTGTCTAAGTATTTAAACTGTGAGCCAAGAAGGTTATAAGGAATCTCTAGGCTGTTGCTATTGACTTTTTTTGAATTTTAGAATAACTAGTATTGACTATGAGTTATCATGTAGAATACTTCTCCTTAGAGAGAGGACTCTTTGCAGTAGAAGAAGAGTATTTACTTATTTACAGAATTAAGCTGTTTATTATACCTTTTTGGTGTGTTTCAATAAGTATCGAGTTCATTGAAGGATAGAGCACTGTATTTGAGCTTCACCTGACAGAAAAGCAGAGCATCTCAAACACCCTTGCAGGATGCTGTTTAAATGTACCTTAACTTGTTCAATTTTTGATCCCCCAGGTCTCTTGATTGTGGTGTGAGTTTTTTCAAACTATTGTAATGCTGTTGGATATTTCTTAACTTTGTTTCATGTATCTTTTTCTGTAAGATATTCTGCTATTTTTCTCTTGAACTTAAATTGGCTTTTAAATTAACTGAACTCTGAGTTTCATCACTCTGAAGGACAAAATGTTAGAAATAACTGCTTGGCCTAATTCATATTTGAGATTTCCTCACTACTTATCAGAAAATTCAGTATTATTGGATGTAAAGGAGAACTACATAACTTATGCAGCACTCTTCCAGTTGTCAGCAAACAACTGAAAATTCTTCAGCTAGCTCTGCAGCATTTGTGTTTTTTGGGGAGTGACTTTAGTCTGGATTCAGTTTGACTTGTTTAAGACTAACAAATTGAGAACTCCACATCAAATAGTCCAACATCTATCTCTGGCCATCCGTTAAGCTGATTAGCCTGTCAAAGAAGACTTCTGTTAACATGAGCTAAGCAAAAGAAATTATTTGTTCCATCATTCTTCCACTTTGGGGGCTTTTACAACCCTTGGGGTCATCTTCCTCCTTCTCTTTAATGATCTAAGTTCAGGAAGATTGTGGAACTGTCGGTCTCATGAGAACTTCCTAGATTTTGTCTAGTGAGCTTACATGTAAACCTGTAAAGCTTATCAAAAGTAACTAAACTCTGCTTTCTGTCAGAGTTGTATGATTTCAGAACTAAGTTTAGCTTTTACAAGGTAGATGAACTTCTTGTCAGTTCTATTAGTAGAACAGGCTAAGTGAAAACTCGCATGTATAGCAGAAATAGTCTTTTTCTAAACTGGCACTGTGTTCTCCATTACTTATGGTTCACGTTTGTATGCATAATGGTCTTAAAAAGACTTAATTCTGCCCTTAAGTATGGTAAGTAATTTTGGAAAAGGAGACTTAATAGCATGATGTATTCAGCAATTGCTTCTGAATCTGACTCTTTTCTATTTCCTCAATTCAAACAGCAATTAAAAGCAGAATAACAGAAGGGTGGCTTCTGTTAACTAAAGCAAAACTGGCATGATGATCAGTCTCACTGCCATTAAATGGGACTCCCTTGTTTATTCCTTAGGCTAGGAATGATTGCTGTAGATAGAAAATTTTAAGTCTTTCAAGGTAAGGCTTCTATCTTCTGAATCTTGTGATAACCTTTCCTTGTCATTTTAAATATTTCACCACAAAAGTTAATAGAACTGACTCTTTTTTGGTGACTTCTAGCCCTTAAACTTTAGCTCTTCTAAAATGTAACTTGGAAAGCAAGGAAAGCTCCTAAGCACTGATAGAAGTTTAAGTTAGTTGCTATGATTCTGCAGCATGGAACTGTATTGGTTCCCTGTGTATGACATTATGCAATTATTTCACTTAATGTTGTTGCAATTACTGGAAAATAAGGTGACAGTGTGCTGAGTCATTTAGATGTGAAAACTGTGTGGTTAGAGAATGCAGAACTCTGCATTGCATGTGGCCACTGTCATGTCCTTAAAGGAAACTAATGTGAAGGACTGTCGTATAGCTTAGCCAGTCATCCCTTCAAACATGGATGGATACCCTTCTGGTACCTTTAGGCTTGTGTCAAGAAACTAGATGTATCATAATGCTTAATCCTGTAATGTCTCTTCTGTGGGGCTGCTGTAAGCAAGTAGCTTTACTCTTGTCCCCTTCTTTTCATGATTCTGTGTATCCTGAGTTTAAGTCTTATTTCTTCTGATCACTTCTTTTTCCCCTCTGGAGGTCTGATCTACTTTATGTACTGTTTGTCATTAGTCATTCCTCCATGTAAGGAGACAACAAAAGTTCTGCTTGCCTTAGGAAGGGAGATGACAAGTCACTGGCTGAACAGGGCACAGTGAAAATGGGGTCATTTTACAGTTTCAGTCTGAAGCAGAGGATGATATTCAGACCTGCAAACTGTGGGAGAGTAAAATGTTCTACAAATTGCTTTGGTGCATGAGTTTTTTGCAAGCAGAAAAGCACTTGCAAAAGCTTTGCCTCAAAGTCCTGTTAAATTGTCAAGAGACTGGCAAGAATATTCTTACTTCCTCCTCAGAAGGCTTAGCCTAAAGCATGCACACTGTCAGTAGTAACCAAGTTG
Organism: Eudromia elegans; assembly: GCA_003342815.1. Taxonomy (NCBI): domain Eukaryota; kingdom Metazoa; phylum Chordata; class Aves; order Tinamiformes; family Tinamidae; genus Eudromia; species Eudromia elegans. The sequence continues at coordinate 109,465 of PTEX01000333.1, read as the reverse complement.
TATGGAAAGTCTCATCAGTTAGTACTGGATGCTCTCTTCCTGCCTTATGCTGTGTACCTATTACCAAATTTTTTTTCTTTCTTAGGCAAGCCATATTCTGCCATTTCTTTATTTAGATTAATAAAAAGAGTCACTCCCTTAAGACTCCAGGTGATATCAAAAAGCAGCCATAAACCAGTGTGTGGGTCAAGTCTAATACTAATGCATCCAAATGAGTTGAAAGCAGTTTGCCATAAGCTTTTTTAAAGTTACATGGAATTTGGACTATTTCAGAACAGAGGAGCCCTCCATACTTGAGCATATCTGGGCTATTAAAATGTCTTTGTTTGAAATAATAGAAGTGCTTTTCAGGGAAAAGGAATAGCAAACCCTTGCATGCAAAACTGAATTTGAACAAGTAGTGATTTAGGTTTTTCATATTGCTGGGTGTTATGGGCCTACAGATTTGTGTGCTTTCACCTGAGTTTGAAGTACAGAAGAGTATGTGTTAATGTTATTCCAAACATAAAACTTTCAGTGTAAAAGCAAAACTTTGTCTGTCAACAAACCCTCTGGAAGTTAATACCTCTCCTGGAGAGCTGGAAGCTTCTTTCCAGAGGATGCTATGGAGCACAAACTGGTCTCAAAGCAGAGTATGATTCTGTTGCAGGTTTGCTTCCCCACTAGAAGTGCTGTCATATCACATAACAAGAGCTAACTCCAACATCAGCCTCAGCTTGTGTGTTTTCCCAGAGTGCCTGGTTACAACCATCTTCCTTGTAGTGGTCTCTCCCCTGGTCAGGACTCCTTGAGGAGATTCATCTATCTGTGCTATCTGCTGCTCTGCTACAAGACAAATGTTGTCCTTCTAGTGCAGCAGCTGTAAGCCTCAATCAGGAGAGCAAGGGCTTGATCTTTGTGCTCCTTAGTATATGGAGGATTTTTGTTGTGAATAACTGTCTCTTTATGGTCTTGGTAATCCTGCACCAAATCCTGCGACTGCTTGCTGTAGTTTGAAACCTGTAGTTTGATTTCTAGACAAAGTCTCAAAAGCAAAAGCAGAAACTAAAGGCTATGTAGAACCCCTTTTTGAGCTTATCCCTATAGGAAATACATTATAAGAAGAAACCAGGCTAGTAACTCAGTTACATGTGGAAACTTTCTCTGAGAAAAGATACTTGGGATCAGTTGTGCTGGTAGTGTTTTTAGTCATCTTTTTTTCTCTTAAAGAACACTACTTCACAAGTAAGAATTATTGTGGAATAGTATTGGAAATGCCAAAACAATTGGCATCTGCTTCTTGTCATACATGGCATACATAATGGCTCACTAAGCTAACACAGAACGGTAAAGAAGGGCTATAATGTATAAACTAGGTGACTACTTCTAAATGCCCAACTCATATTTACTAACCTGGCACTGAAATGCATTTACCTTTACTGCAGGTGATGTTTAGAAATGAATGCTTCGTCACTGTCTTTCAGGCCAGGAGCGTTTTGGAAACATGACACGGGTGTACTACAAAGAGGCAGTTGGTGCTTTTGTGGTCTTCGATGTCACAAGAGGCTCCACTTTTGATGCTGTTTCTAAATGGAAGCACGATTTGGACAGTAAAGTGCTGCTTCCCAATGGCAGCCCCATCCCTGCAGTTCTTCTTGCAAACAAGTGTGACCAGAAAAAGGATGGCAGCCAGAATCTCTCTCAAATGGACCAGTTCTGCAGAGAAGGCGGCTTTGTTGGGTGGTTTGAAACCTCTGCCAAGGTGAGTCTTAAAAAATGTGAAATTCCTTGGGTACATGAACTGCTAAGCACTGGAGAGCTGGACTGTCAATTGGTGTGTGGATTATCTTACTGCTGAGGAAAACTTGCAATGTATTTATTTTCTTTTAGGTAAGAACTGCATCTTAGTCTTAAGGTTACCTCTGAACTTAACTAGAAACCTTGAATTAATTGACTTGAATGAGTCTTAAGATCATGCATGTGTCAAGGATCGGTGTGGTTTAGACACTGGTACTAATGAACACTGATCAAACTGTCAAAGAATAATCTTCAACTGAAGTTTAAATTGAGCTTTTCACTATTGCATGTAGCAAATGTTTATACTTCATAAGTGAACAAGCCATTTGCTTATTTGTATTATCAAGATACATAATTCCACCAAATCATCTTTTTATCTTGTATCTTTCTATGTAGTAGCAAAACTGAACTAGGGAAAAATGAATTGCTCATTAAAGTAACTTAAGCTAAAGTAGATAGCCAGGTTTGTAGACTATACAATATACTTTGAGTAAAGCACCTAATCTGCTTAAGCTTGCTGTTCAGTCAGAAATGGAATCAGATGGTTTCTTAAGAAATGAGGACCTGGTTGTCCTCATCTAGAGAAGCCTTTCACTTTTAGAATTAATGTACCCAACAAACCAAGTTCCTGGTCTAAATTTGTGTATATACACTAAATCACAAGATGTTTTTTTCCCTCTTGACTTGCCCACTTCCTTGAAGTCCTGAGACAAATTGGCACAAAGTGTTCTCTGGTTTTGTAAGTGAACAATTTCTGGCATCTCATGATGCTTAGATAACTCTTTAAAAGAAGAAAAGATCTGCAAGAGGAATGTGGTAAGAAGAAACAAACAAGTCTTCTCTTGACCACACTTTGAAAAAGGAAACAGGATACACAGTGACAGGAATTAAAGTTAAATTAGCTAATTACTTATTTGACTTAGGTTGATAGAAAAATGTCCTTTTAAATAAGCAAGTGCATTCAAACTAACAAAGACAGAAAAAGGTCTCAGAAGGTGGAACACTATTATAAATTGTGTAATTGTCTACTGCTCTTTCTGCTGCAGAAATACTATAGTTCTTGCTAATTTTCTAAATGCAAGTGACATTCATCTCTAGACTACCTACCAGGTTAGAGTTGAAGTACCCTATATATTATAATAGTGAATACCTTTTTATGATTTTTTTCTAGTAGCTTTTTGCAAAAGCAAGTGTGCCAGCAGTAATGCAATGTTTTTAAGCTGTTTGTCAAGGTTATGAGACTGTATAGAAGGGTTTGCATTTGGCCAGCTTTTAATGAGTGTGTGTGTGTGTGACCTTTGTTTAAAAGATCTGACAGTTTTGTCTTTACCTCTTCTAGGACAACATCAACATAGATGAAGCTGCTCGATTCTTAGTGGAAAACATCCTTGCAAACTACAAAACCTTTCCTAATGATGAGAATGATACGGGGAAACCAAAACTGGACCTAGACCCATTGAAAGCGGAGAGTAAATCACAGTGTTGCTAATGCTACCACTGCTCAGTGTGAACATGATGGAATGAGCAGCAAGACTGTTCCCTAAATCACATGGCTGCTATGGTGCTGCGTTGTGACAATCCACATGGGGTGCCTGGTATTCTCAGAATAGGTGATGCTTGTGGGTGTTTACATATTCTCATTTAGCATGGAACTGAGTATGTTGAGAGTGATATCATTCCAATTTCTTGAGTGGCTGCATCTGAGTAGTTTCTTACGTGAGAACATAAGGTAGTGTTTACACTTTCCCATAAAGGAACAAAGGCAACATTTGGTATCTAGTTGGCTTCTAGGACATGGTATATTCCAAATAGGACTCACTTAGCACAGTTTTAGCTGAATAGGCACTTATACCTCTGCTGTAAAGTGGTGGGGTTTTTTTTGTTTTGTTTCTTGTTTTTTGTTCTTGGCAACAGAGAAAAGAGTGGGTCTTGGTCCCACTCTAACCTGACTTTTCACTTGCACTTGTCTGTATTTATTGTCCTCACCATGAAGGTCTGTTTCATTGCTAACTGTTTTGGGTAAAGGCATCATAGAGATCTTGAAATGGAATGGGTAGAAATAGCTGATTGCCAATGACAGGAGACATTTTTCTTAGTGTGTTCACCATGACTGAGTAGTAGATGGCAGGTTTTGCCACTAAATAAGAACAAAATGGGAAAATGACTGTATTTGGTAAGGGGGGAATATTCCAGAGATACCAACAAAAATCCATCTCTAGCATTAAGGCAAATACTCAGTTAATACTTAAACACATTAAAAATACAGTTGTGCAGTTGGCACAGCTGTGATAATTTCACCCATACACTAAGAAATAGTGCACTAAAATTTCTTGATGTTTAACACTGGAAACTGGCAAGAGCTGTAAAAAGTAGATAAAATTGCTGTCCTGTGATAATGAATCAAAAAACCCCAAAACTCTAACCTTTTCAATTTTAGAACAGTGCTGCACTCTTCTGACTACTTGGAGCTGAAGAACTGGTTTACCAGTCTGTAACTCAGTCTATTGAGATGCTTCAACTTTTTTCTTAACTCATCTGCATTTCTGGTAGCAGAGGAAGATCAAAAGGGAGCAGAGACTTGCTTTTACGGTTCTTGCATATGTTCTTGAACTCTGGCTCTGCTTGGCTGAGAAGCTTTGAAGTTCTCTTTTATCTTAAGGGCTTCTTAAGTCCTGTTGCCTTGATTGCCAGTGCCTTCTGAAATCTTAGCTTGCTTGGCCTGATGGTATTGGTGTTTGAACATAAGCATGAGTTGCGCCAGATTGATACTTTAATATGTATTGAAAATTCCTTGTCTGTCTTCTGAACACATTTTTAAGAGACAAATAAATATATTTGGGCATCTTTCTGTTGGTGTGTCCTTTTGAGAGCTCAAAACTTTACATTTGTTAACTAACTCTGTACATAAATGTTTTGTTATTTGAAAACTGATGCAGCAGCCACTAGGGGGAAAGAAGCTTATTCCAATCTTTACTGTAATAAAGGTCTGAAACTGGATTTTAGCTGGATTAGGGTTGTAGGATAACTCTGAAAGGAGGCTAGGGCCTGTCCAGTTCAGCCCCTGACTCCAGGCAAGGTCAGCTGTGAGATCACACTGGCACACTGAGGACTTGAGACCAGACTCCATAATACAGTGGAGGCCACACGGCCCTTGGACAGCTGTTCCAATGCTTGACTTTCCTCACTGAATATTTTTCTCTAGTTTGATCCTTTCTTTTGTCCAGGGTCTCATCCTCCCTTCATGCACCACTGAAGAACATGTCTCTATTAGGCTTGTGCAGAGTTATTGGGCATTAAAGGCTGGCTGCAGCTTAAACTTGTTTAATAACCTGTATTGCTTCAGAGAAAACTACCCCTATCTTTGTTCCTTATTTACTGTATTGGGTTGTCAACCCTTTTACCTCCCCTGAAACTCATACCCCTGTCCACACAGCAGCTCCCTTTGAATTGTAAGCTGGCTTTTTAAAGCCACTTATTCCCAGGCATACTATTTCTGAATATAACTCCACTCAGTAACTGTTGAGAGACATGTATAGCTTGATCACTGGAGGAGATCAAAACATACAATAGCAACCAGTGACCAGTCAGAGAAGATGTATGTATGTGAAGCAACAGTGGCATGAAATTACCTTTATTAGACACACATTATTATGCACTTGTAGAAAAGCATACCACTCCTTTAGCCTGTTCATGTGTCTAAACATATTGCACAAAGCTTGTTAATCAATTTCGGATACTCATTTGTTGCATACCTCAGTAGAGAAATTTCCAATGGAGGAATTTTTTTGCTTCTTGTTTGTTTGTTTTGGCCAACCAACCAGCATGTGCTTTCAGTTTTCAGATGTTAAAGATGTTCTTGAAATAGCAGAATGAAGAGCAGCCCTGCAGCTCTTTAGATTTTACCCTATTCCATTGATCTTCACAGAATACTATAAGTGATAGTGGTAAGGGCTCCTAGGCTAATGTTCTGTACAGGATGTAGTTTTAAGAATCTTTAAGTTTCTGCTTAAAGAATTCTTACTGCGATGTGCAAGCCCTTCTGTATGTGGCCTGCGTTCTTAACATTTATATGCATGTAGAGTAGGTAGGACTAACTACAGTGCTCCATGCTCCTCTTGATCTAGTTGAGAGACTGGGGCAGGGTAAGGTTCAGGAAGAGCTATATGTAAAAAAAAAAAAAAAAAATCCTAAAGTGCCAATGCCAAGACTGTATTTAGAGCAGGCTTGCTGAAATTATTTAATTCTAATAGCCTACAAAAGAACTGCATCATTTTTCTTTGCTAGTGGATGAAGTCGGTGGTTTTTTTTTT
>PTEX01000333.1:7128-100860 GCA_003342815.1 Eudromia elegans | reverse complement strand
GGGGCCGCCTCAGGTCGCCGGGCAACGCGGCGGACGCGGCGCGGGGCCGCAGCCATGGCGTCCAAGGGGAGCAGGAGGAGGGAGCTGCTGAGCCGCAGCAGCTCGGGGCTCCTGGGCGCGCCCCCCAGGGAGTAAGAGCCGCGGCGGGGCGCGAGGGCGCCGCGCACCCGGGCGGGAACGGGGAGCCGGCGGCGGGATCGGGCCCGGCGCTTCGCGGCCTCGCTGCCGCCGCTGCGGCTCGGGCGCGGCCCTCGACGCCCCCGCGCGGCCGTTGAGGCGCCGGCGCTGCCCGGCGCGGCCTGCCCGAGGGCGCCGTTGAAAGCGATGCCTGAGGGGCGCGGGTGTAGAGCAAACTGCTTGTAGAGCTCCCTTGTTTCTCAAATGATTTGAGCTATGAACTCCTGTCTCAATATCAAAAAGATATTTTAGCATTTTAGTCCCATTGAAAACACCAAACTATTGAAATTTATTTCTTTTCTTTAGCTGTGGATAAGCCATGAGTCTTTTAACTTGCAACAAGAGAGGTTCAAGTTTTGAACTACGATCTGTTAAAACCTATGCAGAGCTTTCTATTTGTGTCAGGCTATTTCTTTATCTGGAGGTTAAAAAAAAAAAAGCTCTTACAGTAAGGAATATCCATGCACCAGAAAAGATATTCCGTGTTTGCAGATCTGTGAGAGGATGCACAAAGGCCATTTGCTTACTAAGGTGTAGTTAACAGCCTGAAATGCAGAGAGCGTTCCATTTTCTGTGCTGATTTAGGGCTAGATCGGTAGATCGGTAAAATCTTAAAACAAAAACAAAGCAAACAAAAAGAACCCAGGAGAGAATAGAGTTGATTTTGCAGGTGTCTATCCTGGAACAAAATGCAAAAGGATTAACACTGCTGCCATTTATATTTACATTCCCTGAGAAAAAAAAATACTGACCATTGTGGTAAAACAACTTAACTGTGCAGCCTTCTGACCCTGATCTAGGCTTTTTTTATTGCCAGACTGACTGGGTGCTGGAGAGATTGCTCAATTTCCTCAATGAATGATTATGTCATAATGATAGGCTAATATTTCTGGTGAATTTTGGGGTCAATTATCAAAGGTAGTATACCATTTTTTTTCTAGTAGGTTATGGAGAGTACAGCACAGGCTGTGAGATTAGAATTGTGCATGTTGGATATGTGGCAATTATTATATATTTTCCCAACATCCGTTTATCCTTGTTCTTTTGGTGTCCTTGTTTAATCCGTTTGTGAGACAGAAAACTTTATGGCATTCTAGTGTACAAGTTTTGTGTAAGGAAGGCTATCTGTGAGAGTTTACATTGTGTTAATGTTGCTGTATTGGAGAAGGCAATGAATATTTGCAAGCTGCCTGAAAAAATATTGCCTCGTAAGTTTAATATTCTTTAGTAATTGCAAGGTAGGTTTTCCCTCACTTTTATTTTTAAACACAGCCTGCAGTTTCAGAGATAAAAATGTCAAAAAAATTTTGCCTTTTATTTTACCTACTTTTTTTCTGCTAGTAAATGGTATTTATCATATGTCTGCAGTGACTGAATACTCAATAAAATTATCACCAGTATGAAAAAAAAAGAGGAAAGATTAATACTTTTTAAAATCATTTGTAAGAAGAAGGCTTGAGACTTATGAATACTTACTAAAAAGAACATTTTGTTTTTCTCTCATATGGATGCCATTTATGCAGAAGTACTTTGAGACCAGTATATGCAAACATCTGGAATATATATTCTGATCACCTTTAAATTACTATGCTAGTTGTATAGTGAGATTAGACTCCCCCACGGTTACGTCTTCCAGTACATAACTGGAGGACTTAAGTCTTCCAGCATAGTACATCTGAGCCATAGAAGATCAGCAGTGATTTTTGGTGGAATATTGCGATGCTGGAATGTGATATCAGAGGCATGCACAAAAGGCAGGAAAATTCTTTCAGACTTGCTAACCTGGGCTTTCTGGAAGTGTCTCTATAGGATGCTCTGTGTGGCCTCTCTTCATTACTGCCTTCTAATTAGGCAGCAATTTCCCCCAGGAGCGGAGCAGTTGCTGGAGAGCACAGATAGGCTGAGGAGCTCGAGGCTACTACTGTCCTTACAGCTTTACTTAATTGCACCATTAGAGAATACTGAGAGCGTAATCTTTCCCAGGTTTTAGCCACTAGAGTGAATCACTGGAATTGATGTCTTTGTTAGCAATGAAAGAGGTTTTGGCTAGAAACAGTGATAATGAGTTAAAATGCTTTTAAAATGAATATGATGATGCCATCTATGCCATCAACCCTAATCTTTTGAATTAAACTTCAGCTGTCGGCATCTGCCAGCATGAAGATAAAACTGAATTAAGATTTGGGTTATTAGGGAATAAAGGGTTTTGGTTTATTGCTTTGTTCCCACAAGGCTCATAGTGAAGAGTTAATGATCAGTGCCAAGAGACAAGTGGTCTAAGGATAACTGTGGCACAGGCAGGAGTCATCAGTGCACAGGGCAAGGTCAGAGTGGTGGCAGAGCTCTTATCAGAGAGCATGGCAGCTAAGGGCAATATTTACTGTTGATGGATCCTTCAGGACCTGCAGAGATAGCTTGAAGCTTGGACTGTTCAGGAGAAGTGATTCATGCTCAGCTTTGTGCCTGATTGCAATCAATAGCATATTGCTGTTCTACTGCTGCTTATTTGGGGCTTGCACCAAAGCCTGAGATTATCTAGTCTATGTTATTAAGATTAAAGGCTGGAACAGTAAGAACAGGAAAGAAAAAAGAGGAGTCCCACTACTCGTTCAGCCTTGAGTTCCCGTAGGCCTAGGATAAGGAGTCAGCAAAGCTTACAATTGTGGTTTTATCTGTTGCTGTTATCTGCTCCTGAAACAAGTATTAAAGTTTGGGCTGCATTGCCAGTTTAGAGAACATAGACTGAACAGACTCATTTTTTATGGGATCCTTTGAGGCCAGCTAGCTTGACCAAGCTTTGGGAATGATAAACCTAGTGTCTCACTGATAGCTGCCTGATGGTTGAACTTGGAGCTGGTTTTAGTGCTATGTTGCATTGCTATCATTGGTTAGTGTAAGTTCTAATGAGAGGTGAAAAATTGCATTGGGTCATGGGACAAGTATGTGAAAGAGAAATCTGCCAAATACCTGGAACACATCTAGTTCAGCAAGCACACAAGCTAGAAATGCTTGGAGACTGTCAAACTATAATGAGAATATATTATACATTTTGTGATGCTCTTCTCTAAGCATACACTTATGAGTAGAGTTGGAGACAAGATGTTGGGCCGTTAATTCACCTCTGCTCTGATCTGGTGCTGCCAGTCTTAGGCTTGTTGTCTAAGAGAGCAGCTCTGTGATACAAATAATCCTGAGGAAGAGGCATTTTCATATGAGTGTTTCATGAACTACATTGTGAATTACAACAAACACTCTTAAGATGAGCAGAATTCTTTTATGTTTCAACTTATTGACCAAAGCCTTTGGAAAGGATGCATTGGCTGTATGCAATATCAGTATCCCAAGGCTATTCCTGTTCTCCCAGATAGTTGAGAAGCAACATAAATCTGTAATGTCACGGGATTTCAGGGCTTCTAACTGCAGACCAAAGGGAGAAGTGTATCTGTAACTTGAAGCCTGGCTATCAGAAACACTGGGTGCAAGATACTATCATGGATTTCCTTAGTTTACCCCAAGTTAACCTTGATGACTATTTAAAACACGTACAGGAAACAACACTAAGATGGGATGAAGTGTCAGGCTATTACACTCTGACTGTACAAGTAACTGACACGACAGTGTTAATTACTTAGCAATAAATGCCATGCCGTGGAAATAAACAGATAATTATCAGAATGAATCAAAAGAAGACCAGAAATCAAACTCACAAAACTCCCCAAAACTCCCTTTCTGCAGAAGCATACAAATATGCCTAATCCTGCCACACTGCCACTTGGGTAACAAAAAAAAAAAGTATTGGCACTTGTAGCATCAACTGCTTAAACAAATCAGCAATGATACTTGTGCTATGTTACCCAAGCGGCAGTGTGGCAGGATTAGGCAATTCTCTATATTGTACTTTAAGGAAACACATATTTTATTCCACATTTGAAGTTAGTGAAGAACAGATCTATAGTGAGTAACTATAGCTGAAGTGCTGAGTAGTACCTCATAAAGCCACTGAAAACTTTAATTTCAAATGTGCATCTCAGTTCCTATTAGAGATCACAGCACTATCTCCTAAGATTGTGGAGACAGCATTAAAATCTTCCTACAGCTCTCTTGTAATGATATAGTCTAAAGTGAATCTTAAATCTAGAAGTGTAAGGAGAAAGTTTAATAGAGTAAAGCAGTGAAGGTTTAGGGAAAATAAACACTAAGGAGACTTTCACAAAAAGAGCTGCAAAAGAGAATAATCTTTGCAATCTGTGTCACAATGAATGTCAGGGCTTTCAGATGGAAAAAAAGTGGGTATGTCCATATGCAAAAAAAAGAAAAAAAGATCAGAAACCCTGAAGGAGAGTCATGGATATTGTGGAATCTTCTGGGAATTCATCTGTTTCAAATATTCCTAGTCAAAATTACTGGGAGAACAGGTCCAAGATTTGTTCATCTCAATAAAAGTCAAATTGAATTTTAGTGTTGGGAGATACTGGTTAAGAGTCTTTCCTTCCATCCCAGTGTGACTGTGTGTTTTATTTAATGCCCATTAATGATGGACTCCGAACTTTGCATTTATTTTCAGTAGTTTTCCGGAATGGTTTCTGAACATCTTTTTTATTATTGAATGAATCTTCCATGCTTCTCCATAAATACTTAAAAGACCAAATGCATCCACTTAGAGGAAAAAAAAGACATAATTAGAAGCAGTCCTTTAATATTTATTTAAAATTGCTTACTTAAAAAAGTAAGAATTTGTCTCTTTTTTTTTTTTTTCTTTTTTCAATCATGAGCATATGTAAGAGGTTACCAGAAGCTGTATTTTGATCAGTGTTCAGTAAGACCATGGTTCAAAATGTCATGAATAGTGAAATCGTTGGTACAACTCATGTTCAGTCCTTCGTTACTCGTCATACATGTAGTTAATGTGGACACAGTAGATTCTTTGAAATAACTGTAACTGTTGTAGACCTACCTAGTAATCCAAACAAATACCAATAAACACTTTTGGATATTCACTTGCTTGTTGAGTGTTGTTGAATATGTTAAAATATTGTTAAAACTCTCCAAGAAAATACTTTAGAAGAAATCTTCAGATTAATGAAAGATCAGACATTATAGGGAGAGGCTGGAGGTTGATTACATTTGAAGATAAGGAAAAGCAAAGTATCACTCCAGAGAGTACATCCTTCTATGTTTTTAGAATGGAAGAAGCTATACTTTTTTATTTACCCTGCAGAAGGCACAGATGGTGTTGAATTTTCACAGCTTTCTTACAGTGAGAGTTATTGGTAGTGTATCCACATAGTTATCGACTAAACAGTAAGGAATCTTTTTTTGACTGTCTGTTTGTCCTTAGCATTGCTAGATACAGGGTATGAATGAATCACAGAATCACCTTAATATAAGCAAGTGTTGGAAGGTCATCTAGTCCAACCACTTCACTCAAAACAGGAATAACTTAAAAACAATTACATAGGGCTTTCTCTGCTTAAATTTGTTCTTTCTCCACAGCCCCTTTCAGAGAACTGTTTCAGTGCTTGCCACCATCACAGTGAGCCTTTTTTTCCTTATGTACGATGAGTGTTTCCTATATTCCAGTTTGTCTGTTGCCACTTGTCCTGCCACTGTCCACCCCTGATAGCTGAAGCCAGCAAACATATTCTACCTTTACAATTGTTATGACTGGACAAATTCCACTGTCTAAAAGCCTCTACTGATATCTCATGTGCTCCAGCCCCCAGTATCTTCTTGCCCTCCTCTAGACTTGCTCCCATATATCTGTTTCTGTCGTGTACTGGTTAACCCCAGATTGGGCACAGTGCTCCAAATGTGGTTTTGCAAATGCTGAATAGAAATATTTACATGTTTTGTGCAGTCACCAAAATCTCGGGAGGAAGCTATACTTCTGGAGCATAAATGTGATCATATCTTTGTATATTATCATTGGTGTGCTTTCTATAAAGGATAAATATCCACAATATACATTATATGGGCAGGTGTCAAATAACTCTTATCAAATATAAAAATAGGAATCTGTCCTTTCAAATTGGCCTCCTGAAATTATCAGTTAAGGAAGAAGTTAATGTTTTAGTTTTAAAAAGGATTGTTATAATTTGGGACACATGGTTGCAAAAATAGCTTTGTGATCATAGCCCAGTGCCCTGTTATCTTCCAGCTCTCTGAAAAATCTTTCTGGGAATTCTGCTGCTGCTCGTTTAAAAAAAAAAAGTGGAAAAGGTGTGGTATATAAGAAAAGGAAAGATGGAGTTCCAATATCCTTAGCTTTTGTGTATAATAAAATAGACATGTTATATAAACTATATTGAGATTCCAATCTCTCTTTGATATTACTATTTTGTTACCATACATATGGATTTTAGGACACTGATGAGTATCAAAGAGGGAATTCTAATCTGAGTCCCTTTTTTTCTAACTAGCTGAAGTAGACATACTTTTTTATTTCATTTTTTTCTGCAATAAGATTTATTTAAATCCTTTTGCTCAGTTTTGGGAGCCAGGTTGTTTTTCAGCCTTTCAGTGATGAAATCGGCAGTTTGCTCTGGGTTTGGGAGAATTTGATTTAGATGTGACCTGAACATATTGTAACTGCTCTCCAGATTGCATCGATGAAGGAATGGAGCTGCTGGTATCCTCGCTCTAACTAATACCTTAAAATGCTATCTAACAATTCTATAGGCTAGCTTATTTTAGTGATAAAAAGTTATTGTCATTATTGACACATTTATCTTAAATAAATTACATTAGAAACATGAATTAATGAAATAGAAATCTTTCTATTTCACTTGCCTGTCTAGTATTTATTTTTGTTCATTCCTCTGGTTGTCCCAGGAGGACTATGTCTTTCCAAACAGGTACAAGCGGTGAGGCAAAGAAAGCAAAAGTTCCCATTTGGCCAGAATGGAATGAAGCAGAAATCAATGCAGAAAAATGGGATGCAGGAAAATCTGGAAAAGACAAAGAAAAATCTCGAAGAAGTCCTATTTTAGTAAGTAACGTATGACACAAATATATTAGTTTTACTTAATTTTGGAACTTGTCTGTATATGATGACTCTGTCACAACTTCAAAATAATTTGTTGCTGGTTAACAATATTTTCCAAGCATATATTTTCAATAAGTATTTTCCCGTTATTCTAGGTTATTTAACCAAAAATATTGTGCATTGTCTATTCGTTAATTTTTAAATGAACGCATTAATAGGTGTGTGCTGTTAAAGTATTAATGGCTAAAAAGATGGAAGGCCTTAACCTATTTCATATCATAAATAAAACTGAGTATATCAGAACAAAATTAATTGTTGCAGTTTGATAGATCAATCCTTTCTTTGGGCACTGGTTTCCATGTACTTAAAGGGCTGAACGCATCCATCTTTGCAGTGTTTTTTATGGAAAGAGCAGCAGGTTGAAGTCTTCTTTTCTCCACAACTCAGTCTGGTGGCAGGTGAAACACAAGCTGAAGTGTGCAGAGAGTGGGTTGAGGAGATAAAATTGTTTTGCAAACTGCAGTTGCCTACCAGATGCAGAGAAATTCATGTCTTTCTAACTTTTGCATGACTTCCAAATCTCCTCAGGATTTTTACTTCTCATTCAAACTGACTGTCATTAAAGAATGTATGTGTTTTACGCAGCATAGTAGAAAAATTCTTAAAGTATTTCTTAAACTCTTAATTATTAAGTAGTATTTTAAATCCATATACTACCATGCTCGTTCTTCTATTTTAAATAAAAGTTCTACATTGTTCTTATATGTCTTCCATATGTACTGTTGTGTGTTATGACTATTTTAGCATACATATTTAGATATGTAGATCTTTTTTCTTATCCCAAACGTGTAGCCTGCTTGGGCCAAAGAACTTCTTTGACTGAATTACAGCTTTGAGCTGAATGCCGTATTAACTTGCCAGATAAATAATGTTCCTTTGTGTTTTTCTTCTGATCCATAACTACACTTGGTATCTTTGGGCTGGGCTCTAAACATTAATAAAATGCTTATTTGCTATGTCTCCCAGACATTACTGTAACAGATAAAATGTACAAAGATTTACCATAAGAGCATTATGACCTGTTTGTCAGACTGCTAAGTTCTCCAGCTACTAAACTATATGACACATTGCTCTCTTTACATATTTAATGGAATTGTTAAAGGTGTTGGTCATATCAAATGTGACCAGATATCCAAACAATTTTCTAAAATGGTCAGTTTTGATTGAAGCAGCTAACCAGAATTCAGTGTTTAATTCAGTTTCACTGTTTAATTCGGAGAGTTACAGATTTGTTAGTTCATTTTTGTACTATTTTTATTCCTCTTAAGTGAATTATCATGTGAGCAATGAAACATTTTAAATCTTGTGGAAGATCATCCGATAATATAACTAATTTTAAAAAGTTCATTTTTTGTATATGCATATTTTATGTAGCCTGTCTTTGAGGATCCTGAAGGGAAGATAGAATTGCCATTGTCCCTAAATGTGAATTCATGGAAACGTCCAAATGAGTTCTTAACAAATAAGGTAGGAAACAAGCAAGGTCAGAATGAAAAGATGCTATTTGCCTAGCTATGTCACAAGTAGTAGAGAATTATTTCAATAGACAAAGTCATTTGTATGTTTTTAAGGCTGCATGCCCATGGTAGTATATCCTTTAGCTCTCTTCAGCTTTTTTTTTTCCACTTGAATGTAGAAGGTAGAAGGCACCTGCACAGAGAGATGTCCACCTGTTTTCCTTTGTGTTCTCACTTCTAAAATCAGTTTTATGGCAAAACAAATTTAAGTGAGAGAGCCCAGAAACAGATTTCTTTTTTCCAGATGAGGCATCCTTTCAGCAGATCTCTGAAATAAATATGTGTCCTGAAACCATGAATTAGCTCTACCAAAAGTACAGAACTTTTTCACCCCTCACACATCAAGTATTTTATTTCTCCTGACTGCATGCAGAACATGTCCACATCTTTGATAGTGCTTGTCTGGAATGTTTTATATTTGTACATTTCTTAACACTTTATAATTGTACAAAGCTCTTACTCGGTTACTTTCAAACATAAATTACATAGAATATAATCTGCCTACCATATGAAAACTTGGAGTGCTCTCCATCTCTGCTGCTAATCTGGAGCTTTAAAGCAGTTTTGCTTCAGATGAAATGCCAAAGTTTTAAAGCACTTTGACCAGCCTTCCAATTTTACCAGTCCTGTCAGTTTTACTTTTGTCAGCCTGTCAGTTTCATTTTTTATTAAATATACACTAAGCGCTCCAAGTTTAATTTTTAATGGGGGAAAGAGAGAGAGGATCAGGACACTATTTGACAAGACTGAAAAATTGGATGAGAAATGCTGCCAAAATATGTAGACTGAATAGAGATGCCAGAAAGATGAGGGCAAAAGATATGGCAACCCAGAACGCCGTGGAAACATATGTACCTATGGTAAAAACAGACTATAAAATCTATCTTGGGCATCTTGTCAAGAAAGCATTTAGTTCTTTAAGAGTTGATAAAAACTTTCATACTTGTTTTGATGTCAGTGTATTTTGGGATCAAGCAGCTGTGGTTACTAGAAGCATGATAAGTTATTATAAAATTATTGTAAATCTCAAGTGATGAAAGACTTTCTAATGATATATGTTGCTGCCAAATAGGCTAGAAACTATGAAAGAAAAAAACTATTTAGTGTGATAAGCAAAGAATCAAACAGATGATTACCAATAGCTAATAGGAGTACACATGTTTAGTCCTTTGAATTGCTTGCAATTAGAAAATAGACTGTATTCAATAGTAGCAGTTATGAAAACATTGTAATGAAGTTCAACGTTTCTTAAATACATTGTTTATATCTACTAGTACAATCAAAACTGATTTCGTGCATGACTATAGCTGCTTAGAAATATGCAGAGTTATATTTTGACACCCGAGAAACATGCTATCTGAGAAACATGATTTTCTGTTAGGAGAAAAGACATAAAAAATTAAGTTCTGTTTGAATGTCCTGTATTTATACAGAGTTGGTAGTTTTAATAGTGTCAATTAGAAGTCAAGAGTTAAGATTTTTGGGGAAAAAGAAGTTAGGATTCCATTGTATGTTTTAATTTCCCACAGGACATGAACTTTATTTTTTAAGTATGAGAAATGAGAAGGGAAGAACCTTGCCCCTTAGAGTACTCAAGAGTCTGATATCTTGGAATCCTTCTTGGCAGGAGGAAGGCTCATTTTTTTCTCTTCAAACATTCTGTTTGTTTTTCTCTTCCCCCATCCCCAGCCCACCCTAGATTGGCTGAGAGATGGGTAGTGATTTTGCTGACAGCCAGGAATTAATCCTGAGGTATCTGTCATAATCTTAACAAGCTTTCAGTTATGAACAGATTTTTGTCAAAAAATACCCAGTTATCTAGTTTCACTTTTAAGATTTCAAGATACAGAGAAGAGACTTTATTTACATAAAGTATATATCTTTAAGTTTTTTTACAGAATTTTGAATAGAACAACAGATAAGATACAAGCATAGTAGGTTTGGCTCACTTTTAGGAAATTTGAAGTGTTTGCACTGAGGATAGAACATGAAAGAGCAGTATTTAAAAAGAAGGGAGTACATTAGATATTGTTTTTCTTGAAAGTATTCATTAGACATCACAAGATGTCTAAGCCCATATAAAAAGTCTCTGCCGCCCAAAAGTGTTAAAATTGCTCTGCTTACCATCGTGTGGATCCCAGCCCCACACTCTAACTCTGCTTTTGAATCAGCTCTTCTGCTCATCCAGCTCTGACAAGCCAGTCGGCATGCTAAACTTGGCAGAAAACTGGCAGCAAAAAAAAAAGACAATTAAACTCTTCTGTTTTAGAGATCTGAGACAGCTATTGGGGGGTCAGCCAGATTCCAGCACTGAGTAAGAAAAAGGGTGAGACTGTGTAATTAAAACCAGAGCTGGGGTAGAGGAGTAAGACTGCTCCTTTCAGAAACAGTAAATTATTGAATTGGCTGAACTGTCCTGTGATTCCTAACCCTTACGCTTTATGCTCAAGTTCTTCTTACACACTGGTTTTAGTTAAATTATCTTCAG
Source organism: Eudromia elegans (assembly GCA_003342815.1). Classification (NCBI taxonomy): domain Eukaryota; kingdom Metazoa; phylum Chordata; class Aves; order Tinamiformes; family Tinamidae; genus Eudromia; species Eudromia elegans. The sequence continues at coordinate 89,633 of PTEX01000333.1, read as the reverse complement.
GACAACTTTTTAATCATCTACTAAAAATCACAGAATCACAGAATCTTTAGGGTTGGAAGGGACCTCTAGAGTTCATCTAGTCCAACCCCCCTGCTCCAGCAGGGACACCTAGAGCACGAGGCACAGGGTGGCATCCGAGCGAGTTTGGAAGATCTCCAGAGCAGGAGACTCCACAGCAGTGATTCTTTTGTTCTTAGAAGAGCATTTGAAGGGAAATACCAAAATAAAAATACCAAAGCAGAAAAAAGGCTTGCAAAATTACAGCCTTTTAATTGATGTCTGATATGTATAACATTTGTATATAGCTACTGTTAAACATTGCTGTTCATTAATTATTTTGTGGATAATGGGCATTTAACTCATCTTTCTCCCAGGTTCCAACGGTAGTCAAAAATGAAACCACATTTGACCTTTTTTCAGCAAATGACCATATATTTTGTAGTGAGGTAGGTAGACATACATAAATGCACTTTTTTATATTTCTTCTCTTCTAAGGGTATATTTCACTCCAGATTTCTGCTATGAATAAACAAATTGTTACAAGTTCCTTACATGAAAACAAAAGAATGAGAGGGAAACAGTGATAAAAAAAATCTGGATTTGTAAAATTCTGTTTGCATTTTTTAGAATTTGTAAAAATAATTTTTTTTTTTCCAAATATGATTTCTTAAGAAAATATAGAGGCTCTGAACTGTGGAGACTGTTAATGGAGCGATCATCTCTAAAGATAATATAAAAGAAAAGCCAGATTAGAGAGAATTTCTGCTTTTTACTCTAGCTTTCCTGAAGTCATATTCTTACTAAACCTGATTTTTTTATGAATGTCTTTGCCAACCAGCCAGCCTTGTTATTCTGCACAGATTAGAATGGATGTGTCAAAGACATAGAATTTCTACAGATTTGAGTAAGGCACCAAGTGAGTGCCTCTCTGGGTATATGCTTCTTCATAAATTCAACTAAATTCAGTCTTCAATGAAAGTTTAAAATGAAGTGTAAGAGAAATTGTATGGGAAGATCTAACCAAAAAGGGATGCTGAACACTTTCCTATCCACAGAACTACTGCTTGTTTTTAGGGCAAATACACTGTAATAAAAGCTGATTCTCATTCTTGTTTCTAGAAATCACAGTCTAGTAATACTATGAAACCACAGCGTACATTGTAAATCTGTATGTTAGAAAGATACATACTTGACAGAGCCTTGTTTGTTAAAGCTTCTATTTTAAATTTTAAAAAGTTATTAAATACTTAAAATAGTTTAATATTCTTCTACTGAGTATTGAGTCTGATACTAATTTTTAAAAGCTACGTATAATATAATTTACTTTAAAATATCCGCATTTTTTTTTGGTGGATGGACAACCTAATTTGTTATATCTGTTCTGATTTGGATAGTATTGTGTTGTTACAGAACTACAAAAAAGAAAGAAAAACTTCTACTAGTGAAAGTAAATATTGAATAAATCTATAGTTGCTTTTATGTTGCTTCTTCATGTCCATTGATCATTATAGAATATTGATTTTATTTTTCTAAAAGTTTTAAGTAGAAATATTTTTTCTTTTCATATTTCTGTGTTTTTCTTTCAGCTGATGAGATGGATTATAAGTGAAATTTGTTTAGCCTGGAGGATATGTAATGACAAGGTTTCAACTAGTGAAACATCCTCACTTTTTTGGAAACCATGGGAACATATTTACTCCTTATGTAAAGCTACTAGCGATCACATGCCACTGTACAATAGCTATGGAAAATATATAGTGAAACTTTATTGGATGGTGAGTAGTTGCTTTTAGTATTATAAAACATTATTTCTCTGTACAATTTCTACAGCCAAAAAGCCAAACTTTTAATGATTAAGGTAAGTGTTTATGATTAGAACACATAGATGTTTGTAGAAATAAAAGCGTTAAAAAACTGTTGGTGAATGAAAAACAAAATGCATCCCATGGGACTTTTGTACAATTTAATACTCTGTCATTAAGCTTTGACATTAAAACATGAGTGCTTTTTTCCTTTGGTCTGTACAAGAAGATCCTATGCTTGCTTTTTTTTTTTTTTGCTTACTTTGTAGAAAGAAGATATAATAATGTTAGTTGCTAAAGTTACATGTATGCTAAAAAGTCTACTGAAATAACTTCAGATACTCAAACAACAATTTTCAGTATTATTTCCTAGCACAAACAACAATTCCAAAAGAAAAATAAAAAAACAGGTCATTCTGTTTTATGAAATAAGTATCTAAATATAATTTTTTTTCTGCTAAAAACAAGGTTAATTTCTTTGAGCTGCAATAGTACTGTGATTTTTGTCACATCCTAGGGTTGACCTGCTGGGAAGCACCTATAAGAGAAGGCCTGAGGGTCCTTGTGAACAGCAGGTTGACTATGAGCCAAAAATGTGCCCTTGTGGCAAAGATGTCCAATGGAGTGATGGGGTTAGTGCTGAGCTTCCCAATACAAGACATGTGGAGCTACTGCAGGGAGTCTAGCAAAGGGCTACTGTGATGGTTGAGGGACTCGTGTATCCTTCATAGGAAGAGAAGAGTTGGATTACTCTATGAAATAGATCAATAATCAAATATTATGGATACTATTTCCATCTTTCTGAGATACTACATGAGAAATTCTCTACCATAAATTAAAATGGAACTGAATTCTTAGGAAAGGATGTGCATTTTCCTACATATAAGTTCTTTTTCCAACCCACAAATTCAATGTTCTTTCTTTTTTTTCTTTTTTTTCTTTTTTTTTTTTTTTCCCCCTCCTGGCATAGGGATGCTGGAGAAAGATCACTGTGGATGATACTATGCCTTTCAGTGAAGATGATAATTTGTTACTACCAGCTACAACCTGTGAAACTGAACTTTGGCCAATGCTGCTGTCCAAAGCTATCATTAAGCTTGCAAATACATTGTATGTTTAGTCAGCTCATTTTCGATTTGTTATGTGAAATTGCATGGAATTTCCAAAAAAAAAAAAAAGGGTGATTTTAATGCGCACAAGAAAAAAATATGTTACTACAAATGTTGTAATGACACATATGACACATAAGCACTTTCCTCAAAGCTGGCACAACAAATTAGTAAATCATGTTCCTCAATGATTATTGAAGAAACTGTGATTTCTTCTTATGTGTTTGTTTATGTATATATGCACACAGAAAGATTCACAAAGAAATTTGAGTTATCTCTTCTGCATATCTGCCTTGTCTGTCTACATTTATTCCAGAAAAGACTCAATGTGCTGTTTTTTGCCAAATAGAAATGTCCAAGAGACTGCAGTTCTAACTGTGAGGCTTAACCATTCTATAAGGAATGGAAATGTTTGTGTAAACAAGCGAAAGAAATATAGGCACAGTATCATTATATCATACTGAGCAGAATGTGTAGTTTCCCTTTTGGTTTGTCTGATGATAGATATCTAAAGGACTTCCACACAGGACAGGGAGTCACCTTGAGCGGCCCAGTAGAAAATGCTGTTTGCAGGATTGTGTTTGAAGTCTTAAGTCACAGGGGCTTGAGTCGTGGCTAAAGGCTGGCACCTTTAACCTAGGTCCTCTCAGGATATACAGATGGAAACCTCTTTGTAACATAGGAGCCCTTTTCTCTTTGAAAGTGTCAGGTATGGTACCCTGGAAATGCAACCAACTTTAGCATAATAATTTGGGAGAATCTGCTCAGGAGGTTCTAGGTTCATTTCCATCTTATAGCATGAGAGATATCACACCTGCATCTCTAATCTGTGCAAAAAAATCCTGCAATGTGAGAATATAATGTACTTGCTAACGTTTGTGTTACAACTATTGATATCACACATTAAGGAGCACATCAACTGAACTGCTAAAGTTGTGACTAGTGCCTTGTTCTTTTGAAGTTTACTTATCTGTACCTGCGCACATCTTATCTAGCTCTTACAGAAAGCACTATTGACTGTAGAGTTCACCATGAGTTGGCTATATTACCACAGAATGGTTGAGATTGGAAGGAACCTATGGAGATTTTCTAGTCCAAATGTTACTATATTTATGTTATTTTTAATTATATAAATAAATATTATAATTCCATAATTCTACATTCCATCTACTTTTTTGTTGTAGTGTACGTGAAAGTGGAAAAAGAGAGCTAGAAGAATTTACAGTTTTGCATGCCCTGACTGGATGGATACCAGAACTTATTCCTATCCAGTAAGTTCTTCTAATAAAAAATATCATGTTACTTATTTAGTTTTATAAGGCATTAAGGAAAAATAAGGCCGAACTTAAAAATTCATCAGCATGAATTTGAGGTAATGTAAGTCTTTTAGTTCTAGCACTAGAAAAATGTACCTACAAGGAATCTAATTTTATTGTGTTTTTCTTTACAAGTCACACAGATACTTGTGAATACCTATGCACTTGTGAATACGTGTGATACTTGTGCAGATACCTCTTGTGTTAAGGTGATAGTTATTATTATTAAAATTAATTTATATTTTAATTGATATCAAGGCTTGTGGTGAAAACAAGATTAAGAGTTAAGTTTATATCATAGATACTATAAGTTGTCTGTCAGGAACAGTAATAATTTTATATGGGAATGTACTATAGAAAGTATACTATATGGTGTGAAGTAAATAAATTTGGCTAGTGCGATGTTTTCACTTTTTAAACTGGAGTAGATGGTATGCTCTTATTTCAAATATAAATAATATTTTCAATTTCTGGTAATATTTTTTACTTGTTTTCTATGTGTTTTAGTTCATTTCACAATTTTTTTTTTAATTGTACTTTTTCGCCATTTTAAATGAATAAGTTGTTTAGATATGGTTGCTTTGGTTTAGGTATAATTTGTTTAGATGTTATTGTTTAGGTTTAATAATATTTCAGTATAAAGTAAGATCAGTCTTCTCCTATTTTGCTCTTCATTTCAGTAGTCATATTTTTTTTGTCCCTTTTATATTTGTGGTTTATTTTTTTGAGATAGCTCTGTCCTGCTGTGTGCCTGTAGCCCATGGATTTGGATATATAAATGACCTGAATTAGGTTCTTTATGCATTTCGTTCTTCCAACAACAAAAATATATTCATGACTCTGGCATTTATTACAAATTTATTAACTTTTGCAGAGGGAAAATGTGAATACCACAAAATTATTGCTGTAATAATACAAAGATGGTTTCTGCTTGCTTTACAACCAATTATTTAAATAAGCATGCAGTTAGATTGCATGAAACTTATTTATGGTCCTGAATAATTCATTCAATTTCAGTTTATTTCTGGAATCACTGATTTTCTGTGAAGAAACTGCATGCTACCTACCATCATATTAAGATGCTGTTTTAGCTCATGGAATCAGTGGAAGATTCATGGAACTGCATGTGTTGAAACAAATAGGAAAACTGAGTCTGAAAGCACCTTTGAGAAAAGTTTTTAGTGTGTAGGATCAAGTTATTAAATAATACAGTTGCAAAGTGGTGTATAAATTTTCTCCAGTAATTGCACAATACAATATTGGGCCATATTTTTTTCTGCTAAAAGGCTTGAGGAAAGAATGTTATTACTAGCTTTTCTAACAAACATCTCTTTGTTTTGGGCATCTTTTTTAACAAACATGTTATGTTTCTGCATGTATACAAAATTAGGTAAATATTGTTTATTTACTAGAATAACCTAATCATTTTTTCAAAGAGTTGGACTGTCAGTGAGGTTGATAATGTTCTCCAAGTGAAGACCACACGTTCTTATCTTGCTGCAGATACAAATATCGTTAATGATTACATGCATTTGTTTTTTTAAGGCCTGGTAACATGGATAAAGTTTGGGGCTTTTTGAAAAACATTGTGCCAGAATTCAAGCTGCCAAATGGGAAAACTCCAGAACTTGATAAGCCACAGAAAAAGCCTAAAGAGACCAAAACTTTTGAATTAAAAAATGAAATTTCACCTGGGAATAAGCAGTCAGAGAAAACTGAGAAAGCAGAGAAGGCTGATAAAACTGGCAAAGGTCTGTGTTATCTTTGTAAGCCAAGCATCATTGAGAAGAAGTTCTGTCTTAATTATAGACCTCATTAGAAGCAGTAACAGACTTTTACTTTTTTTCTTCCAAGCATTCCTGACAGAATCCTCTTCTATGTTGTTCAGTACTTCCCATGTATGTCTTTATTTTCTGACCCGTAAAACATTGCTAACTTTCCTCCTTCAGGCTGATAGTTTCCTTGCTGGCTATTTGTGTTTTGGAAAAGTTAGCCCAGAAAAATGGAATAACTTCTGAGAAATATTAGTGACAAAGTTTTTTTTTCTTTTTTTCTTTGAAATTTTATAACGGTTTTGTTGATTTTTTGTTGAAATATCTATTGCCTCCATATCCTGAAACAGCAATTGTTAAGTACTAGTCCATTGGAAACCTATCGTCCGTTTCAGCTGATTCATTTGGAAATTGCTGGTGCATTGGATCAGGGACTTGAAGAAATGATTTGATGCTCTTCCGGAAATTGCAAACTTTGTAGTGGGAAAGTGAGAGTTGAGCTGTAACTGAGAGGTGGGACTGGAGCGTCCCTAACCCTCTCTCAATTAGTCTTTATTTAAATTGTATGAAAATGCCACTTATTCTTTTTTCAGTGAATGACATGAACTCTTCTTACTGGACATCAGCTTCTTTTAGAAATAATGATTTTTTAAAAATTTATCTAAAATGTCCGTGTGCCATTTGCTGAGTACTAGACCTAATGAATGAAAGTTTTTGTCTGAAAAGCAAAAATAATTCATCTGTATTTTGTTTAACAGAAAAAGCAGAGCAGAAAGAAATTGGAAAGAAGAGAAGCAGAGATGGAGAAAAAGAGAAACATAAATCATCACTTCAGTCCTCACGAATGTCGTCAGATATCCAAAGCATTCTTCAAGCCTTGGCTGAGGGTAAATGCTGTGCCTTCAATGCTAGAAGTATCAGCAAAGAGATATACACAAAGAAAAGGATTTTGTTTTTAATTTTAGTTTTTCTAATTTAAATTGCAGGAAGTATTAAATACCCTTATTTAAATCTGTTTCCTGCTTCTTGATGCAAATCCTGATTAAAATTTGTGGTTTAAATCATTCATATTATATCAATCCAACACTGCTGTTTGCTGATAGCAAATATTATAAAAGTTATTAATTTGATTTCCTATATTTTATATTGTTAATGAGGTTAAATTTTCAAATCTATTAATGGGACACAGTTATTTCAATGGTAGTAGTTGTGAAATAGAAAATGAAACATTTCACCTGAATATAAAGAAAAGAGAGCATGATCAAACTCTCCAGTATATCATGAGGAAAAGGGAGAAAGGAGGAGCAGAAGGATTCTAGTTAAATGATGAGTTATTTTACTAAACCAGTGAAAGGATATTAAGATTATCAAGGAGTGTGGAAACACACGATGTTTTGGTCTTTACCATATAAAACACAATTTATTTATCTATAAATATAATGGTGAGTCAAGAGTTTATGTAACCTTTGATGATCAGGTAACTCTTATTACCTTGGGTCTGTTTCATCAATAGAAGATGAAGAAAGTCAGAAGACCATTCTGTCTCCCAATTACTCCTCTAGACTAATTTTCTCCCAATAACTTCTGAGCTGCTGCAAAGAGAATGCAATTCTAGTGAAGAGAGCACTAGCCAGGAATTTGGGAGTCTGTTTTTCTATAGACCAGCTAGACCTATTTTTGCTAACTCGCAGTGTGCCTTGATGTTACTTTCACAGTTAGGAATAATAATAACTTCTATGTCACTTTTCAATGTCAGCATAGTGTTTGAAGAATATAATTATATTAAAAATTTGTAAGTCGTACAAGTAGATCTGTAATTTTAACTGTCAGAATAAATTACATGGGTAATACTTATGAAAACATCCATAAGTTCTTTCCACTTTCCTTTCGCCTTTTTGAAAGATTTTTATGTACAAATAAAGAGAGGAGTTGAATATTTTGATGTGTTTTTTCAAATGCATATTATCATTCTGCAATATATATGTAAATCCTGAAAAGCATACCAGTCATTTTTCTGCACACACACAAAAAACAGTCCTGTTAGCCACAGCCAATCCATACCTAGCATGCCTGAGAAGAAGGGTGTTATAGGCCAGATGAAAAATTTGGAAAAGCAGTCATAACTCGAAATCAGATCTTGTTTACCAATGAAAACATTTAAGAGTTTCTCACGTTACAGTGAGAAAATGTGTTGCAAGTCGTACGATTTTTTTTGTTTTTAAAATTTACATCATTAAGATTTATTCAAAATCTAGCAGTTCCCATCCTTGACCTTTCTTTTTAATTGATTGCCTACAGCTTTATACAGTTTTTTTATTTTACCTAGATAAATTCCACTGGTACTTTCTCAGTTCTTTGGAGACTGAGTTGTTTATTCAGCTTGTGTAGCATTCACTCAGTCTGGAAATGAATTTGCAGAACAGTAGTTGTGAAACTTAGCTACAAAGATCCAAATATCTTTAACAATTCTTAATTCTTAACTTAACTTAATTCTTAACTTAATTCTTAAGTCCTCTCTGATGGATGTAAATAATAGGCTTTACTGAATCTGTTTTGTACAATATGTCATAACATATTCCATCTAATAATACAATTTTATCAAGGCTATCAGTTTTAAGTAGATTCCGTAGACACTGAGTTCACACTAATCAACAGTACCCTTGGTGATAGTTTGCGAACATCCTCCTCAGTTTTGATCAAGTAATGTTTTATTTTTAAAAGGCAGTGGTGTAAAGCACAAAATCTTTTTGCTATTCTAATAGTATTATTGAAGTGAATGCCATGTTCTTGGTAGCTCTAATAATTTTTTCAGTGCCCTGCAGACATTTCATTTCACAACCCATCTGGACTGAATATGACAGCTTTAGTTTCCACCTGGTGTTTGGTGAAATACTTCTGTTTGACAAATACATCTCACATGAGATTGGTACGGCTTGTGGCTTGTACCATTCTGCACCATGTTGTACATCACAGCTAGTGCTGTATTTATAGTAGATCACATGTGTTAGTGGAGAACTGAGACCAAACCTAAATTATATACTTGCTTCTGAGTAAGTTGAAACCCATAGTTAGTACAAGAGCTTTAGTTAACATGGAAATCACAAGCACGGAAAAGGAGATGTTAGGAGTCTACTGAGAAGTAAGTCTAGCTTACAATCAGCTTATGTTTGAATAAGAAGCCTAATTTTGTGGAAAAAAAATTGTTTAATATGCAGAGATATATTAGTGCTTTGAGAAAAAAATACTGCTTACTTTCTAAGTTAGAGATTTTTAACATATTTGATACATTGTGTTTTCTTGCCTATTTGCAGTTGCCTTTTTTTGCTTTTCTTTCCTTTTCATTTTTTTTTTGTTTGTTTTGTATGCAAGCAACACTGATTCTGTTCCACAATCACAATGCAGCTACTTATTCTTAGAGCAAGTGCAGCTGAATACTCATTAAATATATGAAATCCTAAGAGATAATGATCCTGCATTTACAGCGCAGGTGAAAGGAGCAACAACAGAACAGTCTGGCAGAAGAAGGTGTCACAACCTGTGTCCTGAAATCCAGTTTTACATGCTTTCTCAGATGGCTAAATAACAGTATAGAAAAGTAGATAACCCTTTTGAGCAGCTTTTTAGATCAGAGCACCAACCTATGTTTCAAATGTGGTATTTCTTAAACTTTTTTTTTTCTGAAGCATGAATGCAGTGGCCGTCAGCCAAAAAGTCCTTGTTTTGGGTTTTTTTTTCATTCAGGGGTCAAGGTGAGGTAGGCATGAGTGGATTGAATGAATTCTAGGGACAGCCAAGTGAACATGGTCATGTTCTACCTTGCCAATGACAGAGGCTTCTCATCTGTGCACTTTACAATAAGCTCCTGTTATGAATAAAATAAGCTAGTTGGAGAAAGAGGTGATCTGTAAGAAAGCAGAATTATTTAAGGAGAGATTCCACAGCATTTATGTAATGTTTGTCTTGTTTTAATAGATATTAATGTTTTCTCTGTAAATTCCTTAGGGTCAACCCAGCCACAAATGATCGTGTACGCTAGCTGTATACCACTACATTTGTTTGAAGAGAAGATTTTTACATTAGGCCAGATGGTAAGATACTGCACTCTCCAGACAAGAAAATGTTCTATATGTGTTTATTAAAGTGTTTATTTTGGTAGCAGTTACATTGTAAAAAAAAGTAATACAGTAGAACAGTCCCTATGTAGTGACCATCAGTGAAATTTATATTTTAGTTCTTCCAAATACTGATCATGCATTTTCCAACTGTAACCCTGATCATCCTTCAGTATTGCTTCCCTGTCCTCTGGAGCCCCTAAGCCTCTGATTAATGAGAAAATACATCATCATGTGATATTTATGAATGGAAAAAAAATAGCTGGTCTAATTATTGTAAGTGCTGCTACTTGAAAAACGTGAATTGTAGTTTTTTTTAGACTACCGTTCAGGCCTTCTCTAGTATATACTTTCTGATTGGTTGTTCTATAAGAAATAGCATGTTTTTGTACATTTATATCATTAGTATTGTAAATGATGAAAGCAGCTGGAGAATAGTGTATATATATCTGAGATAAAAAAACCAATATTTAAACCATTTAGCCACTCATCCTTCACAGAAAATTGTTTAAAAATACCAGAGCAAGCTTTCTTGTTTAGATTCTTAATTATATTTAATTTCCTTATATTTTTAATCATAATTCACATAATTAGAACATTAAAATATAATGTCTTTTCATGAACATGGTAGGCTTCATTAGAATAAAGAAAGGACATTTCCAAAACTGTTTTGTAGGTCTTACAATAAACTGCATTTAATTCTTGCACTGTTTTCTTCCTTAGAATTGCAATAGTATTTTATGTTATTTTAAAGACTGGCTTGTCTAAATATCTTAGACAATATTGGCACTTTTCTGCTAATGGTCAACAAGAAGCATTTTGTAAGCAGCAGCGCTTACGTGTTTCCAGACATGTAAGGTCTTGAGTTGGAATCTCAAACTTGGCCTCAGTCCATTACGGTACAGAGATTATGGAAAAAGAGGCATGACAGGCTAGATAGGATAAGGCAGATTAATCTACATGTCTAAAATAGTATTTTGGTAAAAACTGATAGAAGAATAGAAGCTGATGGAGAGTAAATATAGAAATACAGTGTATTTCTTCTGCGACTCAGGTAAGAAAATCTTTTCTCAGAGTTTTTGGGTGACTGAGAAATACTTTGCCCATTGGTCTAGTGTTTTATTATGTAAATAATTAAAGTTTGGAGAGATAGACTAATTTTTTTTAGTATAAGAGTGGCTCTCTAGACTCAGTAGACATTTTTTCATCATCTGCAATCATGACAGAATTTCCATCCAGGATTTTTGCAGTTTCCATTGTAACTGGGCTTCCTAGGGCATATATTGTTGGATGTATGTAGATAGAATTTAATTTATCTTAATCTTGCTCAAATAAGAAGAAAAAAATCAATTGAGCAATTCAAGTGTGTCTCCTGCTCAGCAACTGCCTGGCAATATCTCCTTAATGGCAGCTAGCCCACTCCTCTTCAGAATCCTTTTCAGTCTCAGATGTTTCACTTAGATTTCTAAGTCGTTTAAATGTGTGTAGATAGTCACTACTTCTATGACCTATCCATGTAAATTCCAAGATTAAATGAGCCTTATAAAGCGCCTTTGAATATTAACATGATTAATTTGATCCTCTCCATTTAAACCACCCCAATAATTACAACTACAATCCTCTCTGCAGAATTTATACCTATAGGCTCAGGAACATTTTCAGTGAGCAGAGACGATGAGAGACTTGTTGATAAGCATGTTAAAGAAATACGTAATGGATGTTTTATTTAGCAAGCAACAGAAGGTGTATTTTTAAAATAAAAATTAAGGATATACAAATCTTGAAAAAGAACATTAATAGTGAAAAAAAAAACCCTAAGTACTGGACCATATTTTAGTGGGAAGAGCACCACTCAATGTCCACACTTATAACTGCTTCTAAGCTCGCTGCTTAACTGGCCTCTGTTATATGGTTCTGTAATGTGTTTTCTAAACTAGCCATAAAAAGCTTAATTTTAATGACATATTGGTTCATGGTGATACTATATTATGAAGATTTCACAAACTATCAAAAAGACCAGTTGCTGTTAGGATACTGCCACTTCTTTATAAAGACAAGATTGTGTAAGGACTGTTCTTCAGAAAAAGTATTTTAAGACATCTATACTTAAAACAAAACGGCATCACTCCTATTTATTCATTCTGCTTCACTTGTATGTCTAGAAGACATACGGCATATGGTTGTATAAATAAGTTGAAAGAAGTGATAAATCTATTATGAAAAGTAAAATACGTACATACACTTGTAAGTATTCCATAATACAGTTTCTGCTGAACTTCAATCTTAGAATGTTTTTTGATAATATTATTGTCAGGTAAACTGTTCTTTTTTCATTAATAATCCAAAACCATGAGGTGCTTCTGTGCACATGCTGTTGGTTTTTGCAAGAGGAATGATGAGAGAGGAGAGCTCTGTTTGGTCAGATTATCTTCCTGTGTTTCGTAGTCTGATTCTTCAGAGAAGCTGAGGCAATATGGACTTTCCCACCGATACAGCCATCCTGTCCTGGTTACTAGAACTAGGTCCTGCCCCCTGATAGCACCGCCACAGTCGCCGGTGGTTCCTCGCTGGAAACTTTTCCGTCAGAAGAAAGAAACTATCGTGACATCGGAACCTCAAGGTTCGTCTAGTCAGACCTCCAGAAGAAATTTTGTAATTGTCACTTACACCTGAGTCATTATAAGCATTCCTGTGGTCATATTTACCATCATCTTCTTTTAGCACAGTTTCAGTGGAACTGTCTGGGGGATTATTTTTCTTCCTTTGGTGGTGGGGTCTGTTTTTATGTGATACTCCCCCTCAGCTCCTCATTATTTCTTAAATTCTTTGAGAAATGTCTTACCATGTTTCCAAGAAAACTGTCTACTCTATTGGAGAAAATTAGGAGAGGCTTTAATGCAGAGTCATTACACCTTTTAAATATTGGAAATAGTGACTAGTCCTGCTGTAACTAACAACTCAGTTTTAGGAGGAAACACTTGTTTTAGGGTTTGCTTATGCTGTATAATACAGTTGCATGAGTGACATGAGGTAACATGGATAGGAAAGCTTTACACATGCAAAATATACTGGAATAAGAAACAGATTAAATTAGACAAAGACATAATGTCCTACCATAGTTCTGAGATGATGTTTCATCTGACGCCATCCCAGGCTTTTCTTTTCCATTCAAGTGTGTGAGAGAATACTTATCTTTCCTGAAGTCTTTTAAGAATTATTTAGGGTGATATGCCCAATGGAAATTATTTATCAGGGAAAATTATGTTGTTAAGTAGTAGTAAATATTTCATGTGAATGTATCTTTAATAAGTTACACTTTTTACAGAGCCTGTAATAAAGAAACCTGAAGAACACGTTGAGATTGCTAGCCTATTTTTGAATTATAAAATAGACATTGTCACAATACCAACAGATACGTAAGTATTTAATGTAGTTTCAGCATTCACATCATTCTGTCAATCAGTTACACTGTAAGAATACAGTGGCTTATAATTATCTGTCTCACAGGGGAAAAAACTGCTTGGTAGATGTATTTTAAAGCACATCAAGATCAAAGCAATTTATTGATTTATTGATAACAATTAATAGGCATTCAGAGAAGTGCATGATTAAGATCAGCAATGCAACAGCTAAACTGTGATGCTAGACACTTAAAGAATGTTTAGCACATACAAACTTCTGAAGCCCTTCTGATTTTTTTTTTTTTTGAACACCAGCATTTTTCCATGGAAAAAATAAGATTAGATTATTGTAGAATATTCTGGGAATGTGTGCTGGTAAAAGTTTCAATTTACAGTTAAGAGTCCACTAAATTACATTTTTGTTAGTGTTGTTTTCAAATCATAGGATTATTTAAGAATACATAAAAATATTTAAATAATAATGCCCATAAGTTTATTAAAATAATGATTGAATAATAATTAAAATGCAGTATTTGTGGGTTAACATAACTGTATTTTCATATTTAATAGATTGCTTCATTGTTCACTTATCATTTGTCAAGGACCGTTTTCTTAATGTACAAGCTTCCATGACAATCAACTAATTTAGTCTTGCAATTTAATTAACAGGTAGTAAAAAAATATAGTAATAATGAACTTCTTATTAAAATAATATAGCTGCATAAATAACATAAGAGTTTATAATCAAAACTGACACTGAAACTGGTTTTAGTTTCTTACTTTAATTCCAATTAAATATTTTGAAACACTCGAAAGAGTTGTTGCTAGAGATCTTGATCTTTCATTATTTCAGTCTTTAAGAAAAGACTAGATGAAACAGTCTTTATGATCTTTATTGCGCTAATAAAACAATTACAAATTTGCATCTAATTGGCATGTGTGCAACATTGTTTTGATGTAGTTCTTCTTGTCTGTTTGACAAGCAAAGAGTAATTTTTATTTCTGTCAGTTATTTTCTGTCAGTTATTTGCCTCTACTGAAATCAGAGAAAAAGCTTCCATGTACAGCAGGAGTAGATCTCCAGGAGCCATGGAGATCAATTTTGACAAAAAAGACAAAACTATTCCACTGGCAGAAACACACTTTTTTTTTTTCTTTCCCCTACCTTCATTTGGGTAGAGTGCTTTTTTTTTCTATTTTTTTCTTCCGGGCCATAGAAATTTATTTCCTTCTAACTGTGTCACTTAGTTTTGCTCGTCAGACTATTTTTTGGAAAAAATGTTGTTAAAAATAGTAGTTATAAAGCCTGTGGTTTGCAAGCAAATGTATGGATTAATGCCTTTGAACTTTCTTTTGTTTTATTAGTCATTGTTCAAGGACTATCATGAAAAGAAGATCTCACTCCATATACCTTTTCCCTTCTCTTACTGAAGAAGATGAAAATGATATTATTGTGGGTATGGATCAAAATATGAGACACTTGAAAGCAGAAGATAATAAGGTAATAATTATCCTATTTATTTAACACAATCTGCTTTTATGTTGCAAAGGGTAGTGCAAGACAAAATATACTGAGCGTTGAAATATGGATTTTAAAAAATCTTTTTAGTAAGCTTATTCTTTTTATATAACACTCCTGTTCTTTCATTTTATAGTTACATTGAGGCCTGCTGGGTGAGGTATGTGTACTAACGTTTCCCATTTAAACTTTTTTCTATAATTTATTCCTCAGATTTTTACAACATTATTACTAATACTATAAAATATTTTGAGTTGGCTCCTTAAATCAATTTGATAGGGAAATTTTTAATAAGATAGTCATGTGCCTTTATAAATAAATGTTTATTTAATGAATTAATTAACCATATTTCACCTACAATGAAGGTTGTACCTATGCACATGGTTACTGGGAAAATTTAAACTTTGTAAAATATACCTTAAAATTCCATGCTCTTTACTTCTTCGGAGTATATTACAATGCCATTCTAATATTCTAGATCTGAATTTCAGTTGTTTTAATTTTTTTTATATCTACTGTGTATATGGAAAGTATGCAGGTGTGGGTGTATATTAGTGGGCACTTATGAATTAAAAATAAGACAATTCTGTAGTGAAGGAAAAGTCTTTGCAATAGAATATATTGTTAGCTACTCTGTATTTTGTATACATTTTATCCACAAGTAATGTTTTAAATAATACTTCATGACCTTTTTAGAGTCTTTTTAATAATTGCAAGTCATGAAAACCATTACAAAACCAGCAGGGTAAAAGGCAGTAAGCAGCTTCTTAAGATGTATGATAATTATTAGTTGTATGACTTCAATCTCTCCAGCTGTACAAACATAGATATAGTTAATTACAAAGTGATAGACATCTATGTGCTAAAAGCACAAGAGCAGCTTGGAACATCACTTTGATTTTCTCCTCCTGCCCATAAGTGTAAAAACCATTCTGACTGCAGAATGCTGATCTGCCCCAGTAGTGAGTGTGTTCAAGGAGGGTCAAGGGCAAGTATGACAACACATGACAGACAGACATTGATAAAAATGGAAAGGTAGGAAGGAAAAATGAGGCTACCTCTGCGTGCCAGTGATCATGATCTGATGTGATCATGATGTGTAAGAAACCATGAGCAGCTCATTGAGTTGCGCTTGGATATTTACTTTTGCCTTAGTTTAAACCTCAGCTGAAATATACTGTACCTCTCAATAGCTGAAGTGTGTAAATTGAGCTGCATTCAAACTGCAGAAGTAATGTTTTTAATTTGCTGAATAATTTTATTTGCATATCAAAATCTTAATCAACAGAAATGCTCTCTTAAAGGTACAGAGATAGCTCTAGGAGGGGAGTCCTTGGAAGGCTGGGAGGGGCTTTCTTTCCCTAATTTTAATACTTGAAATAACAGTAAATATTTACACAATAAATATCGAGGTTTTTGGTTTGGTTTGGTTTGGTTTTTGTTAAGCAACTAGTGGTTACAAAGCACTGAGAGAAAAACTTTGAGACTTTCATATTTTAGTGCACAGAATGTGAATAACTGCCTCCATTTTAAGTTGTGTGGTTATTATTTTGGGCAAATCTCTGCTTAACACCCTTAGAGTAGATTTGGTAGATCTTTGGGATGCAGCAATTACATTGTACCAGATCCCTATTAAGTTTAAATTGAGAGATATCAATTCACTTCCGTGGAACAATCTGAAGTTACGATGACTGAATATTTACTTCACTGTTTCTGAGGTCACAGAAACTGAGGTGATATCTGTAGACGCTGATACTTGAAAGATAAATTTGAAGGAGCTGATATGCCTTCAATATGCCGTCACATTCAAGGATAGGAGATTATTCCTCCTGTCCCCAAAGTAATTATGCCAAAGAATAGAAACTGCTTCATTATTGATTTTTTCAAAGATTTTCTTTTCTGTTTGAATTTCCCATTCCTCCTGGTTTTGCAGTTCTAAAAGTTTTGTGGTTTTATAATTAGAAAAAAAATCTCTTTTTATCTCTGTTTTTTTGTAGATAAAATGTTCTTGATTCACTCCATAAATAAAGAAAAATAGATTTTGAGCAACGGTGCGTTTTAAAACTCCATGAACTAGGTCCAGTTATTTAATCTTTATTGATATTAAAATCATTAATTTTTATTTGGAACAGGCTGCCCAGAGAGGCTGTAGAGTCTCCTTCTCTGGAGATCTTCCAAACCTGCCTGGATTCTGTAATTCAAGATAACTCCAAAACCATTGGGAAGAAAAAAGGTGTTTACCTTATCGTTTGAGAAAATGTTGAACAGTATCATGTTGAGGAAAAGTTAATCCAAATATGTTTGTCTTCCGAATTTGACAAAGGCTATTAAGCATTTTAGTGGGCTTACCTGATTGCCATCTCCAGATATCATAAGCAGGATATTCCCACTTGATTTATCTTTGTGGCTTCTTCAGTCTCATACTCCTTGGCATAACTACTTTCTAGAGCAGAAGGGTTAAATCACTTCTCTCTCTCCTTGACCTAAACACAGTACCCTTATTCTTAAATATTCATGTTTACCTCCTCTTTTCCTTACTTTTAGTGACATCTTCACACTTGCAAGCTCAGCCATACCTTCTGCTTTACCACTGATGTCAGTCTCAGTATTCTGATTAGTATGCCAGTTGTGTTGGTGCTTTTATTTTTTACTTTTTTCATAGTCTCCATAAATATTCCAGCACTGGTGTGTCATACCAGCCTTTCTCTTTTTCTCATAACATATCTCATAAGCCCAGTGAAGTGCTGTTGAGTCAACAGAACGTCTAAATAGCCAATAAAAAAGTCTATTTTCTTGAATAATGGTGTTTTGGAAATTGATTTTGATTTGCATGTGATGAAGATTCCCCTCTTAATTTCTTTAGGAAAAGGAAGTGCACAACAGGTGTGAGAAACCTGATTTAGAAGTGAATTTTCATTTAAACGCTTTAGAGAGAATCTTTCTGAATAGGCTTGTGAATATCCACTTATTTATACAGACTGGGATAATGCTAACAGTGAAGACTGCTTAATAGAGAAGATGAGCTGATAATGCAGTATTTTTAAGCCATTTCTACATTATACCTTCAGTTCTTACTGTTGAACTGTTGCGTTATCTCAAAAGTCGGTTCCATTACCCTCTCCCACATCACAGCTAAAATTAATTCTAATACTGAATTTAGTGAAAACAGGAATCTCATGAATAAAAGAATGTGTCCAAGTGAATGTAGATGTGAAGCCCTTTGATGATCTACTTCTCAGGCCAACATCAATCCCCAAAATTTAATGCAGAGTTCGATCATAATAGATATTTTAGTCTTCTTCTCCATTTTGGAGATTTATAATGCACTTTTACTCATAAAAATAAGATATTTTAAACTTTGTTGTTTCATTTGCAATTAATTATAGCTGAAAGGCTTATTTCTAGAGGAAGACAGTTGTCATGAAATGATTGTCATGCATCGTTTCTACCATAAATAAAAAGATACCACTTTTATAAAAACATCCTATTATTTGGTGGATTTGAATGAAATAAATACACAGCTGACGTTAAGAGCTTGAGCCATACAAATTAATTACTAAAATGAACAGGATATTCTATAGTAACATATTAACAATTATAAAGCATAAAAGACAACAAATCAGATTTCAAGTTAATCTGCATATTTTCTACCCATTATCCATTTTGCATTCAAATCTCATAGTGAATTTCTCTTCATCAATTTGATTGACATGCAGAACGAACATTATATAACTAAATTCTCCCCGAGTCTAAGCGTGTGCATCCTTTCATGTTTCACAGTTGGATCCCAGTTTTCTTTTATCTCATTCTTTGTCGGATACTGTGGAAGCAAATTTGACCTTTTCAGATGATACAGGCTTATTAAAGAGGAAAGATGCCTTTAGTTTCTCTTTCTGTGCCAGTGTCTTTGCCACTATTGCTGAGGAAATAGCAAAATAGAATGAGAGCTTTCTTAACACTCCCTGTTACTCCAAAATCTGTGAGGTTTAGGTAAACAGACACATCACATACCATTAGAATTGGGCAGCTATTGATTATGTTAAATCTGCACTGCAGAAAACAGAATAAGGGAGCCTATAGGGGTCTTTGTGCATCTGTGGCTCAGTTACTGAAACTGGCTTAAATAACAATACTAGGCATCCAGATTTTCCATGGTCTGTTCTTCAATGGAAATTCTATCCAGGAAGCTTTTGAGGACTTCCTCTTTTCCTACAGGCCTTCCATCAAGCACACAGTCAACACACACTCAGGATTTCTGAGAAACTTGAGAGATTGTGCAATTGGTGTGTACCTGTCTGGTAAATCCTGTGCATCCCAGAAGAAACCTGCATGTACTGGAACCTCACAAGTTGTAGACTCCCATGCAGTAATACAATATCTGTGTGTGCAGGTTCTAAGGTTGGAAGGGGAGACTTCTCAGACCCAAGTGCTGAGTTGTGATTGTCACATGACAAGAAACTTGGAAAGAGAAACTGAAGTACACAGGCCATTAATTGCAACATCCTCTTATGGTGCCTTCAGTGCTTTTGCTCTAGAAAAGCTAGATACAAGTCTAAAAAGAGATATGCAAGAATTGAACATATTTCAATTATCCATTTTTTAAAAGAAACTGTTAACCCTTTTAAAAAACCTGTATATTTTACTCTTAACTTCTGTTTATATTAGGCTTATCATCAGTTTTGACTTATGAACCTTCTTAAAAATATGGATTTGAAGTAGAATTTAGGATTTTTTGTGCAAAAATGGCCCTTTCAAATACTCTTAATTAAATGTAGTAGCAATGCAGTTAAATTATTAGCATTAAACTGTTGGTGAAAGCACCTCCTGGTTTAGGATAGAGACTCCTGGATCTGTAGTTTATTCTAACAGCTCTTTGTAATTAGTTCAAAGAAGATAACTGGCAAGATTCCCAAGCTTATTCTGGGCCTTTTGTGCTGTAGACGTGCTGTAAAATGCTTAAGAATTTCAGCAACGAGTTAAAGTGCAAGAGTGGGGCTATGATACGAGGATTGCATTAGAAGTGGAGTTACAGGACATAACAGTGTGGTGCAGCCCTTAGGTATCATGGTCATGCTGTAGTCTAGTTTCGACTGTTTAAATTATGCCAATCCACCTCTTAGAACAACTTTCTAGATTGCATTGAGAAAAGCATAAAAGCAGCTCTGCGTCAGTGTAGCCCCTAAGCTTCCCCTTTGAAATGCAGAACAGAAGATCATTTATGTTGAGATTTTCTAGCTCAGTGGTACCAGTTTCAGAATTATCACCTTTGACACCTGTTTTTTTTTTTTAAAAAAAAAATGTGTAGATGAGGAATCTGACTGGGAGAAAGAATGCAAATGCTTGATAAAATGACAGCTAGCATGAAAAGAAGCTTGCAACTTAGTTTTGATAGCTTTCATAGGCTCTAGTATTTTTCTGTGCAAAGTTTAAGCTGGATCATTTAACATGTTAATACTACTGTATCCAACTAAGAAACAGCAAGGAAGTGTAGAACTTCCCCCATGTTGCCAAATTTCCTCATAAAAAGATAGTGAGTCTTGTGCAGAGTTCTATCATATTGAAGGTAAGAGGTAAAACAAATAAGGGACATATTTTTAAGCTTGTTGAATATTTTGCTCTCTCAAAGAGGAGATTGCAGCTTTGTTATAAATGTAATAAGCTGACTTTCACAGAGGCTGGTGAACTTATTTCAGCTGCAAGCATAATTGGATATTGCACACGGATTAGTGCAACTCCTGTGGCTTGAAAAGCAGGATGTTGACCAGAATAAAATTATGTTTAGCAGAAAGAAAAGAACAGGCAATGTTTTTATTTATGTTGCTGATGAAAAACAAAAGATCCTGGAACAAGGAGGCAGGCTGTTTCAAGTGACAATTGTATATATGTTTGCAAAGCAAAGAAATAGATGCTTATCTGAAAAGACCATGCTTATTGTTTTGGAGATATTTAGAACCATTTTATTGTCAAAGAACAGTCATATCAGAGAGGATTTTTAATAACAGAGGAGTAGGCATTTTTAATCCTAGACTCCGGATCGCATGTACTTTCCCAGGTTTTGGAAAAAAAGTCAACTGGTGATAAATGTGTAGGTATTACTGTGAATTCTGATATTTCTATGATACTTTTTAATTTATACTACACTGTAAACTGCCTAGCTTTTTTCTCCAGCTCAGGAAAGACTGACATAAAGAAAATTAAATAAAATGTTTATTTTCTTTAAAAAATAATAAAATATTATCCCCACCACACCACTGTTTTTCACTTACAGGATACCTCCTTCCAGCAGCATAATGCAGAGAACCCCCCAAAAGGTATGAATGTTTTAAGTTTTTGTTCAGATTTCTGCTGCTCTCATATGATTTGACATCAGTGTTAATCTTCATGTAGAGTAACAACATTACTTATTTATGGCTATTGGTTTTACAACAAAAACTTTCAAAGAACTAGTGTAATATTCAGTTACACCAGCTCCATATGTGACTTCATACAATACAGTTTCCAGACTAGTATTAAAAAAATCCTTAATTTACAGGAATATTTTGAAAAAATGGCACTTCAGACATTACAGAGTTACTCTGAGTATTATCTGTGCTGGATTTTGTACACAGAACACAGAATAAGAGAGTGTATGATTATCTTCTCCTGAAATCCGTGTGCTTTTGAAGTCTTAAATCTTTTGGAAAAATCCTACAATCTTAATGCAGCCTCTTTATACATCTTACATTTTTGTATGTCTTTATAAATATAATGTTTGTACAACCAGCCTCGGTTGGCTGCATCCTCAGAGAATTTTCCTGTTCCTGAAAGAGAGCAGGCTGGAAAAGGTTGAGTGACTTAGCTGTGCTGGAGAAAATTCCTCCTGTTCTCACTGTTCCTTTGTGCATATCACCTAGTGCATATTGTCTGTTGAAAGGTCTTCTTGCTTTGTTATCAATCTGCACGGCGGGCAACACGGGAATACGTGAGGAAGCTGAATGGTAGCTGTACTGATATGTTGTGTAAGTCCATCCAACTAAAGATCATTCAGCAAGCTCATGTTCTGTGTTCTGCCAGCCTCTGGCCTACAGTGCTAATGATTCACTTAAGGACTGTAACTATCTTCTGTGTTCTGGTCCTCTTTTCACCATCTTCAGGCCACCTGAACCCATATCTTCTCATTTCTCTAAAGAAAATCCATTTACTCCAGCTTTATGTAATATTACTAATTATCATGGGATTCAGTGAGTGGAATCCTGCCTGTGGTACAGGTATGATTGCTGTTCTTTAAATAGTACAGTTCTTTTTGAAATCTTAATTATTAACTGAACTTATCTTCAAAATCCTCAGAGGAAACATGAGGAAAGAAGCTTAGTAATACATCTCGGTTTAATGCTTTGCACTATGATGCACTGTATGCTGTATGAGTTACTTCAGATTCCTGTTATGTCAAAACATTTTATGTCTATCAACTCATCAGAATATCTCAGAGTATAGGTCAGAGACCAAAACTGAAAGAAGCGAATCTTTAGAAAGTGTTTTATTTAAGAGAAGAAGAAGTGTTCAAAGGAACATTTTCCTATAACTGAAAATTGCTCAAAGTCTGCAAAGCATTGGAATGGAAATAAATAACCTAATCTCTTTGAAATTTGGTTACAAGCCATTAGACAGTTCAACATATGAATAGTCTGACATCAGAAAAGCTCTTTCTGTTCACTTGAAACAAGTTTGAAAAGTTTCACAAGTGGAAATATGGTCTTATTGAGACAAATGGTATTTTATAAGTAAATTGCTATATCCAAACACATCATTGCTTGGATATATAATTGATCTCCAGCACCTTTTATTTTAGTAAGTTTTCTGTTTGTTTTTAAAAAAATCCAGTTAAGTATTCCCTAAGCTTTTTAGGCTGCTTAATTCCATTGAAAATTTGAACTTACTGAGGTATGAAAGTCTATGACCATTTATGTCACTATTAATCTTCTAGTTTTTTTTTAAATAAAAGCATCTGGTGCAGCTGTCAGCCTAATTCTGAAAGAAAAAATAGGTCAAGAGATGTGGAGTGCTTCTCATTTCATTAACATCATGAAAATTATTTAAAATACAGAGTTCATATTTCATGCTTCTTATTTGCTGTTTTTTGACTCAGTTTACAACTCCCATGTTCTTCAGTTTTGCTATAAACTTCAATATGTTATTATAGCAGACACTTTTCCGAGCATACACCTGAGTATTTTGTTGTATTCAGAAGTTACTATTTTTCTTCGGGACGTGATTTTGTTACATTAATCTTTAATCTTTGACTCTTAGCTAGCATAATGTCCTTGAATTCAAATATGCTTTGCCCTTTCATGAAGCTCTCTGCGGTGTCTAGTTTTAAAATATATTCTTGTCATATCCCTCTGTATTTGATTAGTATTTGGATTTGTTCAAAGAATATTTTTTGATAATTACTGACAATTATTTGCTGAAATTGTCTTCCATTTGTCCATCTTAAAATGCTAATTAATCCTGACTGTCTCCTAAGCTATTTACTTCACACTTTATTTATAGATTTGTTCTGTAAATCATATCTTCATTATATCATCCAGTGTTTGTGGTTTCTCATGGCTGTTAATTGTACTTCTTGTGTATCAGGTAAACAAGACATAGCAGCTTGTTACATTATTTTTTAAATCATATTTCTGTGTGGTGCCAGCAAACATCTGAACAGTGCACTGTGATTTGAATAAGTAGATCAAAAAGGATAAAGCATGTTTTTTCTTATTGCTTTGTCACAGGATTCTCACCTCTTCAAAGAGAAGTGAGAAAAATTCAGCCGTTCTGTTGACACAGCTTTGCCCTCCTTTAGGTGCACTGGAGAGATACCTTCCCCCCAGCTCCAATCTGCACGCATAAATATCTCAATAGATATATTTATTCATTAACCTCTGAATTGGACGGATGCCACCTTCTGTCTGAAGGTTGCAGAGATATGTTGACCCTATAGATTCTGAGCAACATCAGCTGATAGTCCCCTTGTTATCGTGAAAAAAGAATAGCAACACTGAGCCCCAGAAAGACGATTAGGGACATAGCTCTGCTCTGGTGATGGTTGTGTAAGTCAGACACTGTAGTAAACCTGTGTTACTTTAATCTAAAAAAAAATATATATAATATATAATTTTTTATATATAATTTGTGAGTTTATAGCTCACAAGTAGTTTTTGCAGAGTGTAAGAGAGCAGAAAAGGTCTTTGGCACATTTCATTACATGACATTCTTATAAATTCTTGAAATAATTACAAAATAATTTAGAGCCACCCACATCATAAGGGTAACCCAGAAGATCACTGTATATTTCACTGATCATGAAATATTAAAAGGAAAGTTAAAAATGCATTATTTATTTTTCTAATTAGCTTTCTCTTTTGTTGTATCAGTTAGAGAGGATTTTAGCACAACTTAAAATAATAATAACAAAATAATTGCAAAATGTATATGCACAACATATGTATATATGTCTGTGTTGATATTTTATTATGAATCTGACAGGGGATTTTACAAGGAAATTCATGTAATATTGTTAACATCTGTTTCTCTCCTTTAAGAAGTACCTAGACTGACTTCTGTGAGGAGCCTTACAAGCAAAGTGCTCTGTGTAGCAGGGGCAAGGATACACCTCAATCTTTATAGGTCTCAGTGTCCTCTGCAATTCAGTATACTTTTGATCCTCAGAGGATTATAAAAAATTCAGCATTCTGCCATATCTTCTTTTGTCTGAAGAGAAGCTTTGGAAATGGGGTTATGTTTTTCTTTCTTTAGTTTGCAGAATTTGTGTGTATGCTCACCGAATGTGCTCATATGAGCACAGGACAATATGTGATGATGTACTGTAGCAGAATACACAAGCAGTTGCAATTAAAATCAATATAGATTTGTTTCAGTCACTTTTTGAGCCATTTATGTTAGTATTTTAGTTTCAGTTCTAAACTCTAAGGCACATAGAAAATATCCTGGTAAGTTTTGCATAATCTTTAAGTATAAGAATGATGTTATTTTTATGTGCATATTGTTACTGTATTGAATCTTTGTGTCTTCTTGTCTTTGCAGAAGAATTACATGAGAATATGAATTTTGAAGCATCACAAACATCACAAACAGCTGATATTGGTATTAACTGCCAGATGGTGAATAAATCAAAGGCAAAAATTGAGTCAGAAAAGAATTCTGTTTCCAAGGAAACTTGGATTAGCTTTGAAGACTTCTGTATTTGTTTCCAGTAAGGAACAGCAGTTTAGGGTTTTATTCCTTAAAATATGAAGTATAGCAATGGTGAAAGTTGAAAAGTGAGTCTATAAAACCATTCTATTCTCAACAGATCTTCCCTGCATGGATATAACTATACTGCCCTTCCCATGACCGCCCTTCAGACCAGGCTTCCTGTCTCTACTGACAGTAGCCCGCAGTTACAGCCCCAGATAGCGTCCTCCAAAGTACAGAGAGGGACACAACCATCACCTACAAAGAGTGCATGCCAGAATGCAGTGTGGGTGAAAGATGGTAGGTCGGGGAGCATACAGCGCTCTTACACCTGACACATCAGCTCCTAGTCAGAAAAAATCTGGGTGTTTGGGATGTCCAATCAACATAATTACGAAACAAAGTTGTAAGGATTTTCTGATGCTGTCAGCACGGTTCATTTTGGTCAAATAGATGCTTTCTTTCCTTCCCTTACAAGTTTAAGTTCCCAGGCATTATTACTTCTGCAAACATAAAAAAAGATAATGCAGTTGAACTGACATCATTCAGGATCCAAGCACTGCCTGCAGTGCTTTTATAAAAGACAAAATTTAGCTTGTCAATAAAAAGGCCTATAAATAAAAAGTCAGTTATAGTGTGAGAATATTTGATGAAGTTTCAGTCTAAGCTGTATAACTTAATTCAGTGATTCTATCTGTCTGTAATTTTAATATTTCAAAATTTATTTAGCTGGAGTGGTACAAATTCTCTAAGTTAATGGGCTTTGGACAGTGTCGTGCATTTGCAAGAGTGACACTTAGAAACGTAGTGTTTTGACTTTCATATTTAGCGCTAGGTATTTTGCATGCAAAAGCATGCAAAGCATAGAGGAGTCAGTTCAAGATCAGTACAACATTCATTTTCCACATTCATCCTTCAATCAGTTTAGCTTTCCCTCTATTGCAGAGCTTTCGCCAGAAAAAAATAAACTTTGGTGTTTTTGTTTTGTTTTCAACAGTTTTAAAATTTCTTCTGGAAAAAAGATGTAGCTGATTTTCTTTTTTTTTTTTTTTTTTCTTCTTTTCAACTTTCAGATGTGGCCTGGGAGCTAACAGAACGTTCAGCCTGTTCTGTTGGTGATTCAAATCACCTTCTAGTTATTGTCACCTCGTTTGCCTGTCATTTACTTCTTGCTGAAGTCTTTGGTTTTTTTCCCCACATTTTGGGGAGTGTCTTTAGCTTGTCATTCAGGCTTAAGAAGCCTGAAACAATATGGGTTTTTAAAGAATCTAGCATTTCCAAGAGGAATAATTTCTCAGAAAATTCACTGTTTTTCTCATTTTATTTTTGTAAAAAAATTTTTCTCAATCTCTTATTCTCATAAATGTTTTTTTTTTTTTCTTTGAGGAGATACTAAATTCAGAGGGAGTATATGAGGGCAAAGGTATACCTTTTAAACTACCAGCACTACAGAAAAGGACGTAGGTCATACTAGAGCTTGTTAAGACTTCTCTGACTCACTTTTTTGACCCCTATGTCCAGCGAGCTACTGCCTCCAGAAAGAAGAATCCTAAGCAAATTCATTCCCTTCCCTTTAAAAGTCTTGCTCACAGTAAGCCTGATACAGAGAGAATATAAATTATGAACATTTTTTTTAACTTATCACTCTAATTTTAAATGACTGCTGGTCTTTTGAAGACTGTGATAATATTAAGCATATCAACCTTTTGTCACTTTCTTATATTTCTGTCTCTAAAGGGGAAACAGTTGGCTTAATTTTGCACTAAATTGGTGAAATAGTCCTTGACAAAATCATCTTGATTAACTGAGGAAGGTTTCATTTTTTCAAGAAGATTTTAGATGCTACTCAAAAATCTTACACTAGTTGATTCTATGGAAATAATTTCCTTGTGTGATATGTCTGTATCTCAGATACATGGAAAATTGGATGAATATTCCAAGTTTGTATTAAGTTTGAGAAAGGAGGACTATTTTAGAGTTTTAAAAGTTTTTATATCTGATTCTGTCTTCAATAAAAGATGAAGTCATTTATGTTGCCTTTCAGTAAATCAAGGCCAGAAAAAAAAAATGTCAGAAATCTTGCGTGGTTTTCTGGAGTGATGTGAACACTGAAAAATTGAAAAGAAGCATTAATAAGCTATATAAAAAAAATTCTTCCTTACAGTAATACATTATATTTATGAAAGTAATTTTTAGGTAGGCATGGAAATCTAAAAGCTTATTACCATTTGTAAATTCAAGTCGGAAAAATTAATGGCCTGACCTCCACAGAAAGATATAGAAATGTGGCAAAAGTAGAAATTAATGTTAGCTGCTTTCACTGGAGATGGATTGTGTTCACCTTTTATGAAACTCAAAATGTTTTAACATTTTTGAGAGATATCTTAGAGTCTAATTTATGAAAATTTAATCCATTTGCAAAGTAAAAGTCAGTATCATATGCAGTGATGAGCACATTTACATGAAATATATCATTGAGAAAATGATTATTTTCCTACATACATATTTCTTTTATTTTCTCCTTAGGAACCTGCATGTTTTCCACAAACCACATACATATGCGTATAACTATCAGAAGGCAGATTTTAAGGTATATGGTTGTATTAAATTATTATACATTTATTTATTTTATCTTTGCCAAGAAACCTTTAATTGTCTAATACATATATATATAAAATTTTATTGATACATGATACATGAAATACTATGACTGAAAAAATAGTAAGGCAAACGTATGGATATCTTTAGTATTACATTAGTCATTACAATAAAATGCTAACAATTACCAAGAAGAATTTCACTGTTTTTAAGATGAGAATAAACAAAACTGTTATGGATTGCTGTTGCATAGTAATCCAAAAACATATTGAGTATGTAAATCATGAAAGTTTCTAGTGAGAGTATGCATTACAGGGGATGACATTTCCATGCTCTTTTTATCTTGCCTTAAATGTGCTGTCTAACAGTTTAGGGACTTCAAATTGAATTCATTAATGAAATAGTTTCTGAAACCATCCTTCAGCTACCCTTTCTTCTCTCACCTGTCGCCTCAAACATAAGTCAGGAGTCTAGATATGTATCCTAGCTTTTAATTTTCTCTTTACATGCTAAGTACTTTGGTTAGATATGTGCAATTCTTGTTCTAGAGACTAGAATTACCCGTTAATTACTGTGCTATTACAGTATATTTTTTAACCTGCCATTACTCGGCAATTCATGTTATCAGAAGGTCATTCCAGCTATACTTTCATACTCTTAACTAGAGAATAATTGTAGAGTAGAAAATTGTAAACTTCAGGCATGAATTCCGTATAAAATTTTATATTGAAAATGTTAATTATATGGATTATGTTCCATAATTGTTGTACACCTGTATGTAATTTCATAGCCCTCTGCATTATAATCAAAGCAGAGGAAATTTTCTCATTCGTTGTGTGATACACTTCACAAGCTGTAACGAACGTCAAAACAATGTATGCCTGTACGCTGGTGTATAACACGTTAAGAGAATGGAACTTATTTCCTTGAAGCTCACTGTAATTAGAATTGGAATTAGAAAACTGCAGAGCAAAAACCTTTCAGTCTTCTGATTAATGCTGTGTGACAAGTAGGACTAAACTGAGGTAAGTACAAAGAAAAGTCCATGAAAGTAAATATATTCTCATCCAAGTATTTTTTTTTTCCTTTGGTCTCTTAACTGAAAGTTACTGTTTATAGGTACAGCATGAGAATTTGGGCTCAAATGTCTATAATTTGTAAGCAGTAGTGACAATTAATTAGTTCGCATGCTATATTTATAGCCACAGTATCTGAATTCTAAGTCATCCTTCATAGCGGTCTGTTCAGATGATATTCAGTGGAGATGCAAGAGGAATGAAATCTGTTTTTCTGTGCAGTCTACTGATGATCGAGTCTTCTATTACTTATTTGTGGATAGCCTGAAGCCCATTGAAATCCTGATTAGCTTTTCTGCATTGGTACGCTGGGGTGACTCTGGAGGTAAGGCCAACACAAAAAAGTCTATGTTGATACTGGGTTTTCACACTCTTGAATAGGTCTGTGCTGTTGTGTTTCGCTGTAGATTATTTTGTCAGAGTTCTGTGGTTTAGAATTAATTTAGATGTACTAATTTTAGGGAATGCATCAATGTCAAAGCCGCATTTTTCTGTTGTTCTCCATTGATGATGAATATTTTTCCGATAGCATTACTGCTTATTTTCATTTGCTATACACTTTTCATCCATGTCTTCCAGTTAATGGATTTCCTTTTGTTTCATTGTATTTTTTTCTGCATAATTTCCATTCTTGCTAACTGCTTTATTCTCTGAGCTGACCAAAACTGAGTTATGTCAGCGGTGTAATTAAGTAAATTTTTAATATAATTTTAATACTGGTACACACTAAGCTCTTAAATATATTTATACCAGTTTATATTGAAATCCAGCATAGTGGCCAATTTAAATAAAAATTACTTGTGTTTTATGGGAATTGTAGAGTGACATTTACTCCTGTTAATTAGCTTAACTCCTGTTAATTAGCTTAAGTTAATCAAATGTATAAATGTACGGACATAACTGTAGTGCATTCAGACTAAAGTAGCTATAAGACAATGTTTAAAAAAAAAAAAAGAAAAAAAAAGAAGGAAAGGAAACTGACCTATTCAAATAGCTCTACTGTAATATAAATATAAACTGGTTTTGGCTAATTGCTTCTTTTGCATGAGGACAGAGCAGTCTTAGTCAATTTGGAAGACGTCTGATTTACACATTGTCTTAACACATTGTTTTAACCAAGGTTTTCTAATAGATTGTACACTTAAATCATATTCTCTATCAACATTTTGACTAACTGCTCTTTTCCTTGGGAGCTCAAAGCCTAAAATGAAGACTTCTGTGGCTGTGAACCAGATTGAAATTCTGCATAAATGTATTTGTTGTAATTTTACTTTTATTCCCTCCTCACAGATGTTTATCTTTGCTTTGTTTTTAGCATCTACACAAGGAGATATTTCAAAAGGGGTACTGATGGTGGAACATTTCTCTTGGAAACGTGTAGCACTTGGTCAACTTCTGTTAAAAATGCATACATATGCAACCAAAGCTACTGTGTTAAATCTTCCTGTTGGGTATGTATGACTCTTCATTTCTATCATAAAATATTATTACTAAGGCTTGAAAGGATCTTTTACTTTACACAAGAACTACGACTTTGTTTACTAAAACGTAATTGCGTTCAATAGCTAAGACATGGTAACACGTCTTAAAAAAAGATGATGAATTCCTTAGTTTTACTGATAAGCAGTAAGAGGAGGAATCACACTGGTTTTCTAAAAGCAAAACTAGAATGCAAATTCTTACTTAAAATTCTGACTAGAATTATAGTCTTTTGAAATGTTTCTCAAAGTATCAACAGCAATCCAAAGATCAGGATTTTTGATGAATTGTTAAAGAATGGTAAGATACTGCAGGAAATTTCACAGCTCTTCTTGAAATAGGTTTTATGAAAGCATGAAAGAAAAAAAAATCTCAGGTAATCTGCCAGGAGTCTTGCATAGCTTACTTCATATTCCAAACATAACCTGTATCAATACCATGTTACTAGTGCTTAGTATGATTTATTTTTCCTTCCGCATAACTCCAGATAATCAGTTTGGAGTACTGCCTAGTTAATATAACAAATATTAAATTAAATAAATTAAAGTTAAATCTAATAATTATTCTATGACTATTTTATATAGATATAATATATATTATATTGAATTAAATATAATGAATACCAAAATCTTTTGATATTTTGTTATTTGTTAGTTTCTGAAAAAATGTTTCCAGTGAAGAAAAGATGGCATTATAATATCTTACACAATTATAATATTATTCAAGAATTCATTGCAGCCTTTTCCTTTTCTGAAATAATACTAACCAGCAGTTTAATTTCAAAGACATGAGACAAAATGTATTTAAAAAGTAATGAATTTAACTTTCAACTTTCTTGTTCTAGGACAGTTTGTAATTCCTACAATATAAATACATATCAATAACACAAGTCACATAGTTATAGGACAACAAAAAAAAAAACTTTAGAAAATTGAATAGAGCTATAAAATATTTTAAATCAATAGAAACAAACTGAAATGAGGGAAGATTTCAAATAAATAGGCACAGAAAGAAAGTATAACGTGTTCATACTACATAAAAGACCTCTGATAGAGATTCCTTCTGTCTTTAGATCAGAGTAAAACCAGAAACGTTGTTATTACATTTATAGGCTAGTTTTGTCAGTATATGCATTTTCTCTCTGCAGTTTCCAGAAGTAACATATCTATCCTGTGGGGAGGTACCACTGTAGAAATTTTGAGTGGATAACTGTTCCTTTAACAGAAGTCTGAAGGCAGGCAAGCATCTTTTTGCACTGTTTGCAGATTTCAGAGCGACCAGGGGTGCTACCAGAGACAATAGCCCGTCCTTTGCTCTTCCCTGCCAGCAGGCTTTGAGCAACCTTTGACTTACAGTGTGTGGGGGAGAGAATTAGGCTTATTGACTGCTCCTCCATTTCATTCATTCCAGATGAAAAATGCCTTGCTAAGCCAGGAAGGCTCTTTCTTCCCTCTCTTTGGCAGTTGTCTGGTAACATTTCAGATTTTACTCAGAAAAAGATTGAAAAAGAGCATGTGTAGGGGAGAAAATATCCAGGCTTCCTTCTTTAGTCTCATTTCTGGACCTCTGTTGAACTCTTAAGTTTTTGGCCTGCACAAACCTCAGTTTATTCTTGTTCAGCTGATGGTACCTTTTAACAGATTTAAAAAAATATTTTATTTATACTGAGAATCTGTTAAAAGGTACCATCAGCTGAACAAGAATAAACTGAGGTGGATGATTCCCCATTAAACATACTGAATTTCTGAGGTTTGCCAGCTGAGAAAGAATGGTTTGGCCCACAACTGATCAATAGTATTGTCACTCTGTAGTATTATTTTAGCCTGGTGTGATTGTGTTACATTTTTCTGATCACCGTCAATGCAAATAAGGAAATTATGATGTACATTAGGTATGACCAGAACACTTGATTTTCATGCCAAGCTTTCCAGAATAGATATGTTCTTAAGTTTTCAAGCAAGTTAGCTAAAATGCTTATTTTAAACTTTTGCTTATATCAGTGACTACTGACTAAAGAAACTTGAGGTTTTATCCATCTGAAATAGTCAAAATATTTATATTTCATGTAGAAAACTAAAACAAATCTAAACAAATTATGTTAAGATGCAAAAATAAAATAGTGAATTTTCTGATTGCCTCTGTAACCTATATTTGGAGGTCTTTGAGAAGCAAGGAGTTAGAACTGCAAGATTTGAGGAGCAGGAGAAGCAAGGGAATGATTATTATATGAAAATAATTATTTTATGAAATTTAATGCATTAAATTAAATTCTTCTTTTGAAAATAAAAGTTTAAGACTCTGCATGATAAAGAGGGGGGTTTTTTATTTCTTTTTCTTTAATGTAGGCGGCATGTATTGCTCTTCACTGTAAGTTCTCCCATAGGACATCATGTTCATTTGTGTACCTCTGTGCCGTGTGTTTTTGGAGAAGAAGATACTGTGATGTCAAGTCTTGAGAAGGTATGTGTAGCCAGAACTAGTCGACGATTGTGCTAAATATGGGAGTACTATCTATTTTTAAAATGAAATATTGTCTTACTTTAAAATATAATTGCTGAATTTAATGGTACAATATTAATTCCAATATGAAATTAATTAATGTTTTGATAAAAGTAGGTGTGATAAAAATGTGATAAAATATATGTACAGATACCAATATACTATCTCTATTCAAAAATACCTACTTAGTAACATAAACTTTCACATCAGTAATTTTGTTTCGTCCCATGAGATCACATATTACTCAATGAGTCTCAGGGTAGCTTTTTTACATAAAATGAATAATTGATTCAAAGAAGCTTTGCATACCTGCAGTAAGAGGCCCTGGGAAGTAATCATTACAGCTTTTGTCTTGGTTTTATACAATCCACACGATGTCACTGCCTGCCACATTTTCAATATTTATTTGGCAAGAAGAAGGAGGCCCACTTATCTGGGCATGGGCACTGGGCAAAGCAGTATAGCTTCTAGAGCAGAGTTAAGAAAAAAAAATAATTGAAACATGCGTTTAACAGCCATTTATGTAGCACTGTAATTTCAGGGTCCAGTAACAGTTTAGTATAGTGTCTCATGCCAATTGATACTTATTTTAGGAAAGAAGTAGAGCCA
The DNA here is from genome assembly GCA_003342815.1 of Eudromia elegans. Lineage (NCBI taxonomy): Eukaryota > Metazoa > Chordata > Aves > Tinamiformes > Tinamidae > Eudromia > Eudromia elegans. The sequence goes on along the minus strand of PTEX01000333.1, from coordinate 56,123 downwards.
CTGAAAAAATAATGTCTCTGGACTATCCTCTTCAGATCGTAGGAGGAAGACTTCTCCTTGTCCTAAAAGTAATGAAGAATTAAATCCAGGAGTCTTCTCTGCATTTTTTTGTTGAGAGAACAGTTTCTCGCAGTATCTATCTTCTGCAAAATGGTATCCCTGTTCTTGCACAGAAACCCTGGTGAAGATTAACGATGCTTTCGGCATAATGTTTTTGGACACTGTATTCAGCAGAGTACAAATACTCATCTCTGTCCTGTTATAACACAAGCAAAGTTTTGTATTTCACTAACAAGCACCTTATTTTTGATTAATTCTAGGACTAGTAATACGGGAAAATTGAAAACGATAACCAGATATATTATACTGCCTGTTTTAGTGTTGTATTATTTTCATCTCAGTAGCTCAAATCAGTGTTATTTGGAATGCTTTTGATACCAGAGACCTAATCAACTTGACAGTTGATAAAATCAATTGCAATTGGTTGATTTTAAAAAAAAGTTTGATACCTTAGCACAGATTTTTTATATATATACTGTTACAATATCAAAATAAAACAACAGAAAATCTTGAAACAATTTGGCTAACAATGATTGCTTTTCTTCTCTTCCCCAGGAGAGCTACCGGTTTATAGAACAGGCTACAGCTATCATGAAATCTATTGGAAATGTGATAAAAAAGTTCAGCAGTAAGCTTGAACTTCCTAGAGCTCTGAAGGGGTTGCAACTGACATACGGTCCTCCTGGCATCCGGGGTACTAGAATAGTTGAAGAACACATCAAGGTGAACAAACAGTTTTAGCAAATATATAACTGAAGGCTACTAAAGTTAGATAACAGCTTAACATTGTCACTAGCCTCTTCAAAACACTGACTGCACTTTCAAGAAGGATCTCCTGAGTGCTCCAAATATGGCACTCATTATTAAGTGTAAGCACAAAGGACAGAGTTTGCAACCATGAGCTGTATTTCTCTTGGTATGAACAAATTTTAATATGCTCAGAGTAGCACATTCTAAATCTGAGTATCTTGTTTTCTTAATTTTCTTAATTTTATCATCTAATTTGGGATTTGAAAGATACAATCAGAAATTCAGAAAGCAAAAGACAGGATGGTTCTTTTCTGTGCCCAATAAAGGTGGCATTGATATGGTTTATGGTACTGAAGGCAGTATTTCTGCATTTTTTTTTGATGTACTATATTCTTACTTAGCTTTTATGAATGATGAATTCAAAAGTCTCCATATGCATGATTAAACAGTTATGCTTTTCACATAAATCTCTGTAGTGTAGCTCTTCAGTGCATAAATAGTTTACTACTAAAACAAGTGTTACAGAAGATAGACTAATGTATATGTTTATGCACATTTTGATAGTACTATTACAAATTTGTTTTTCAATAATCAATTTATATTTCAACTTGAGTAACCTTTAGCAAAGTAGTGGTGGCCTCATTGCCATTTAGACTGCTTATTTTAGAAGACTGAATAAAAGGAGATTCATATTTTTATAAACACTGATATTTAAAAAGTAGCACACAGAAGTCACTACTTCTGTATATGGGCTTGTCATGAGGCTAAAATTCAGCAAGACAATAACAGTGAGGAATAAGTCACAACTGGTTCCAGGTCCATATCTTATAGCAGCTTTATTTTTAATGCCAGGTCTAGTGTGAAAAATAGTGTGACCTCTCTAAAATAGATAATGGCAATGTTAAGTGCATAGGCTCATATAAGATATGTATGTAAAAATCAGAGATTTAAAAAAAAATCAGTAGGAGGGAACATCTATATTTCCTGCTCCCTGAAGAAAACTAATGTATAGTTTAAAGAAAACAAACAAACTAAATTCAAAAGAGAGGCACTGAATTAGCTAGCAGTTTTTCAAGCATAAAAATGTGGAAGTGATCCATCTCCATACAAACAATGAAAAATTGCTTTGAACATAAGCATGTAAGAAAGTAGATTGTTTCTTCACTAGTTTTAAATCTTTCAAAACAAATGAAATTATTAATGTTACCATACATAACTCAGGATAAAATATTCCAGTAAGCAGAACAATCTGAAATAAGAAAAGTGAAAAGAGAAGAAATGTCTGATAAATATTTTTCTCTTAAATTAATTTTCTGTTATCATTTTTCTTTGTATTCAAATTATGGTACAGGCTCTGAAAAACAGTCTACCATTTCCAGCTGGTGGAAGAAGAAAGGGGAGATTGAATTTCTGCTTAAAGGGCATCAGTATGATGAAAGCAAAAATAAAGTAATCAATTTGGTCACATAAGTAGGGCACCAAATCTCCTTCTGTCTACCAATACATTTGTATTTTTGTTATTGATGTCATCTCCTTATTCAGTACACGTGCCCATTCAGCTGTTGATCTGTCTTCTTAAAACAAAAAAGCCAATCCTCCTGATGATAATAATGATGTGTTAATGCTGTGGACTGAGACAATCAATTCACTTCATATAAACCACTAAGATGCCTTAGATGATAAGCTTTTGTTGTAGAATTTGTTCTGTGTTTAAGAACCCAGATATGAACAGGTTTTGTCTTCATTCGCATCTTGAAGCATTTTGGTCTCACAGCAAGGACTAATTTTTTAATACTATCTTTGCTAGAGGAACTTAGAAATACAGACTGCGTTTTTACAGAAAGAAGGAAAAAAGGTATCTGAAATATTAATAGGAAGCAATATAAATCAGCTTTTAAAAACAAATCCTTTTTTCTCTGTTTCATTTTAGGTTTTCAATAGTGCATTTTGGTGTCTGATCAAACATGTATTAGCCAACAAGGTTCCTCCCAGTTATCGATTTGCTTTCAGATCCTTCACTTTGGATTTTAAAGCCATTGAGGTTTCTGAGGATGACAGTGTGTCTTCAGGTACAATACCAGTATTTCTAGACACCTTAAATGTCTTTGCCTCTTATTAAGATAGAGGGAATTAACTTTTCAATGATCTTGTATTTTCTTCCTTAGGTAAGCATGGTTTGTACCTTATGAGATGTCTAGATTTTCTGTTGTTGGGAAGAAGTGTTTGTAATTCCTCAGTAAGCCAGATCTCAGAACAGAAACCATATTTTTGTTTTTCTGGATTTTATATTGACCAAATGCATAGCTCTCTTTCATTTTAAGAGGCTTATTTTGAAGTCTTTATAACTTTTAAATAATAATTTATTAATAGAAGGTTATTTATTAATAGAGGGTTTATTTATGATTCAGAACAGCAATGGTATAGGTTATAAGAGTCAGAATACTGGCATTTGTTACAGCACTTGAAAGAGTCACCAACACCTTTCACATTTTTCAAGATTTCTCTATTCTGAGGAAAATTTACTACTTGTCAGCAGTAGAAGGCATTTTTAATTAGACTTGAATAATCAGCACAGATAAATGTTTGCAGCTGAAATGTTCTAACAAGACCTTATATATGATAGTTAATCATAAGATGAACTGTGACGGAGTGTTTTTAGAATTTGGAGTGGAACAGAAAAAAAGAGAAAAAAAATGTGTGGAAGAGGCAAGTTTTATTTTAGCTTGGTTTCTTACGGTGTCTAATTTATCTTTCAAATTCATTTTCCTTTCCTGAGGAAAGGCTACTTAATCACAAACTTAAATAGCAGAAATTCCCATCAATTTGGGAAGTACGTTGTTTCATTTTAGCTATATTCACCTTGGTTATGTATTTTGCTTTGCTTAATTAATTTTACATGGGAAAAAAAAATTCTTTTGTTCAGATGTTGTCCCAGAAATTTAAATGAAGACATCTACATTCAAAAACAAACAGACAAACAAACAAAACCCTAAAAGGAAGCTAAGTGGTAGAAAAAATAGATAGACAAAATGAAAGCAGAAGTGAAAGATGCATTATAGGAAGGCGTAGAAAGTCTGATATTTACTTGGCCATCATTAGCACTGCAGCATTGTCACTGTGGTTGCTTGGATCCTGTCAAGATTTAAGTTAGAATCCCATGGAATACAGTAAGCGTCAATGCGAAGTACTGTAAGAGGTGCAAGGAATTATTTTCTTGACTGTGTGTGACACAGGAGGGGAAGGGTAGGCACAGGAGGGGAAGTCAAAGCTGAACTTTTTTTTTTTCTTTTGAAATGCCACCTCCATTTTACATTAGCTTGTCCATTTTGCACATTATTGATTACCCCAGCAAGGATGCTGCAGGCAGAAGTCCTGCATGGTAAGGTTTCTGAGAAGCCAACCTGAAAAGAATCTAGTAACATCGATCTGTCTACCAGCTACCACCCACCCCTCTGGAACAGCAAGCACAGGAGCCGTGAGAAGCAAACAGGAGGGCACAGCGGGTAAACATGAGAAAAAGGTGGACATTGCTTAAGCTGAGTGCTACTCCATTGCACAGCTCTTCTGTAGTCGTTTGGAAAGAGAGAGGTAAAGAGCCGTGCTCTTTTGGCAGTCATATGATGCTGAATTTACAGATGCATGTGAAGGTTCCTAGGACGGGAAGCCTCTCACCAGGAGGTTACACAAGTGAGGCCAATAGTCTTAATTGCTCATTGCTGCTTGCCTCTGCTCACCTTGTGCTGCTTTCACTGGGCCCTGTAATGAGTCAGGTCCGTTTATGATCTCACTGGAGGTCTGTGGACTGATTTCCAAGCCAGGAGCCTCAGTCGCCTGACGATCATTTAGGCATAAGTCAAAGGATAGGTTTCTTTCTCAGGGAGAGTCGCAGCTTTGAAGTTGTAGAGTACTTTGTGTGTACAGTTCTGTAAGAACACCCTTGTCTGAGATTTTGTTTTGCCTTGAAGTCAAACTCTTGACTTCAAAAAAATTGAATAGACTATAAACTTTTCTGTGTTTGACATAATTTAAGAGCCCTATTCCTCGTTTCTTCGGAATAAGCTTCTCTTTCTTCTAGAAACTTGATATAAGATCAGTGGTCATGCAGTTATGCTGTGAGGCTGGAGAAATCCTTGTAGACAATTGTTTATTCATGAACTTCTTTTGGATTTGAACTTTAGTTGCAGTAACAGGTTAGGGAAGCTTGCCATTACCAGGAATACATAAAATGCCTCTCCAATGCAACATAGACCTGTTTAAAGTCCAAATATTTCATTCTGATTTTTTATTTTGACTTCTGTCATACAAATCAAAAATCTATTTTAAAGGTTAGAACAAAATATATTAAACCTCGATGAAAATTTCAGAAAATTCTCAGTGCTTCAAGTTTTCAGCATGGGATTAACCTTCTCACAGTTTTGAAGACACTTAGATATTCAAATGTAAAAAATAGTATGCAGTGTCATAGAACATATAGAACTGAAGAAACTCTGTGATCAATTAGTGTAAGAAAACCTAAGTGCTTATGACACTGTGATTTTCAGATTTTAGAAAATGCCAGCCCTTTCAGCTCCTTTGTCTCTGAGTAACTCGCTCCAGTGCACAAGACTAAGTCTATGATTGTTGGCCACAGCCATAACTCTTTACCCTCCATTCCAAGTGAAGCCAGTGTTGAGTTGCACAGCATTAGCAGTGTCACTAAGTAACATGAGTAGGGTCAGAAGGTACAACACGGTGCTTTGCCACTGGATTATTTAATTGTAAAATAAACAAGCATGTAGCTGGGACAAGTTCATTTTGAAATGTAGATTACTTTGGCACATAAATGGAAGAGTATAGAGAAGACAGACCTCCTCAGAGGTGCAAAGTGGTAAGATACAAGCTGGAAAATAGGAAATTCCAACTGGATGTTAGGAAAATTGAACATCTGTTCAAGACACTGAGCAACCTACTCTAAGTTTTTGGTGTTTTGAACATGGGCTTGAACTATGTGGCTTCCAGTGGTTCCAGCTTATATTATTCTATGATTCTATACTTCCATTTTATAAAAAATGGTTGTGCTGTGTGTATTGTTGAGGCCTAATCTGCCGTCTGTTGAAGTAATATTGTGTATTCTTTCAGAGTCACTAATTATTAATGATTGCCTTCTTGGGTTTGGAAATCAGATAGTAATCAGGAATGAGAGTTAGAAACACAGCCAAATTTAACAACATTCAATAGATGTTAGATTAAAATAGGCAATCTCTTGTCAGGAGACAGCAATTTTAACTCCAGTTTGTCCTCTTTTTCAAGTGGATCTCAACATTCTTCTCATGTCTGTTTATTGGAACTTCCTTTTGGAGCACTTTGTCCTTTTTTCCCTCCGTCTCTCACTGCCCTCATTTAGTCTCTGTGCAGTTCCAAACTGGCTTCCTGGCTCTGCCTCCTTCTAGTGCTGCATACCCAAACACTCCCACAAAGCCCTGATGCTGATGGCTCCCAGGAGTGCTAATTCTGGGCACTGCCAAGGGCTACGACAAAGATCTCCTCACTAACACTGTCAGAACCAACCAGTTTCTGTTCCACTTCCAGTCCCATCAGTGACAGAGTATCACAGTCAGGTGAATGCACGGCTTTATTGAGATTCTTATGCATATTCCGTGGCTCCATAGTGAAAGCTGAATTCATTTTCAACAGTATCTGTTTTGAAATTGTTAGTTAATAAGATGATCAGTTCAGTAGATTTAAATATTTAAAATCTTGTAAAGCTTTTCTTTTAAGATGTATTCAGAGTCAGACTTTAATTATGTGTTAAATTATCTTGATTCATATTTGGAAAATTATTTTAAAATTACATTGGAAGACAATTTAAAAAATACTGTAATAGCTGTTTGTAAGAAGTAAGGCCTCAATTATTTAGCCTTTGGCATTAACACAGTAGTTGCATGATAACTTTATGTAATTACACAGTAAATTGTATTTATTTTTATCATGAATTAATTTCTGGGTTTTTTTATAGAGAAAAGTTGCCAGAGTGTTATTTCTGTCATAAACGGAGGTTTTGTGCACAAACTACTCTATTTATGGATTATATTTCTGGGGTTTTTTTAATCATATAGAAAGCATCTATGTGATTTCCATTGTTGTCATTCTTTGTCGTTCTCTTCTTTCAGAGGCTGTTGAAACGTCTTTGCCTAGTAGCTGGCAGAACAGAACTCCCACTTCTGAAGAAGAAGCAGCAGCAGTCAAACTTCAAGCCAGCTGGAGGGGGACCTATGTTAGGAAAGTGATAAAAGGCAGAAAACCGGGTATGTCCCTTCTTTTTCTAGAAAGCTTCATTTTGCATCTTGTTCAGATATTTGCACTAAGGATTTTTTTTTACTAATTAATATCTGGTTAAAATGAACTGCAGTACAATAAAACATAGCACATAAGGCACTAAAAAGTGATTGAGGTAGAGGAAAGACCTACCGCATTGACTTTGGTAGATGTTAAAGCAGCATTAATACAGTTTTAGCTTAGAACTGGAGTGGATGTTTGCTGTTCAGAAAGTAAGTAAAAGTTTTAAAATACATATCTTTCTTTTATGTCTTTGCCACAAATAGTTTTGTGTGAGATTTTGGGAGGGGGGTTGCCAGTCACATGCTATACACTCAAGTGTTCTGGATTTTTTTTTTTTTAATCTATATAGTAAACTATATTTAACAGTATGAATTAAGGCTCCAAGAAATCTAAATATCATTGTTAAAATATCATTGTTAAAACTTTTTTCAAGAGTTTTTTCAAAAGTATTTTCAAGAGTTTTATATTGAATTTAAAGGAATAATGGTAAAACCAGACCACAAGATTTGTGTTGGGTTTTCCATCACTGCAACTTTAAAATCATATTTGTACGATTCAGAAAATATTTAATTGATCATTTATATAGGATGAAATAACAGTTAATGTGTAACAAGCCTGTTACACAGCAAGTCAAATTGATCCCAAAGAATAATTCTTCTAGTCTCACAATATATGAATGTCTGAAAAACCTGACAAGGAAAACTGCTCCATTGTGAGAGATGGATTCCTTCTTTAATAAGTTGTCCCCAGAATCACAGAACAGTCAAGGTAGGCAGAGACCTCTGACTGACATCTAGAACAGGATCACCTAGAGCAAAATGATCAGAATAAAAGGTAATGGAGTGGAGACAAATCAGATGAGGAAAAGAAAGACATATACAACACAAGAAGTCTTTTGCAATACTCTGTGCTTAAAAAATAATCTAAAGATGAGCAGATTCTGGGCTCTGAGATTTGCAGGAATTAATAACACTAGTGAAAGTTTGCTAAAACTTCCCTAATCTTTGTTACCTTTTATTCTGATCATTTTTTCCCCGTTACTTCACCTTTTTATTCATTCATACTGCTTTTCTGCATCCTTTCTTCATTATCTGTACTACTTTATCTTGCTTTCTTATTTGTCCTTACAGTATTTTTACTATTCCCCTGTCCTTTTTATTTTCCTCTTCAATTCTGTCATTATACAATAGAGGAGGATTTTGCTAAAGTTTAGGCAGGAAAAGTTAGACATTAGGTCTAAACTAGTTTGTCTCATCTTTGTTTTTATTATCATCTTTTATTTTTATCTGTGGATAGAAATAAACACCTTGAGAGGGCAGCATGTCCTGTCATCTGAGAGGTATCGATCTCAGGCAGGATGAATTACCCTTTGGAGTTGCCTGATTCTTTTTATTGTCTGTAGAGATTGCCTAGGCACCTACTTACACCTTACTAGTATCTGCAAATAAAAGCTGCTGGAAGACAAACTGTCTTTCCTGGGAGCGGAAATCACCTCTTATCTCATGCTAAGATAGAGTATGTTACAAAGAACACCTGTAAATCAGAGAAGATATTGATCTCATCATTTTTAGCAGAAATGCTGGTAAGCAGAAAGCAATAATATGATTAAGAGAATTTCCCCTATCAAAGATTAGCTTTCAGTTGTGTGGTACTTCTATAAATTTTTGGATAGTAAAACAATGATTCATAAGAAAATTGACTTGTGTGAGTAGTTTTTTTGTTTTCTTTTGTTTTGTTTTTTTTTTCATAAGTATTTTTCAGGCATGGATTTAGAAAGAGATATTTAAATTTTCTAATTTATTTCCATTATTTTCAGGTACTAAAGAAAATGCTAACGTCAAAGAAACCTTGAAAAAATTGTGGGCTTTGGTTGAGTTAAATTCTGAACAGTATGCTATAATGTTGTTAAGGTAATGATTTAACAAATATCAGTGCAGCATATTGCATAGATTTTGTGCATTCTGTTGCAGAGAATTGATATAAATTGCTGGTTCACAATGTAAATATTGCAAGAGCATTACTATTTTTAAAACTGCAAAATTCAGTTAAACTATAAAAAATAAGATTCTTTCAGTGAAGCTAAGCTATAGCAAAAAAAAAAAAAAAAAAAAACAAACTGTATGACAATCTAATCTTTACCTATGCATTTTACTATGTACAACATGTTTTCCTGCAGCTTGAGCTAGAATATTGCCTTTCTTCTGTATTTATTTATTTATTTATTTCATATCTCATAAACTTTTTCTTAAATATAAATCTGATACTGATTCTTTGACTAAGGACCTAAAGTTGCATTAAAGAAGCATTTGATTCCTACTGTCTTTTAGGGAAGCCTTATCAACATTATTTGATCAACAAAGGTGGCAACTATGCCAGAAACTTTGTTTAATTGTAATACAGTTTTTAGCATCAAAGGATTTGTTTGTATCACTTACTTCAAGGAAAGTAGGTGTATTTCCAGGTGGATGCTTTCCCTAGTATTTAATTACGGGTTCTATGAAGTTGACTACGTTAATTACAGCAGTGTTCCTTAAATTATTTGCAAGCATGGCGCTGTTTGGAGATCATGTGTCTTCATGAAGTCTTTCAAATACCCCTCTGCAGGTGTTCACATAATTTCAGCAGTAGCTCAGTTGTGGCAGTGCTGAGGAGTAAGAACTGTCAGTAATTACTAGCTGTCGGCACAAATTTTCTCTTCTTATAAACAGTAATTTGAAGAATTCTCATGGGGTGTTATTCTTTTTTTCAGTTTTTGGCATTTCTAATCCACTTTTCTAGAGTCAGTAAAACATTTGCATGCAGAGAGGAACATCAAGTCCTAGTTCTGAACATTTTTAGAATTAAAAAAAAATAATGAATCTGAATTTCAGATTTGCAGCATTTCTCAAGAAGCAAAGATCAAATGCAGTTTTTAGTCTACTTTCAATTTTTTCAAACTTTTAGACTAGATTCTTAGGCATAGTTCTTAGGAATAGACATATTTGAGTGTGAAAGTCATGTTACTGTGTTTTTATTTATTTATTTATTTACAGTTGACAGACATGTAGGAATTTCATGGCAGCTATTAGAGTAGAGGCTTTTCTTCTCTCTAAGCCCAGGCTTAGAAGGGTCCAAAAGCACTACTGTTTTACAACACAAAGCCCTAGTTCAAAATGCCCTAAAACTTCTAAGTTTGTGTTGGAGTTGACATCTATGTCCTATTCATGATGGTTTGTTCCTCTTCTAATCTTTAAAGAATTTACAGGTTTGAGGTTTTCTGATACTGTTTTTGCACATCTGTGTACTTTTATTTGTGGAAAAAAATCCTCACAAAACATCAAAAATTAAGGATTCAAATGGTTTTGCTTTAAATTACTTTCAGTGGTGTATGGATCTGTTCTGTGGTTCTCACCTTAATTAAATATCAAGGTTGGCTGTTATCATCATCTTTAAATGATCCTTTAAGTTATATGGTTATATTATATAATCATTTTCTTGTTCAAAAAAGCCTTAAAAAGGAGGGAAAAAACTTTTTTTTTTATTTCCTAGTGGAGCTACAGGTTTAAGATGACAGTTTAATGTGAGCTTAATGTGAAAATTGAAGCTCTGCTACCTGATTTAAAAAATACAAAGAAACATTACAGGAGCCATAATATTTGGGGTTGCTAGAAGCAGTTGCACCTATGGACAGACTCTCAGATACAGTTATTCATGTTGGCAATTACAAGTTGTTAGCTCTTAAACTTGAAAAGCACCTTCCCCATCCGTGTAGATTTACCATTTCTGAGGTACTGAAATAAATTAAATTTTTTTGAAGTACTACATTTGGAACAGCTACTAAATGCTGGTAACACACATTATTTTACACTAACATAAAAAGCAGTATTTTTCATGATTAGCATATAGTAATGTCAGATTATGTGCCCTTTTGTGATTAGATTTAAATGTTTATCTTGTTTTCTGCTTTCTAGAGAAATGTTTAAAAGTAACTGTAAGTCAATTGAAAAGTTTCCTTGTTATGAAGATGAATGGTACAAGATCTCATTTTCTGACTATGTCGTAACATATGCTGATCAGCCACCAAATGTTTGGTTTGTGGTTTTTAGGTGAGTTCATGCCTTACATAACTCCTATGGAGAAGTAGTGTTTTTGACTCACTGTAGTTTATCACCTACCTGCTATAAAAATATGATTTTACTTTCCTGTAATTCTAATGGTTGCTATTATTGTGTGTTCCAGAAATTGTTTTATTAGTGAAAAGAAATTTGACATATTTTTAAAGTGATTTTCCTTTATTTTAATTTATTTTATGTATTTATTTTTTTAATAGAGAGACGTTTTATGTTCCAGAAGACATGCTTATAGTGCCAAAGATGTATACCTCTATCCCTACGTGTAGGCTCCATGTAATTGATAATGACACACTGGAGGAAATGCCACACGTCTTTTTCAAAGTGGCACCTCGCATTTATCCCAAGAATAAGGTAAGAGTAAAGAGTGGTTGTAAAAAAATACCATTTTAAAGACAGAAGTCTTTTACATTGAAGGATTGGCCTTACTTTTCTTTGGTATTTGTGGTTATCTCCGTATGGAGACATATCTTCAGCTTCTCTGTGCTTTTGTACTCAGTGACTATCTGGTAGATGCTGATGCAGTCCAACTGGCTGCAGATATACTCTGAGGAATCAGAAACCCTAGTAAGAATGAGGCAGGAGTAGCCTTACATGTAAGCTTGTGTAACTTACCCTCACAGAAAACATACTCTTCACATGACAGTGATAATTGAAGCAAGGATGCCAAATACAGCTTCATATAAAAAGCCTCCCTCAAAGCAAAGCAGCATTAGTATATCCAAATTCACAACAAAAAAACCTTATATTATTAAATGTATTTCTCACAACTTCTCCTCCTCCTCCTGCCTTAAGCTAAGATGGTTTTCTCAGTCTCACCTTTTGCGTTATGTTTTCTACGTTCTTGGTTATTATGTCTCTTTCCCCCTCTGAACTCTTACCAATTGCTCTATCTTTTTCTTTCTTTATGATTTTTACCATTGTGCGTAGTGAAATGTGTGACAAGGATTATCTTGAGGCTGTGCAAATGATGAGCACAGAATGATTAGTTTACATGTTTTTTAGGCCTTACTCCTGCTTATATCTCTGGTGTTTACCTTTTTATTTTTCAAAAACACTGTTGACTTGTGCTATCTTAGATGCTTTCCTAAAGCATTGAATTCTGATTGTTTCCAGTCCTATATTTGTGGAGTTTATGATTCTTGAGCAAATACAATGTATTTCACTCTTGATTTTTATGCTACTTGCAGGATCATTTCCCCAGATTAAAGTTAATTTGCTTATCAAACCAACAGCCACACAACTTTTCATCATGATCACGTTTCACTTGACTTAGAAGAATGACCAGAGAGACAATGTCAATAGCCTTACTCAAGTCAAGATAGATGCTATCTGCTGTTTCTGCTCCACCTCTGCAGTGTATTTACTCTGTTATAGAGGGGCGTTTAATTGCTTTGATGTTGTTCTTTGGAATCCTTTTAGCTATTACTCACCTTTTTGCGGTATTGAGAGGAATGAGAATAGTTCATTTTGTTAGTTATTTCAAAATATTTTCAGCTGTTGAGGCTATGCAGATTCATTTTCCACATCTTTATCCATAAAAAAAAACCAAAAAAAACCCCATAGGTTTTGTGGTCTTCCAGTACCTTAATAGGCATCTGCTACTCCTTTCTCTATTCTAGATTGCTCTTACCATTAATATTAACTATATTATTCACATATTCACAGCTGACCTTTTAGTGAAAACAGATTCACATTTTAGTCTTCCTAGTGTCATCTATCAATAGCAAGGAATTGCTGTCAGTTATACCCTAATATTGGAGGGGTAGCTTCCTTCTATGTGTTTTGTTTTGTAACTCTACTTCCTATTTTATACATAAAAAGAATTTTTTGCTAGAATAAGCTCAAATTATCTGGTATTTAAAGTAAATACTGGCTGAAAATCCCAAGTAAGAATTGCTGCTGCTGAAGGAACGGGGTTTAAAAAACAGGGTAGCAGGCAGGTCCTTTGGATTAGTTCTCAACAACAGATTTATGACCTTCAGTGATGGGATGAGTATTCCACCAAAGAGTGACAGCAGCAAGTGACAGAAGGCAAAAAAGAAATCTCAGTGGTGAAACATAACTTACTGCCTTTAAGAAAAGTGACAGGTCATGAAGAGCACAATCATAGCTTCAGATACGTTCTAGACGCCCATTTGGCATCTGTTTTGCTACAGTTGTCTAGTTCTGCCTTGTACAACAGACTTTCCATTCCCCTGATTCTGCTAATTCTTTCTCAGTGCTCTTACTAGGCAAGATAGTTTTCTTGAATAAAAATATCCAATGTTATATGCAGTATTACAAATAATATCTTACCAGGACATTTGTGCAGTACAGTAGTTTTATTGTAGGAAATATTCCTTTTGCTATACTCTGACCCCCCCAGTTATTTTCTAGAATTATAATATTTTCTTAGGAGTATGGTACATAATGTGTAATTCTCAGTGATTCTATTGTACACTAATTAAAACAGACCTTTTTCTACTCCTATTCTTTGCTGAAGAACTCCATACTTAAAGCTGAGGCTATTATTCTCTAAGCTTTACACTTCATAATATTAAATATGCTTAGTAAGAGTAAAGATTGATTTTGATTGAAGAGTATTAGAACAGAATGGTATAGTTATGCTCTATTTTTCTACTTGTTACTAATGCTAGGCCTGCTGCTGAGTTTGTCAATAAAAATATAACCTTATACTGTACAATTTAGTTTGTTTCCCCCAATTTATAAATGATTTAGTATGGTTTCAGTGGGCCTGCATACTTATCAAAAGCTCCGTTGATATTTTAACAAGACATTATGTGATTATTTTTAAATACAGGATACAGCGGTATTATTTTAATTTTTACCTTTCCTTTTAATAGTATTTTGTTTTAAAAAATGTCAGCAGTGTCATATAGTAAGAAATTATTCAGCATGCCTGAATTCCAAGTGTCAGCATTAGTACAGATCAAGTGCTTTTCTTGAAAGAGCCCACCATGTAGGTGTTTCTGTTTCAAAACTATGTATCAGCAATCAGAGCTAAAAAAATATATATCAGCAGGTATTGATAGTCTGCTGCCACAGCCACTCCTGGAACCATTGAAGTTCATTTCAAAATGATCGACACTAAGGATAAAATCTGCAGAGCAGCAATAAAGCCTGTCTTGTTTTCTGCAGCCACTACAATCCAGACACAACTATAGCTACTTGTTTTGCAGTATTTGGATTTTCTTCATTAAGTTTTCTCTTTCTGGGGTCATATTTTCTGTTACTGAATACACCTTTTTTTGCCCCTCACTTTATTATTCACAAGTCTTCTGAACACATTGTAGAAAGTGTTAAAGAGATATGCATTCCTCGAACTTCAAGTCAGTAACAAATATAAGAATATAAAGAATATAAATAATCATGATTTACAATCTACTTAGTATGGAAAATATAACTCTAAGTAGGCAGAGACACTGATCAGTTATTCATCTTGACAACTTGTGAAAGGACCTAAGGAAATTAGTTTGCTTTTCAGAAATGTTTTTTATGGGTAATATATTAGGGGGAAAAAAAAAAAACAAACCACTTTTTGATTGTAGGGACAGTGAATTGAATTGAAACAAGATACCTAAGTAGGTCATGATATTTCTCACTGGAGGTTTATAAAAATAAGACATAAATCTGACAGGGGTTGCCTAGGTGTATTTGATTATTTCCTGCTGATGATTACTTAATGGTCCTATCAACTCCAACATTCAGTTACTGTGCTTTCTAATTAATTATGGTCTGTTGAAATGGCCACTCATCCATTTTTTTTAACATTAATTCTAATTTTTCTGAATATGTGTTGTGAACATTACGCTTGGACAGAATGTGTAAGTTATTATAAATAGGCACACAAAAGAGTGGGGTTTTTTTCTCACATGTGCCTTGTTGCCAGAAAGCATATGAATATGCAGCTGTGTCTCTCTCAGTTAACAAATTAGCTTGCTAAGGATGGGGTACTTTAAGAACATACTTAACTGCAAATTTAAATTCCCGTGCATCAGATTGTATTTATCTATATTGTTGCAGTGCTTCCAGTATGAATGGACATTTTTCCATCTTTCTTCTCATCAATGAATGAAGTTATTTTCAGCTTTATCCTTTTCTAAAATTGCATTCATATATACAAGGACTGGTATCTTTTTCTAAGTAACTTCTGCATCAGTTGCTAGCAATATTAGTCATCTAATCTTAGCTCTGCTCACCTTTGAAGTTAAAGTTGTCTTTAACCTCAAATATTTGACTGTTTCTTCTTCTTATTTTGCATTTCAAAATCTTTTCACAGTTTTAAGTTATGATTAATCAAGCTTTTACAACACACCTCTTTTGTACGGGCAAAAGCAGATAGGTTAGCTTTTCTAAGTAATTCTTTTGCATAGCCATGGGGGATTTTTTTCCTCTGGTGCATCTTCTAAGAATTCCCTACTCTACAGGAAATGAGATTTCCTATAGTCTTCTCAACATAGCACTGAAAAAAATAATGTGGCAACTTAGTTCACATAAGGGTAATACATTAATGAAGTAATGCTCAATGAAGCTCACCTCCTGCCCCTGACTGTTATGAAGTCCCTTTTTGGTATCCTTTCCCAAAATTCTGTTTCCTCTTTCTTCATTGTCACCTTCTCCTTCTCATACAGAAAACAGCTTGTATTGTTAATATTCTAGAGCAAATCAAAGGTTCTGTTATTTAGAATTTGGCAAGCTCTTGTAGTTCACTCCTTTGTTGTATCAGTAGCCTCTGGGAACTGATTTGTGTCAATCTTTTTTGCACTGTAGGATTTTTTTTACTTCTTTCTTTTCAGTATCAAGGATTGAGAGAACGGACAATAAAGCAGCCTTCTTTAGGGCTGTTTGAGAAGGGCTAATGAGCTGAAATCTAAATAACTGAAGATGTTTGCAATATTGAGAACTGCAGCTGGGAAATAAGTCTTGCAGGGTAGACTTTCAAAAGTGTTCAGTCTCACTTTTCTCTTAATTCCATTTGAATTTAATGGTCTTGTTCTTAAAAGCTGCAGTGGGAATAGATTTAGGCAGAAGGAGAGGAGATTTTTTTTATTTAAATTTGGCTTTGAAAGTTATTTCAGAAGTGGAGAACTCGATGTTGTTCTTTAGAGCAATCTCCCTCTGATTTTCAACAACAGCTGAACTGAGCTGAGTAATTTGGCCTGGTTCTAATGAAAACACAGTCCTAATTAGGCAAACAATTCAAGACAGATGAAAAATATAGACAGTTAAGGAGCCAAGATATCATATGAGGGTCTTTCAGAGCACTAGTGAGGAAGATAAGAAAACTAAAACTTTGAATAGTTTGGAGAACAAATCTTCATTTTAATCTTCATTATCAACTGCTTTTTCCCTTTTCAATCAAAATCAGGGTGTCCAATAGGTGACATAATCATCTGGAGATTAACTGTACTAAATTTCCTGACATAAGGCTAGAATTCTAAATTTGACTAAATGTTTTATTTATAGCATCTGTATTTTTGAATATTTAATTTTCATTTGTGCCTAAGTAAGAGGACTTATTTATGTATTACACTGCATATTATAAGAAAAAAATCTACCTTAAGAATATGAATTTGTTTAAAAATCTTACCTTTAATGTCAGAAAAGACTTCTATGTTAATCTTGCTTGATAAAGTTCAGACTTCTGTGAACTATTTCATACTTTATTTATATTTTGCATACCTTTTCACTTTGTTCAACATCATATTTCACTATTCAATTCTCATGTTTGACTTTCTTTTTCTTTTAGTCAATAGGCAAATCTTAACTCCATTCTTACTGCTTTCAATTCAGTTTTATAGACTACATTTACCCTTTGCTTTATGATTTTTCAATTTAAACTTCCATGCCTACATATGAAAAATTTGCTCAGATTTAGGGCAAACAAAAAATGATTGCTAGGATTTTTGCTTTCTTTTATACTGACATAATATGTTGTTATGTCTTATGGCAAGAATTTAGTATGATAATTGCTTTTCTAGAAGATATCCCTAAGGCTAAACTTCTGGAAATGTCTTTGGGGAGTGTAACATGCTGCTGTGTACTGAGCAATAGTAAAGTGTCGGTTTGATGTGGCTGGCTCTGAGCTTGGATTTAAAGGTCTTGGCTTATGAAAGTCTTTCATATTGATTTTTTTTCTTCATTATTTACAACTAGTACTATTGCTACAACATATATTTTTGCTGTGATAGAAAGAAGAGAAAAAAACCATAAAAAACAGAATTTAATTGCTACTATTGCTGATCCTTTTGTAAGAAATCATGATAGTGTTACAGAACCCAGACATATATAGTGATTTATGTAGGAGCTGTTTGTATGGTAATATGAGGTACCAAATAGGAAAACCTATTGAATATATTTGTTTCTATTGAACTTTGTTATAAAAAGACTTTCCAGAATAAAATGCCTGATATGATATCATGATACTATGATATTCTTGCTTATAAAGTACATTTTGTTACACATGAGAAGTCTGTTGCATGCAGTCATAGCATGCATTTTGAGTAATGTTGTTTCCTAGAGAAAATGTCCTGTTTTTTACTTTCAGAAAGGATATACTTTTATGGCTGAAGCACATAGTGGTGACCTACATATGGCATCTGGGAAATGGAAGCTCCGGCTCATCGGATCCTACAGTCCACTCCCTTTCCTCTCTCGTGAGGCTATAAACAACTTGTATTCCACTAAGGAAATTAAAGAGTATTATATACCCAATGACAAGCGTATAATATTCAGGTAAACACTGAAAGAAGAACAACTAGTTTCAGCTTTTTATATGGGCCACTGCAGCATCCTGAGAAGAGAAAGATATTAAAACAAGCATTTGAATTTCATGGGGCGTTGGGTGTTCGATACTAAGATCATCACTTCCATAAAGGAGTATGTAATTTGCTGACATACTGATACTGATTAATGAAGTACACAGACTGTAACTTCAAAAACTTAATAACATTGTTGAGCATAGGCTCAATCTTGAAAACTAATCTGTACTTCCGGTACTGAAATTCCGTAGTACTTTGGGGAAAAAAATGTGCGCTATAACAGAGACTTTGCAGGTGTGGAGTAGGTGGCATGGAATTTAGTGTATTTTTCCAGCTAGTCACATAAAGCTAGAAATAAAATCAAGAAATACAACACTTATTTTTCTTGATTGATCAGATCAATTTCAATCTTGCAGTAGTGGCATTAAACCTTAATTTAATCATGAATTTATACATTTGCTGTAGCATGTGGATTATTTTTGGAGGCCATGTTTAATGAGAACATGATGATTTAGTGTTCCGAATCCTTCTGTAACTGACTGATGTTGACTGAAGCCAGTTTGTTCTAGCTGAGTTGTCCTTCGGAAGTTACATGAATGCCTATTCAACATTAAAGAACACTAATGTGCTTTATAGCTTAAACAAATGCAAAATTAATCTGATAGTACTGTGCAGGCTATCAGTTTTGTTACAAAATTGCTTTGCTTAAGTTTTTATAGAAAAGGACTATGCAATAAGCTAGCACAGATCCTGCACTTAAAGCTGATCACATGTAGATTTTGAAGGGCACATCTCAAATATTTTGCCATGATTCCTGACAGAACAGTTTTATGACAACTTATTGTCAGTATTTCAAATCAGTAGATTATTCTTAAGGGTAAAGTCTATTCAACGTGCTGAATCAGGTCCACTACAGTTAAAAAAAAAAAAAAAAAGGAAATAAAACGAATACCGTGAAATTCTGTAAACTATGAATCTCCCTTGATTGTTCCCCATATCTGTCAAAAGTCTCTTAAGAATTTTATTTAAAAATATAAATATGTTTTTGTCTTGAAATGTCCTGAACTCAAGGTGACAGTGTGTTTTTAGCATTTATTTGCTTGTTGGTTTGCTACTTTAGGTTAGTCTACCAATTTTAGCTTAAAAAAAAATTTAAAAAAACTCATACTTAGTGTTTTTCTAAAAGTTCAACTAATACATAAAGTTACAAATGGCAATAAAATGGTTCTTTGGATTTCATTCGAAGACTTTAATTCTGCAGTCTTTCAATTCTATTTTAATTCCACAATATTTTAAGATGATCACAGTAACAACTGCCATCAAATGAGATAGCTCTACCCTTTTAAAACCAAATCCTAATTTTTCTCCTTTGCCATGTTACATTTTAACTGAATCAGTTCCCTGATCTTCTTTCCATATTGTTGAACAAATTCTAGCCTTACGTGAGGGAGATGTGCATCTGGACCTATGGTAAGGGAGAAAAGAAACAAAACCAAACACAACAGGACTGCCCTTTTATTTACAGCGGAGCAGGATTACATTGATCAGGGATTCACAGCACTAAACTGCAGTAGAGAAAACCTAACCCATCACACTGCAGGAAAACACTTAACCACAAGCATTTAAGTGTGTACTTCCAAGTCAGTGTATGCTTAGGTACTTTTCTGTAAAAGAACAATCTGGTGTGGTTGTTTTGCTATAATTCTGCTTTCCTCTTCAGGTATTCAGTAAAAGTCACAGCATCACACATTGCTACTGTGCAGGTACAAACATCTAAATCTGATGTGTTCATTAAACTGCAAATCCTAGATAATGAGGAAGAAATTGTGAGCGCCACAGGAAGGGGACATGTAGTCATTCCTGCTTTTAATTTCTTGAGTAATGAAAGGTATTTGAATTCCTCATGTAAGTATTGTATTCTGTATTTGATACATATATTCACTTAAAGGTTTTATGTTCTTACAGTGGTTTTAGGTAATAACAGTTTTTGTTTTCTTTTTTCTGAAAGGGAGCAAATGAATTAGGCTGACTAAGGGACATTTTGTCTCCGCCAATGCAGCATAGGTGGGAAGAACTTTTCCAAAACAATGCTTGGAAAGTTTACATAAAATCCAATACAAACATTAGACTTTTCTCTCTTATTCTGCCTTCCTATTCTACTGTGACACAACTAATATGTTGCTATCTTTAAACCATTTTAATCCAATGTGAATCTGTCAACAGAGTATCTATTATGTTAAAGTGATAGAAAATAGGAAGATTGTCTTATCAGCTTCCTCTCCGAGAGTGTAACAATTGATTTCTAACTAGAAAAGTGGTGAAAGTACTTTATTATGTGAAAGTACTTTATTATGTGAAAGCTTGTAGACCTGACATTACAATGACAGTAAAATAAAGAATGTTATGATTACAGAATCTGTTTGAAAGTTGAATGAATACTATGGTGCCATTTAAGTGTGTTTGAGTGCGCAGAGAGTGATCTCAGAAAATATGATTTGTACAATAATGATATAATATATTGTTATAAATGCCATGAATGCTGGCATTTAAATGGGGGTTTATAGAATAGCCAGTGCAGCAACATTAATACTCAGTAGCTAGCTAGTTTCTAAAAAGCTGTTTTCATTAAGTAAGCATAATCAGAAATGATCACTGCACCACTGTGCCAAACTTGCAAGTTAACCAAGATGCAGTTCTCACGTTTGAAGCATATTCAGTATAGGCAGCCAGAGTTGACTAGTATGTTGGCAGAAGTATTCTTAAATGACATGATTGTGCAAGCATCATCAATAAAACATTATCCTCCTTTCCCACCCACAATCCTTTAATTCATCTGCAGTCAGAGCTGTTTTATAAATGTCTTTTATTTCTCACCAACTACATTCAGCCAATGGATTTTGAATATATGGGCTTATATTGAAATGTAGCAGATGACTTCGTCCCAAAAAATTGGCTTGCCAGTAAAGAAAAACTGAAAAACTTTTGAAAACTGCAAGTGTGACTTGTTGATGTAGGGACAGCAGAAAAGGGCAACAACAGTTTCATAATAATAACAGCCTGATACAATCCAGTAGGTTTCATTTGGACACTTACTTGAATCTAAAATCAAGGCAAGGTGAATTCCCTTGTTATTTCCAGAGTCCTTTCAGTCATGGCTTTGCTTAGCAAAACTGTGTGTGTGTGTATGTGAGTGTGTGTACACATAGATATATACACGTGTGTGTGTCCACAGTGAGTAGATTGATGTTACAGCACCACCTGGTGACAGTTGCTAGAGCTATTACTGTGCTTGGCTGTACATTTTTTTGAAACTTCTTTAATAATTATTCTTTCAGCGAGGGCAGAATAACAATCTTGCACAGGATTCCGCCTTTTGGAGCTGAGCTGTCTTTGTGGCAGCATCATCTTCTGACCACTACAACATTCTTGAGTGCTAACACTCTTCAGATTTAGGAGAGAGAAAAGAGGAGGATAGTGAGGTATTTGTGAAACCTAATTACAGCCTAATGAAGATAACAGTCCTTAAATCCCTCTTACTATGATAAGTAGAGGTAGGCTCCTCCTGAGGGTAGTTCAGAGCCCCATACACTCAGAACCCAGTGCTCCTTGAGAGGAGCTTATCTCTGTCTTTTGACTACAAGAGGGTTTATCTTTGGCTGGTGTCACTGCTTTAAAGGTATTTCTTGTGAATTCTCTGCACTGTCCCTTGACAATGGTACTTAAGCAGGTTTTGAGAAATTCCTGTTTATCAGAAGCTGCATGCAAATAAGGCTGTATTTGGAATTATTCTTTCACGTAGGGTCTGACTTGTTTCTTTTCAGAAAGGTTTCACTTGGGTGCAGAGGAACATAAAGGTCCTGATCTCCGAGTAATCTCAGTTTCTTTGGCACTCCAATGCAATTCTTTTGAATGATGGCTCCATGATTGTGGTTCCCTCTGAAGAACAACTTGGTAATAGAAAGCTCAACAGGCTATATGTGAGTGAGAATGTCCTCCACAGGCACAGAGTTGCTCAGGAACAGCTTTTCCTTGTTTTTCAACCTTCGCTGAGTTGCATTATTCCAAAAATATAGGCTAGAAAGGACAAAGTATTGCTTTCCTTCAATTCCCAAGGCAAAAATAAGTTGGTGAATGGTGTTCTGCATTTTTGCAGTGCTCTTTGCCTCAGGTCTCGTTACCATAGGGATAGCAACCTATGATTTGGGTGCCAAAGATTTTGAATGTCATGGAGAAAAGCAAGTCATAGTTTGTAATTAGGAGTTTGAGACATCTTGAATGAAGCATTTCTGCCAAGCATCTCAGAGAAACACCTCCAATGCTCATTTCCCAACTGTTATGGATTTTCTTAGGAAATAGGAACCACTCTTCTATAGAAAGATACTGCACGCTCGATGATCTGTGGCATTTGACTTCCTTAAGAAACAATGTCTTCTAATTCCATTGAACTTTTAAACTGAAACCCAGGCAGTTCCATCTCCATGTGAGGAAGAACTTCTTTCCTGTGAGGGTGACAGAGCCCTGGCACAGGCTGCCCAGAGAGGCTGTGGAGTCTCCTTCTCTAGAGATCTTCCAAACCCTCCTGGATGCCACCCTGTGCCCCGTGCTCTAGGGGTCCCTGCTGGAGCAGGGGGTTGGACTAAGTGATCTCTAGAGGTCCCTTCCAACCTCAGCCATTCTGTGGTTCTGTGACATCTCCTCAATACACATGAAATTGTCTCATACTGAAGTCTTGCTGTGATCAAGTATAATCCTTCGCTTCTAGAGTAAGGATTGTGAAAAGTAAAGGCTTCTGTCCTCAGTAAAGTCAACAATATATCTCTTTCCCAGTTTATGGTCTAGCTGTTGTTACTGTAACTCTGGTAAAGCTGGTTTTTTGCTCTTACTCAATTTGCAATGTGATTTTCCGTTTTACAATTCTCTTTCCTTTCCCAGTATCTATTCATACAAGATAGATAGAGGAGTATTATAGATAACGATACTAGATGTTATAACATCATACTGCATAATATTAGAAATGGTGGTCTATATTGCTAGGGCTTCCTGCATCTGGTAGACTGGTTGAGGGGATGCTGCTATAGCTCCAAGCCCCCCGGTCCAACCAGCAAGGCTGAGCAGGCCCAATAGGTACACACACAGAGCACATACATGTATACGTTTTACATATATGGACATACAGGTACACACATGTATACATTTTAACAGGAACCTTGTGAGCGTAACACAACATAAGAAAACATACTGTAATAATTCATTTTTTCTTACAGTTTCTGGTGGCATCTGTTTTCCTCATGCTATGAACTCATAGACTTCCTGGAAATGTAACACGGACTTTTTTGTCTTTTTGCAGCAAGCAAACCCCAGCTTTATCACAGCGCTTCAAAGAAGGAAGCAGAAACTGGAATATCCAAAAAAAAAAGTTTAGTTGCATCTCCAAAGACTACCAAAACTTCTCTAAAGCCAGGATTTGTACAAGAAGGTCCAGCTCTATCAGATGATGAATCTTTTTTGACAAGTTTTGAAAAGAAAAATGGAAGTCCACAGATAGTAAGCAATTGCATATCATAGGGATTTGGAGGGAAAAGTGATGAAGGGGTATTGATAATTTTTTTAACAAATGTGGAATTCTGATACCCTGAGACAAGAAGAACAAGTAATCCAAAACTAAGATTGTTCCATTTGGAAGCTGCAAAAATGTATGGAGGATAATGTGAAAATATTATATGAATAACACATGGTCCTAGGTATATTTTTGTTTTCAATTCGAGGACTTTTTTTCCTCTTTAAATGTCTTTCATTGCCAAATCTAACTCAAGTCTAGCCTGACATTCAATTACGGGCTAAGAAACATCTGCAATAAACTTGAACTTCTGATTCTTCAGTGTTTGATATTTGTACTTCAGAGTTGATTAATTTAAGAGAATGTCAATTTTAGTAGTTTTACCAGACAAGCATGTATTGCCAGTATGTTTTGCCAAACACACAAACCCACAAAATCTTCTACTTGAGTCCACAGTTTCTTAGATGGGGACATCAAAATAATGTATATCCCTTGAAATTTCTTTTCCCCAAGAAAAAATGATTGTTAACATATAATCTCCGTAGGTGTTCCACTGATTCAGAACTGGCTTTAGAGCAGGAAACGATTTTTGGAATCATTTCCTGTTCAGTGTACATAATGTGTAAAGTAACCTACTAACCCTGCTACCTCCATTGCAGTGCAGTCAGAAATGAGCACCAGCGTTGGTGCTCCAAGTGCTGTAGTAGGTCTTAACATGTTAGACAAAACTCTTTGTCTCAGCTCACCACATACCTAGGAAAATATTGCATGGACATCTTTAAAGGAATGCAGTTTCAACAACTCAGTTTAGTTTTGCTTGCTAAACATGTAATTTTTAATTCTATAAGAATTAAAATAAAACACTATGACATTTAATATTGTGTTTACATGTGTGTGGATATTGTGATGTGAAAGCTTGTAAATTGATTACATTTTTCATTTGCTGAATGTCATAGCTAGCAGTTTACTTTTTATAGAACTTTTGAATGCTTACTCTAATTGGTATATCACCAACGTATTAACATGTATTTTGTTTCACAGCTTCACAAGTATATTTTACAAGCACTGGTATTACATGACAGTTGGCCGCTTACTGAGAGTGAGTTTCTGTTTGTTCAGGAGTGGAAAGAAATGGAGAAAAATGATATCAAAGGTATTGTCACTCTAAGCATATCAAATGTGCCATCTCATTTTAATATTAACATTTTAACATGTTTTTTTCAACAAATGTTATATTGCTAAGGGCCAAAACAATACATTTTTTTCTTTTATTCACTGCTTAAGTGAAATAATCAAGGAACAAAGCCATTTGCTCAGTGGTTCATAGAACTGAAGATTGATTGCATGACTCTATAACTTCAGAACTGACAGAAATCAATGTGGTCTGCAAAATGTACATGACGTTCTCCAAGCTTAGCTTTAGGAAGACAGCTAGAATATGTGTACGTGCATGTCTGTTTCTATAGTCAGAAAGACCTGTCAAGTGTAATATAACAAAGTACAGCGTTCTGCGTCCAAATATAGAGGTTGCTGTTGGAGCTAGAGAAACATACCTGCTGATAACGTAAGCAAACACACTAACAAGAGGAACAGAAGTTCACTTGTTTTGGGATATGTGTATACTTCTCTACTGATATGAGAAAAATCTAGGCAGAAAGCAAGGCTGCGAAAAGTCCCAAATATATGTTATGTATTAAAAACAGGAAAATTCAGAGAAATTACAGATTTTTTTTCCAGATTATTTTAGAGTTTCTTGAGCTTTGAACAAAAGAATCAAAAATAGTTAGGATATTAGTAAGTATCTTAGAAATTAAATAAATGCCCCAGATTTTCTTCTCCTGTAACCAGTAGATTGGCACAAAAATATTTAGATCTTAAATACAGATGCACTCACTGGTTAGAGAAAATGTTAACAAAATGGATTTTTTAAAGATTTTTTTTGTTCTGTCATGTCAATATATTAGCTTGTGAGCATCTCCCATGCTCTCATTTATAATTTAAAATTTCTCCCATTTAAAATACTCTAATAACAAAGTGTTATTTACCAGGCATTCTTGCAAACTTAACACTTTCCAAAGTTATAGCAGTTGGTTTCAGTTTAAGACAGTAATATGTATGAAGACCAGTGACTTGCTTTCAAAATTGCCTTTTTTCTTTAAATCTTTCCCTGTTTATCAAGCACCTCTGTATCTCCTTGCATCTCTGTAAACCCAGAGTGGATGGGTTTAATTTTCCCTAGGACTGAAATTAGATATATCAACAATAATTGCTGGCATACATTATTTGTTTCTTTTATCACAGATGAGGTGGCATTTGAGATTTTTTCAGTCTTTTTTATCAGCTAGTGGGCCAGAACTTTACAAAATGTATGTTGTTAGTTACTATAGTCCCTGCTCAATTTTCTTATTTGAGGAGCAATGGCATGTAGCCATGCAGATTTGTATACAAACGTCTTTTTAAGCAGTTATTTCATCAGCTTTTAATTAGTTACATTCTTTATAAGATCATCTTTGCTTCCTAGATGCATTTATTCTTATTTCCTGCTAATTATAATAGATTTTTTTCCTTTTAGTGATAGATTACTTTATACAGTACTCATTCTATTTCATTGTGTTATATTTCTGATTAGAAAGTAATAGCTTGTGCTTAGCATACCAATCATACTACTGGTGTATATCCTTTCAAATAACCCCACTATGATTTGAGGTCTGCAAGTTTCTTTGCAAGTTCTCAGCTGTTTTTATTGAAGCTTGTCAATGTTACCAGCATGAGTATTCTCATTTTCCTGTAAGCGTAAGAGCATTCCAGTTCACTGTTGCCCTTCACCATCTAAACTGGCTCATTTATCATCAGCCAGACTCAGGGAAGCTGTCAGAGGTGAGGCGCCCTCTTCTCTTAGGATCCCTTTTAAAGGTTGAGATTTAAAAAGTTGTCATAATTGCTGCCTTTCAAAGTAACACACATCCATTTTGCGTTTCACATTAACTGGGTCTGGGTCATTAACTTGCCCAGTTTAAAGGTCACCAACAAAGTTTTAAAACAGTGTATAAACACTAACATTTATTGTATTTATTATTTAGTATTTATTTTATATAATGCTCCTAACAGTAATATCTATCTGGAATTCTTACTTTAGATAGCAGGAAGACTTGTAGACTAGATAATTTGGATAAAAACAGCATTTAATCACTGAATAATTTTCTGATGGTGAACCAGTAGGAAAGCAATTTGAAAACTGAGCTTTACCGTTTTAGGCTGTTCTGTCAGCACCAGTTTTCAAACACATAATTCATATAATAGCATTTTTGTTGGTACAAAGCCCAAAGGACATCCTCTCACCATGTGATTTTTAAGAAAGATGTAGTGATCCAGGTGGAAAATTCCAGCAATAAATCCTCACCAATTTCGGATAACTGCTTTTTCACATAAGGCAACAGTGCCATCTGGAGTACGTTTTATATTAACGCTAACTAATCACAGCATCTTCTTTTTTTCTGCCATGGTCTTTTACTTTCCTTGTTATCTCTCCCTGTTTCTTTTGAGCTTATCACATCTCAGTACAAAACATTTGGCCTTGGGAAAAGCCTCAAGGACCAACACACTGAGTCCCCTGCTATCGCAGTGGGCTGCATCCAGTGTCCTGTAGACATCACTGGAGGATGATCCCAAAAGAGGTGGATTGCCCTGTCTACCAGGGCGGGGAGGACATCTGGAAGAACCTGGGCAGTGCAGCCTACTCTTAGCTAAGAGAGCTGAGCTGGATCCTGTTCTGTGCCTCCACACCAGAACAGTCATGCGATGGCATTTCACAAGCTCACTTGCCATTTACCATTGTCCCATAGTAGCTACGCCTAGAGCATTAAAATGTTAAAAGTCAGAGTTATAAAAATCCTTATACGAGCCAGCAAAAGTCTGTGGTGTGCTATGACATGGATATTTTTTATCTAGTATCATTTCACTAATGAAAATACTCTTGAGTGTTCATATAAACAATAATTTATCTTTAAAAATTAATAATTCACTAAATAATGCATACACATTGCCTGATTTATTGTGCTAATATGCTGTGATAATGTCAAATTAAATGAAAAGCCATTTACGTAATGATATTGTAACTTCAAGTAGTTCTGTCAGAATTTATTTTATATTTGCATTTCCCCTGCAGTTGTTTCATTACCTTAATATTTTCAGAGACCATTTAAATTTTGTTTTCATTCTTTAACATATGCTTTTGTACCATTGAATCAATTTAAACATAGTATGTTGTTATCATTACATGCATGTTGGTACATTATTTAAATATGGTTTTATTCATAATGAACATAATATGCAAATATGATATACATTATATATTACATATGTATTTTTATATATATTATTTAAATTATTATTTGATCTCCTCATGCTATTTAAATAATGTATCAACATGCATGTAATGATATGACCATGCTATGTTTAAATTGCTTCAATGTGTATGTTTTATATTTACCATTTTATGTTTTCGTATAGCCCCAGGCATGACATTGTAGATGCGATCCAAAGCTCAGTGGAAAATGCTCATATCATCAAGTGAAAGTGCATTTTAATTATTGTCAGATTCTAAGCCAATCACTCATTTCCTATTTTTACAGGAAAAATCACCTGTTTGCTTGTACTGACTATAGATTTTCAGCATTTACTTTTATGTTTCAAGCAATATAAAGTTGAGATGAAACTGCAATGTCAGGCTGTGCTTTTTAATCTTTCTGTTACTGTTTTGGGTCTAGTCCAGGTAGTTTCAACTGCCATGCTTCTTATGATATTAAAGGTATATGCTATTGCAGACTTCTTTATTTATTCTTTTTTTTTTTAAGCAAGAACATATCATGCAAATAACCTTAACTGCTCCCACCAGCTAAGTCAAGGCAAAGTAAAAGTTTTAGGAACATCAATTCTCAGCATTCTTAGCTTAAACATGTTTCATACGTATAGCATATACAGATACTAATTAAGTAATTAATCAAAAATGTATTTTGATTGGTCTGCAACTGATCACTTTGAATTTCTTAAGTATATATCAAATCTCATGTATGTTTCTTTACCTTTACTTCCTTTTTTTATGATGCATCTTCTGCTCTCTACACTAAGGTGTGAGACAAGAGAGAACATTGGCTTTACCTACTTAGAGCATCTCACCTGCCTTGGTGCTGACAGAGATTTATGCAGAATATGTAAAAGAGCAGAGACTCACACTGTGATTTTGTGCATTGCAGTCTTCTTGGTCTGACCTGTACACAAGGCAACAATGCAGTGACTGATATGCAGAGATCATGGCAATCTCACACTTAATCCTTGGGTAAAGCGCTATCTAGGACAAATAAAGATGCCAAATGTGAACCATCTTGGAAGTCTGGCTTTAAAAATTTGGTCCCAAACTTCTTTCCTAGACTATTAATTATAGTGTGATGCTATTTTGAGGTAAATGTTGTAGGAGCAACTATTAACTGAGTCTTCTGTTTCTTTCCATGTGCCTGGTTTGTGTTATTGTGCTATTTTACCCTGGATATTGTATGGGAAAATAAACTTATGAATGATGATGATACCTCTAATTCATCATGCATCCTAACTACACCTGAATAGTACATGGGGAGAAGAATGAGGAGCACAGTATTTCCGTAGTGTTTGATTATTCTGAAGGACAAAAACCCACAAGTACTCCTAAAACAAACAAAAAACAAAAAGATAGAGCAACTGAGAAGACAGAAAAAGAAAAGTGGAGTAAAGACAAAGGATCACCTGCATCCCAATCTGAATCTCAGGTGGGAGCACATCTAAGAAATGTGTATTTTTCTATGCTCTCCTCTGCCACCTTCCTAGTCTTACACCTGAGAAACATTAACTGCACTTATTTCTTTGCTTAAATGTGAAGCAAACCACAGTCTGTTCCTTTTAGAGGTCTGGTTTCTGTCCGTGCAGGTCTGTGAACTTGCCTTATGGGTACTCTCATTAGAACCATTTTCTGTAAGGGCTCTCAGAGGAATCCAGAGAGATGAAATTCCTATCCCGTGTATCTTCAGTGTCTAGTTACTGTCACTAGCTTGTGGTATGCAGTGACAGAAAAAAGATGGTACCAACTTTCTTACAAATTCTTAGTCTCTGTGGTAGGATAGTCTGAGTGTCCTATGGTTGACCAAAGGGCTACTGTACATGGACTGCAGATGGAGTAAAGGAAAGCAAGAAGATATTGAAAATTCATCCTTTAATGGTATTGCTTTTGCTTGGATTTTTGCTGCCTCGTGGGAGGTAGTTGGATATCTTCTCCATAAAGTTTTTCATTAAGAAATCTCTTCAGAATTGTTTGGTTGATTAAATATGCACGCTTCCTTATGAATCACAGGTACACTTGATCACACAGAGTTCTGGAAGAGGGTCTTTGCTTTTTTTTCAGGGCAGTCAGGGCTGCTGTTGCACTTGAGCCTGTTAGCCATGAAAACATGATACAACTTCAGATTATGCCAGATTTCTGCCTTCATCTCAAGTTTTGGGGCATGCCGATCACACTGGGATGATAGCTCTTGGGAGGTCTACAGTCTGCCACTACAACAGCTGCGAGATTCAAGAAGGGATAATGCTTGAAGATAAAGATGACCAAAACTGAACTAAAAGTTGCCTGAGGGAAGACATATAAACAAAATATCTTACAGAGCTTCTAGAGGCTGTGATTTTCCTTCCCTTTGTTTATCTAGTAACTTATGTTGAAGTCTCTCATGATAACCAGGATTCAGAAGCATGACTTTATCCTAAATAGTGGTAATAGATCAATAAATATGTTTAGATTGTTAATGTGTACTATATTTATCTTTCAGCAAGCTGCTTCAAGCAGACCATACTGGACTTTACGCCTTGTTAGTGAACAGAAAGAGGCCGACGTTCTGGAAGTGAAGAAGGACACTGAGAGAGCAGATGAGATCAAAGCCATGAAACAAGCTTGGGAGTCTGCAGAGCCAGGAAGAGCAGTCAAGGTAATAAGAGCTTAATCTTTGAGTCAGCTTTGTTAAAAATCCAGGAGTTGTGAAGGCAGAGCATTTCCCACAATGTGAATCTGATTTCAGGGTTTTTCTCCACCAATTTGTGGAAGACAAGGAATTTTACACACTTTATAGAATCAAAAGAGCTAATGTGTGTGAATTCTGGGCAATAATCTAGATCATCTACCGTGCGCTTCTTTATATCACCAAGATTTTAGGTTCTTCAGTAAACAGAAAAATGTTTCCTTAGAAAACCTACTACCTCTACACAAGTGTGAAGCTACTGCTATCGAAAGGTTGGCTGTTCAACTGCCTCCAGCCAGAAATACACTGGCCATAAACATGCTGGTATATCTCATTATAAACATGGCAGAGGGATTCTCGTGGAAGAACTGGTGCTTGGCCATATCATCACTCAGTTTGTCCTGTACAACTTCTCTGTGTGAATTCACTGTTCTGGAGAAGCAATACTAATTCAGATGTGAACACTGCATCTGGTATCATTTTTGACATGAGGATTGCTTAAAGTAGAAAAAATAATTTAAGTTATTCCGAGTGAAGTAAAAGGTTAAACTGCTGATTCAGAATAGGAAAACAACAATAAAAAAAAAAGGAAAATAAATAGATAAAATGCAGTCTTAGAGAATTTCTGAGAATCATCCCATTACACCACCATCACCAATCACCATTAGCCCTGCTTAGGAACATTTTGTCTTTTATATGTTAACTTTTAGAAATTAACCCCAGTCACGAGTCTTCCCACTTTCACATTTTCTTGTTTCTGGTCTGTATATGTGAACCTCCCAAAATTTTCCAAGAGTACAGTATTAAACTTTGATCTGAGGAGGGATGCCTTGCCCTACAGCTTTGATTGGCTGCACTGAGACTAAAAATGCAAATGCAGTGTCCTTAAGATTGTCCGGAAATCACTCTCCTTTGATGTGTAAAGAGTCTTTTCAAAATGCTGGTTCTATCACTCTCTTTCCCTTTTTTTTTGCTCACAAATTCAATTGAATTGCACTTGACTTCTATTCTGAAAGCCTCTTATGCCTGTGGCTTCATTTTAAACAGTTATCACCAAGAAAATTGCTGCATCCACATGTAATATGCTAAGGAAATGGATGTCTAACTAGTTTCTCCTCTCCTTTCTTCTTGATCTCCCTGCCTCAAATGTCTGCTCATTTCCTGGGTCGTGTGCCTTAGATGCCTTACTCTTAGATGACACCTGATGCCTCTGTTCATTCTGATAGTCTGAGCCTTTAAGAGACAGCCTGGTGAGCTTAGGTCAAGTTTTAAAGAAGACAGACATTCTTTGGTGATATGGTGATACCTGCTTTTGGCATCAAAGATAGTTGAAGCCTAAAGTGATACTTTGCATAATTTTCATCTTATTGAAAGGTTAACCTCAGAATGGTTAACTTAGCTCTTCTTATTCCTATACTCCTGATGCCCTTGGCATAATTTACCAGTGATTGTTTCTCATCAACACAACACATTCAAACTAAATAACAAAAGATTACAAAATATTACTAGAAAAAAAATGGATGTTTAATATTGACAAGTTATTATTTCAGAAAAAAAAAAATCCTGCTCCAGAGATGCCTTGAGTAGGACTGTAACATGAAACATGATTCCAGCCATGTTTATCTTTCTTTCCCTCCATCTGCCCGTACTTCACAATTACTCACTGATAATACTCCCTTTTGACATGGTTGATGTTTTTGTAGATCTTGCCCATGAAATACACATACCAGTAATAAAAAAAACCGCAGTATATCTCAACTTGAATGAAACATGCAGTGGACTCAAAGTTTATTATTTTATTGTCCACTTAGTTCCCTACTTTGAAAAGTCTTTGGGATTTAAAGTATTCACTAGTATTCTTCTGCTCTGGACTAAAACTTTGATCTCTAGGCTTTTCAGGAACGCATGCAGTTTATTAATAAGTATGCTGTGAAAGCTTCAGAGGGACCCGTAACTGAGACTGAGATCAGAAGTTTATCACCTGGTACAGGAGAAAGAGGTAAGGGTATAGCTTTCTGTCAAGCATTTAATCTTTTTCGTGAGCATCACAATTTAAATATTTAAAAATAGATTAATCACTTGAAAGATAAAATGTTCACAAATTAAAGTGGGTAAGCCATCACAGTTCTGGAGTTCCTACTGTTGATTCTCAAATAAAGCTTATACATTTCATGGTGTGTATTTTAGCATATGTTGAAAAGTTAAACAATAGGATTTTAAGCATTCCTCACAGCCTGTTCAGAATATTATAATAGACTTTTGCATGAAATATTGGTAGTAAAAGGAAAGATTAGTTGTAAACCAGGTCACAAACACATTCATGAGAGAAGTAAAATTTTTTAATGCTTAGATATCTCTTTCCTATTGCTGGAGATAAAATTCCAGTAATATTCTTAGAGGTTTCATTGATTACTACAATAAATTGGGTAATAGAAGTTTTTTCAAGGAAACTAACTGCTATTATCATCATTAAATCTCATAAGATTTCACAGACTCTTTCCAACATATCCAGTCAGACCGAAATAAGGAATCCTTGAAATATCATAATACAGTTCAGTACAGTGGCAAACTTAATGTCAGACAAGCTATTATACTATGAGAATGCTACGTTAAAGACTCAAATATTACTATTCATATGATTAAAAATAAATTCTGCAGGTTGTCAGTTTTAAATCATAACATTTCTATTTAGCTTTGTTATTCCATAGTAGTTGATTTGACAGTTCTTTTTCATTCAAAGATTAACACATATAGGTAGTAGAAATAGATAAAAGCATTCAATGTAATGGCTAACTTTTTGTTAAACACTAAATATTAAAATTTAGAGATGGGCTAGAGTTACAACATTTATGTTAGGAATTCAGTACCATATACTTTGAGGGAAACTACAATCAAAAATTTGCACTCATCTGTTACAAAGACAGGATTAATTCTAAATCTGAAATTAGAAATTTTGCAGGTTTGGGGCCTGTTTTAATCATAGACATCTGGGGATTTTTGTTTGTTTGTTTGTTTGTTTTTTTTTTAATAGCTCATTTGATCTACTCCTGCACACTAAATTTTTTTTATTTAAGCCAGTGTTTCCCAAGCCAGATCTCTGCCCAGAGATTAATATAATTTTTAAACTGTACCCAAGGACTTTCCATTGTTTTTAATTGAGGACTCAAGGACTTTAATTGATATTTTTCCCTAAAAGAACATGATTCCTTACTGATCAAAAGTAGTTCTCATGTTCTTTAACTGTTTTTAATTGGCTATACTTAGCTATATTTCCACTGCTTCATGAGTAGTGTGGATTTAGCTAAGGTACCTATATATACGTACATATATATATACGTTTCCCTCTGACATACTTTTTGCAGCTACTTTGATTCTGTTATGAGTATGGAAAATAAAAATAAGATTTTTCTTCTAACCTATATTCTTACATATAATAATATGTCTTGCTGAGACAAAACAGGAAAAAAAACTATATAAATATACATAAGGAGAAATTCTTGGTGCAGCTGAATAATGAGTTTAATCTGTTTTGTTGTAGATTCTCTTACCACTGAAAAGAAAACATCACAAACCATTATAGACTCAACCTTACAAATGCAGCAAAAGGAATGGGAGCCTATAGACTATAGTGTCTACATAAGGTAAACTGCAGCAAGTACAATTAAATCCCAGTGAAGCACAGAAATGAAAGGCTACCTAAGAATTTTGATATATAAGAACTTGTAAAGGCAATATATTGTTTATGCAATTGTAACTCATTCTTACCTTGTGGATTGTATGCTATTATACATGTGAATTTAATCTCTTCTTTTACATTTCTTTGATGAAGCTACAATTCCATTACATAGTTATTAAATTTGCTATGGAAATCCTGGTCTATGTTTAATCTGCCCTTTATGTTGTGCAGACAAAACCACATAGTAGAGGCATAGATGTCACCTAGATGTGGTTATTATCTTTTAATTTCTTTAATTTGTGTACCTTCATACATCCCATCATAATTTGTGTCCTTGGACACGAGACATATGTCAAAGGAGCTGAATTAATTCTGGGTGTCATGAGAGTATGACATAGAAAAATTGAAGAAAATGCATGTGCTGGCCAGTATGTTTAAGTGCTGATCTCGAAATAAGTATATATGAGGTTCATCAGCATGTAATGCTAGAAAAAAATAATGTATTTAACAAAGTGCAATTGATAATCATAGTTAATATTTGAAATAATTATATTAATTACATGTCAGTTAAAATAATTATGTTCTTTATTCTATGTGTTAATATGAAGCTATTTACCTACCATGCATCTCCATGTTTGCTGTACTGCAGCTCTTGCTTATGCCCATTTGCATTCAGGGTGACATTTGTGCAACTTATTGATTCTCAAAAGACCTTAGAACATATTCAGTAATTCCCCAAATTCAATTTTAGATTGAGAGGGAAAGTGACTTTATATTGAAGTTAATGACACTAAAACAGTAGAAAACAGCACAAAATATATTTCACAGGCTTGAATTTTATACGCATTTAATTAGTCTTCAATTTGTTAGCTTTTACACAAGTGATTTAAGGCAAATTCTAAAAATATATTATCCAGTGTGTTGCCAATATGCCAATGTCAAAATAATTATTTCAATGTGGAATTATCCTAATATCAAAAAGTTCTGAAAATAAGATGCTTCTTGCAAATGAAAAATGAACTTCATTGGTAGGAGTTCTCATATCGCAAAGATTAGCATGATTTTACAAATATTTAAAATAGACACTCAAGTATGAGAAGGTCTGACCTCAGGAAATACCTTCTCACTTGTGCTGTATTAAGCAGAGGAAGAGTGACATGCTAAGTTGTTGCCTTGAATTATTTAAGCCAAATGTATGTATATAGATATACCTCCCAAAACTTCATTTGGAGTGAGACAAATTTGTTTGTGCTTCCTACAGAAAAACAACGTCTGAGGCTGTTCTGAGAACCGAGTCAGTCATTCAGCAGCAAGAGATGCATAAAGCAGAAAAAATCAACCATTTTAGAGAACTTCGAGAAATGGCTTTGGAAGAAAGGAAAAAAGAACAAAATGCAAGAGCTTTGCTGAAGCAGAATATACTTGAAATGTATGAGAATTTGCAGGTAGGTCTAACTGTTAGTGATATAAAGCACTAGCACAAATATCTGTTTTTAAAGCAGACCACAGAATCACAGAATCACGGAATGGTTGAGGTTGGCAGGGACCTCTAGAGATCATCCAGTCCAACCCCTCTGCTCCAGCAGGGACCCCTAGTGCGCGGGGCACAGGGTGGCATCCAGGCGGGTTTGGAAGATCTCCAGAGAAGGAGACTCCACAACCTCTCTGGGCAGGGTTCAGCCATTCTCAAGACTTTTGTATTCGTTACCAATTACTGAATTAGTAATTAACCAAATTATCTAAATCTAACAGCTTGAAATTTCACTTGGGCAAAAGTTAAAACTAAAGCTTCTAGAAAAAATATAGTGCTATAAAACATTCTTAATATGATATTCTTAGTACATTTCCTGGTATGGCTCTTTGCAAAAGCACTATTTTAAGAATATCACCATAACAGCAAGTGAAAATAATTTGAGCACTTGGTATATATGACCAGACACATATCAGGCCATTTTTCTGTTGTAGAATTGTCTATTCTGTTCTGGAAAGTAATAGGGAACATGATCATTTATGTAGAAGTATAGTATCAGTCTTCCTGGAACATGCATAAAACTAATAAACAAATAGGTAGAACTATTAATGCTTAAAGAAACATGGCTACAAATAGTAAATGTTATAGTATTTGTGTAAGAGCCATCCTTGGTGTTAATTGGAGCAATAAAATTGGTGAACAGATCCTAACAAAATTGGTTTATGCTTTGAGAGCCAACAGAAACAAACATTTTTGTTACACAGTGCTGAAACAGTAACCTTTAAAATTTGACAGGCCCCTCTCCAGAGCTCTTAAAATTGGATACGAGACAATAAAAATAAGTTTAAATTAGACCAATTAACTTACAGCAATCACTTGAAAACATCTTAGGAAGTGCCCAGGCAGACTGATGTATAATTCTTAACTAGAAGCCTGCAAGGAGCCAGAGTCTTCTACTAGTGACTTGCTGATTCCCTAACAATAATGTTTTGTTGTTCCTCCTTTATGCTTTTCTCAAAATGGGCCTTTGGCTCCTAAGCCACTTCATTACATCTGAAAACTAGATCTTAAAGGGATTGTTTAAGATGACAGAGTAAGTTAGTAGCTGAATCAGGACTAGATCCAGATGGGTAACAAATCTGCTGCCCTATCCTGCCTCCTACGCAATTAGCTTACTATGCCAGTAACTTGAAAAACATTTTTGTGAACTTTCTCTTCTTGCTCATGGTGAAAACGTAGACTGTAACACATGGCTGTGTTACTGTGGCCATCAATAAAAATGCACGACCGGGTAAAAAGAAAAGCAGAGAGGCCCTACCAAGTCCCACAGAATCATGTGGCAGGGACACAATGTGAAACATAGTGAAAGGATGCAGAAAACATAAAAAGGATGCGGTTCCTGTGAAGAAATGGACATTCGTGCCTCGGTGGGGGTGTTGCTGGTTGTGCTCTTTGATTTCTGTCTCTTCGGCTAGGCCTCCCTAGATGAAGCACGAGGCCGCATCCTCGGCCTTCGGGAAGCGTACAGAGGTCAGCTGCTCGAGGCGGAGCTCAGCAGGCAGGAGGCGCTGGCCGCTGGCGAGGCGGCCCTGCAAGCCGAGCAAGAGAAGAAAGGCCCGGATGTACACAAGAAAAAAAAAGGAAAAGGCTTAGGGAAGAAAAAGTAATTTTACTCGAGTTGTTGACTGCACTGCCTTGCTCTTAACTGTTAGGAAAGAAAATTTATATTCAAGGATGAAAAAAAAAATCCTTATATTCTATTTTTTTGTGATAAGAAATTTTATCTCTTTGCCTAGTTTTACTGCAAAAATCCAACCCATATTCCTTTTAACAGTGTTTGGTATTTTACTCTCATAAAAGGTAATCTCTACTATGATAGTTTGTATGTTTTACTGGAAATAAAAATTTGATTCAAAAATCCATATTGCATTCCAATTCTTGTCCTGAATTCTCACTGTCTTTCATTTTGTTTTTCAAATCAAAACAGAACCAATCAAGAATGAACCAAAGTTGAAAAAATGAGTGTAACCTGTCAGTGAAGATGTTTAACTTGGCAGGAACATGAGCTCCTGAAGTAGATGACAATTTGTTAGTTTCTAACAATTAAATACCGCACAAACCACACATTCATATTCAGGCATTGGAAGGCTTCCCAAAGCCTCATTTACTCAGCACACTCACACCATACCTGCATACTGTAATATTTTTCCTTTTCACATCTTGCATCACTCTCTGAAAAGTTTTTGAAACTCACAATAACCTCTGTCCTGGCAAACTGCTACCTTGACACAAGTTTCCAAGGCTTGCTGAATGTTCCTTCAAATCATATTTCTTCTTTTCTCTTCCAAACCATGTTTTGCCCACAGATGTTTCCCTAAAAGTGATTCCAGTAGAGCAGTTTGTAGACCCTCAGTTGGGATATGAGGTTGTTTCTTGGAGGTAGAACCAACATGTGGATTCTTTCTACAGGACAGTAGGATAATTTTTTCCCTTCAAACTCTCACTTCCATCATTGTTGAATTTCTAGTAATTTTTTTGATATTATCAAACACAAAGCGTCAAACATACTCACTAGCTACCACTCTAGTCAGAGACAACAGTCAAAACTCTTTCTAGGTCAGAGTTGTTCTAAACGGCTCAAAAGATTTTTCAGTTTTCTAGTCACCAGCAGAAGGTTGAGCAGTTAGACTGCTTACATATCCTACACATATACTATATCCAGTATGTGCAAAAGTATGTCTAGGCAGGATGAGAAATTGTGAGAGTTCAGTGCAAGTGCTCTTCAGTAGTGTCCAGTGTGAGTCAGTGCGAGTCACAAGAACTGATATCCTTTTTATTCTGGCCACTGATATTGGAAATACATTGCATTTGGAATTAGCCTTTCTTCTTCCATAAGTGAAATACCAGCTGTTTGGGCTTCTGGTGGTTCTGCTTACCTCTCTTTTATCAGCACTGGTTGACTTGAACTTGACTCACTCCGCAGTCAATTCTGTGGTGCCTGTTCCTTGTACACCAGCACACCTACGCACCTTCTGTGATGTCTCTGCCCCTGTTCAGCCTCTGTTCTCCCATACAACATAATCTAAACTAACTGGTTGGAGTTTTCGTGTTTGCAAATATGAAAATGAAACTACAGCCTGAAACCTGCACTGCAAACTGCACTGAAGAATTTTGTATCAAAGAGCAGGAGCTAAGTTTTGTTTTGATCTATACAGGTTAGAAATAAAAAGCCTGCCAGTGTAGTGCTATAATAGTCCGACTTTGTCCTCTCTATTTTGGAATATGGGCTATACTGCTTCATGATATTCCCTCCTGTTTCCATGGCAATAGCACGTGTTGGTTGTTTTCTTATATGAATCTGTAATGAGATCTGTAGAAGAAGATCAAGCTGAAGTCCTGTTCTTGATGCCACTGCAAGTGTTATAATGACATTCTGTTGTAGAAATCAATCCAACTCTGAAAGCCTTCATAATAGACGTATGAATGTTAAAAATTGAGCTAATAATTTGCATTATCACAAACCATTCCTGAATAGAATCATTTATAAACTGAGATAAACTTGGACACAGTGTACTCAAGCCTACATTATCAAACCTAGTAATGTTATACACAATTCCAGATTTCATGCTTTTCTTGTTTTAAAGAATAATATGACATAATGTGATATCTGTTCATGAATGTCTCTGTTGGCAGACTTATTTCAACCACGCAGATATGATGGTGGAGTGAATTCATGTCACATAGTTTAACCGAGTATAGTTTAGAGTATGTTACGTCTTCAGAGAAGTCCAGCAGCAGTTTTATATAATACCTGTGCATACCTTTCCTGAAAAGCAAAATATTCACTTACATTATTATGGAGCCTGGGAGACAAAATATCTAGTCTGGAGTGTGTCAAAGGATCTGTATTCACTGGATCCAGAAACACATGACTAGTGAATTTCTTTGCATCAGTTTTATGTTTAATGGATCAATGCCACAGTTTAGTGCAGGGCATTACAGTGTAAGTATATTACTGTATAAGGCTAAATATTCTGCATGAGGAGCATGGAGGGTGTACAAAGACTACAACAAAATGTGAATATATTTCAAAAGATGTAATTTACAGTAGTTTAATTAGTCATAATGTTTAGCACTTTACCATGAGAACAAAAATCAATCTAATCTACTGTTTTTAATTGACATGAGTGTTGCCTACAATCTACAGATAGAACTGCACAACAGTTAAATTCTGTGTTCTTATGGATATAGCAATTTTGTCCTTTTTCACTTTTGCTCTTGAGGATAAAAACAACTTCTAAGCACTATAACTTCTTGAAACTTACCTTCTTTTGTATTAAAAGAATTCATTGTCTGTAGTCAGTACAAGAAATTACATTCTATTTCTACATATTGTATGTTTCAGAAATAGGCCATATTACATCAAACTCTTATTTTCCCAAGGTTTCTTGCAATGAAGTCTATGGAATTTGGATAGTCACCACTCCTGGTTATACAAGACATTTGTGGCTATTAGGACCAGATAGGGTGGCTTTTTAGGACCAGCTTCAGTAAGGCCGTACGAAAAAGCTTTCAGTAATGTTCTTTCATAAAGCATTTAGGCAAGGGACTGAAACATGAGGTCAAGCCCTTTGCAGAACTGAAAAGATCACGAAAGCTTTTCTAGCTGAAGACATGATTGCCTTGGTCTTTTAACACGACAG
This sequence comes from Eudromia elegans, assembly GCA_003342815.1. Lineage (NCBI taxonomy): Eukaryota > Metazoa > Chordata > Aves > Tinamiformes > Tinamidae > Eudromia > Eudromia elegans. Next base: position 15,684 of record PTEX01000333.1, on the reverse strand, counting down.
TCTTTTCAGAGCAGCACCGCAGAAATGCCTGCATGAAGGCATATCTACCAGGTACCTGATGACTTCGGGTTCTAGAAAAAGAGGGTGGGTTTTTTTGTTTGTTTAATTTTGTTGTTGTTGTTTTAATATTCTCCTTGTAACATTACTTACAGTCATTACTTAAAATCATGCCTGAGAAAGTTTTATACAGCCTCCAAATATTCATAGAAGAGTCTTTATATAAAGACCAGACTAGATAACAATGTCTAGCTCCAAATGTTGCAGTTTAATTATCTTTGACTTGGAGATTTATGTACTTCTTCCCTGAAATGCCAGGTCTTACTCTTGGGAAAAGAGTACAGCAATTGCCATTTCTGTACACAGGTGGATAGAACAAGCAATCCAATAGCTCAGGAATCCTGGCCTGTCTCTGTCACAGACACCTTTATTACTCCCAGCTCATAGACCAAATATGTAGCTATTTCCTATGTCTGTGTTTAACACCTCGTAGGGACAGTCTGTTAGTGATTGGTCACTGCTGAGGGTTTGCACAAGGAGAACTGGTTTCAGGAATCAGTGAGTAGGCAGGGAATGAAGAACTCATAGGGGCAGCTTTGCCTGCATTTTTGTGGAGATAAAACAAAAACAATTTGTTTGCAGTACTGATTCCGGATTGCCATTTCACTTTCAAAGGAGGTATAGCCAGTAATATAAAGTAAAATGTCAATGCTCAGCCAAAGTTCTGAAAAGTTTTGATGGCAACTGTAAATGTCGTGGTAGACTGCACTGTAAATAATCACTTCTTTAATGCTAACTTGGTCTACTTTTACATTTTAAGAGAAATTATAAAATCACAAAGCAATATAGGAACTTAGGAAAGAAATGAAGTCTTTGAGACTGCTAATTGAGTTTAATGGGGATTAAGTCTGAAAAGTTTATCACTCTCAATGACTATTTGTAGGTGTGTTCTGCTAAATTTTGTCCTTACTGCTTGTTCCTTTTCTTTTGACCAGTTATTACGAGCTAGAAAGGATGCTTTCCCTTAAAAGACAACTCTAAAGTTAATTTTTAATGCAACTAGCTTCATTAATCTTCAAATGACTTGTCCCATCTGCTTTGCTTTAATTTGGCTGGCATTTACACAATGAGTTACAGACCAGAAACCAGACCAAGCCTATTCCAGGATGCCTTGCTGCTGAGACAAGCAATGTGCTGTGAGACGAGGCTGTTCTGAGCTGCCAGTCTGCTCAGCCCAGCACTGTGCAATTTAGTAGCTCTGTGTGGTCTCATTTTAATTTGAGCAGGAGATAGAGCATTTATGCACAAGCACAGCATTTCCCCTCCAAAAGGCAAGAAAAGTGTCTACATATTTTGTCTGGCAGAGACATAAGGGAACAGTTTTGCATAATCGCACAGCAGTTTGCGGAATGAAAGAAATCTCACTCTTAGAGCCCTGATGTCCACCGATTCACTTCATGAATCAGTCCTTATAGACTTGAAGCCCATATAGTGTTTCAAATACTTGAATATTCTTGTTATTTTCAGAAAAAAACAAGGTGCTCTTGTAGTATATATCTCAGAAGAAGGCAAAGGGAAGAAGTAGAAAGTCAGGGAAAGAAAGAAGACAGTCTGCATGGTAGTGAGACTAAACAGCATAAAGGGAAGGTGCTTTGACGATTTTACTAGCTGAGGAAATAGAGATGTGTGTGTGGTCCAGGTAAGACTCGGGACCTTTGACTTCTGCAGCGGTAGGCATGTATGTGGGCAGTGATTTGCACAGGACAGCGGTTCGAGGATTAGCAGGCAAGAGGGCCTGACTCCATATCTGCAGCAGCGAGCTGTAAAGAAACAGACCGGGAGAAGGACAGATAGAGCTGTAGGATGGCAATAATATTTGTCTCACTAATATACCAGGTTAGTAAAATCTTGCCAAAGAGGGAGCATTGTTTTGTGACCCGGAGAGTGCTAGGTATCCAAGTTCCCTTCCCCATGGGCGGAACATTTTATAGGTGACCGCAGAAGCCAAAAATAGAAGACACCAGCTGGCAGGGTAGAGAGGCAGAGGAGGCAATCGTCTGTGGCGTGACATGGAGCAACCAGAACTACTTTGGGCATAAAGAAAGCGGGAAGTGCCTGAAGAGATTCCAAGGGCAGTAAAAAATCCATGCTGCCTTTTTGCTTCTCTGGTCACGCCAGACACCACAATTCAGCTCATCCCCTTCATCTTTCATACAACAAAATTCAGTCTTTTTGCACTACAGAGAAACCTTGAATTGGATCTGAGGGCAGTTGTTTGCAGAGGCTAGAACTGTAGGTCTGGAAGTGCAGTTAAAGGAAAGGTTAAAGCTGCCCCATTCCCAGCCATGGAAGACAAGGAGAAGAAAACTTGTTTGTCATAGTGATTTATATATGTCATAAAAATACATTTGTTTGCAGGAACTAGGAAAAAGTCTGTATAAGAGACAAGAAAATAATCACAAGTGCCTAAAGCAATGCTTATATTTTACTTATGCCACAGAAATGAAGGCTTTTGCAGCTCAGCTAATGGCATAATCAGACATTGCTTCCTCTCACTTTTTCCTTACTCTCTTTCTTAGGGTTTCACAGAATTTCTCTGGGACTTTCAAAAGCATTTTCCCTTGCTTTTCTGCTGCTCCAATCAAAAGGCAAGTTTCCCAATGGGAAATAAGTTACTTTTCAGAAAGTAACCCAGAAAGTGCATTTCTCATACTTATTAAGTGATTTTCAACTCCATTATGAAGAAAAAAATTTCAAAGACTTCATTGGCAACTTAGCTCTTTGACCATTTTCTTTTCCTCCCCATAAATATTACCAGATTAGCTCATTGCAGCTACCATGCTACTCTGAAACACCATTTATCTATAGTCTGAGAAAGATATTCAAGTCCTGTTTAGGGTTCTTGGTTTTTTATGCCCATAACTGCTTTCTCTTAAATACCGATTTAATTCTACCAAAGCAAAAAATTTGAGTATCAAGTAATCTAACGGAAAGAATCTATTTCCATATCATATAATATAGCAGCTGGATGCCCAGAAAAGCATGTCAAGATGAGGCATCATCCTATTCCCAGTCCTCTCACCTTAGCAAAAGCTAAAGATGAATGGTTCCTCCTCCTTGTATCTATTAGCACCTGTGCTGAGAACATCATTTCTGTAACTTAACACGCAGTCACCCCTCTGCCGCCACGCAGTACAGAAAGATGGCAAATCAGGTGTGAGACCTGCTAGAGGGGTAAGTCCCTGCTTTAAGTAATTGAACTGGAGATTTTTTAGAGGCCTTGATGTCACCGGTAGCATGGACTATGTGAAGGCATCATGAATTAACACCACTGACAATCTAATTAAATACCTTGCTGCGAGGAAAATACAGGACCCAAAGTCTCTCCCTCTTGCAGTAGGAGTATAAGGCTCCCCAAGAGCCTGGATCAGATGCATATCTTTTCTTCCAAACGTGTTATTTATTAAAAGAAAAACAGGCCTAAGGGCTGCCCCATGTTCAGTGATGCTCTGGGCTTCTGCAAGGGCAGACATGAGACGTGGTCATCAATTTTCTTCCCTTCATTTTTAAGGAGTGGATAGAAACTTAGTGCAAATGTAAAACTCAGAGAGGTGGATGGCGAAGCATAGAACAGTACAACGGCCGTGCCTCGAGCAGAAAAACGCACTGGCAGTAGGTACATTTCCTCACTAGAGGGAGGTATTTCTGCAGGCGCCTCGTGCAGCGGCAGGGTTGCTGCCCGCTCCATCTTTGGCGCGCAGCAGAAGCGGCCCCAGGCTGCTCGGAGAAGCGCAGTGCTGGCAGCCTCGGGTTGCTTGCGCTGCTCCCTCCTTTGCAGTGCTGCCCTGTCCATGTTTGTGCAGGCACCACACCGGGACGGCGGCCGGCGGCACGCGGGGAGGCTCCGTTCGGGCTGGAACCCAAACCTGCTCCGAGCAAATTCAGCCACAAAAGCGGAGCTGCGTTTCTAGCTGATTTCTAGCTGAGCTGGGTTTATTGCTGAGACATTGTAGGCAGCGATGGCTCGCTTTTTACTCTTTTATTCACCCCACAGCAAGATATGTACTCAGGCTTGAGTAGTGCTATAAATAAACCGAGTAAGTAAAAAATCATAACTGAAAGGCACTGGTCTGCAAAATAACAAAAACTCATGGCTTTCAGCTAGGCCTCGCAAAGCCGTGCCCGGTCTTGCCCTATTCTGCTTTTCAAGGAGAACGGACCTGTGTGAATGGGAAGGATCTTGTGCAGCTTTCAATGCCTGCGCCCATTGAAGGGCACGTGTGTAACTATTGCACGATAAACCTCCCTCGCAGCTGGGCTAACCAGTGGCTGAGTCCGCACTGCTATAAGCCCCCGTGGATGCAGACACTCCCTGTGTCTAGCTTTCCTTGCCTCAAGCCTTGAGTCCTAGAAGATTTTTCTACTTTTTGTTTTCAGTGTTTGTCCTTAGGCCAGAGCGCTGTGCGCTGACCTCTCTGCTCTAGCCAGGCTGACACTGGAACGTGGTATTGATCTCACTGCAGTACAAGAGGTGAAATACTGGTAGCACGTTTCCTTGTGCAGTGTAGCACGGTAAAATGCCAAAAAGCACAAGTGCGTGTGCAGGGGGGCTGATGGATTAAATCATTAAAAATACCTGCTGTCCATTGTGCCTCTTGACATTCATTGTGCTGTAGCTGTGACTTGCTTTACTGACTCATTATAAGGATATAATGCACTGGGGAGTCGGTTACTTGCAAAGGGAACTATCTGCTGTCCCATAAATTGCCCCTGTAATTTTGTAACACATTACAGTTTAAGGCAGGTCATAATGTTCCCAATCAGTTATTGAAAGGTAGGTCTCAAACTAAAAATGGCTAGATTTTGTGAGGACCTGAGGAGCTTGTTTCAAATTGGGGCATGGAAAATCAGGCCAGTTTGAATTAACTGCTGGTGGTGGGTTCTAACTCTGAAAACATGGGCTGTTATTTCTGAGTACAACTCTCTCCTTTTAAACAGATCCAGAGGATGAACAAGCCTAAAAATGTTCCAGACAGCTTCAGGTACTTGCTCAGTGGCACTGACTCTGTCTATGGTGAGCAGCATGTCCTGAAGGTCCCTCTCATGGAAGACATGGCACTTTGCCATCTCTCACACCTCATCACCTGCAAGATGTGCATCTGCCTGACCCTGGACAAGTACTTTGGCTGGAACTCCAAACCCATGCCCTGTGCGAAAGGAAAGTGGGGCACTGGGATAAGCAAGAATCTGTTTTCTGTTCTCTAAGTTCTCTGTTGAAGAAAGAAATTTGGGTAGATATTTTTGCCATTTTTTTTATGGGAAGGAGATGAAAGTTTGTTTTTTATGGAGAACCTTTGGTTACAGAACTCTTTAAGGCAAAAGCATGTTTTTTTTCCTATTGGCTAGAAACTACCATTTTGTGTACTGCGTAAGGTTTTGCACAGCTGACTTAGCTTTTCCCTTCATTTGTCAATCTATTTCAATACATTATTTCCTCTCAGTACATTTTTTTAATTGCAACATTAAGAGCTGCAGCAAACCACTTAAATTTGTTTTAATTTTTGTTTATTGCTTATTTTTCAAATGTCAGTATGCACCACGAGTCTTCAGGGCCTATCCTTTTACAGGGCCAAGAAGCCTGCAGGCCTTCTGGGAGGGAACAGTCCGTGCAAGTCTTCTGCCTACAATAAACTTTCTTTCCTGGTGTGTGGGCAACAAGACAGAATATCACAGAGATTAAAAAACAGATTGAATCTCTCATTGTGTTTAAGTTGCAGTATATATTAGTATATGGCATTTGTCTAATGATGAGTCTTATGGATGAGGTGTTAAAAAAGAATTAGTCTAGGCAATTTAGCAGCGAGACAGCTATCGATATTAACAGTCTGATTGACTTTGGAAATCTCCAATTATAATCCCTGTTATAATTATCATTATGCTTCTCTGCAGAGCACTACTGAGCCTCCACTTTTGACTCATACCAGATTCCTACCGAAGTCAGCAGGAGCTGTGCTTGAGACTGAGCTCTCATAGGCAGAACTGGTTGTCCAAAAGTAAACAAGCTGTTCCCGTAAATTGGCTCCCTAATATGGTCTGGTTCCCCCTTTGTATGATAATAGCTCTAATTAAATATACAGCATTTTCTTTGTTCCTTTGCCACAGTAACAAAGTAAGGACTGGGAGACCAGTATGGAAAATTTTCAAACTCATCCAGCTCTACAAAAGTCCTAACTAGAATATTCAGATTGGCAGATGCAGGGGCTAAGCCAGCTCCCTTGAGTCTCCATCTGATAATTTATCAAGTGCACCCTGCTGGCTTGTAAATCTTCTCCTTATTAGTTTTTGGATGGACAAGTAATATATCTTTTATTGATTTCATTGTCATGATTAAAAGGAAGTAAGTATATTTACTGCAGGACAAGTAAATGCTCAGTTTTATTGTAGATACAGGAAAAATCCATCTTCATCTCCATCCCTACTGCATTATACACTTAGGAAAACTCTGTTTATTGATTGTGGGTAAAGTTGTTAATTGCCTGGTCAAAACTTGAAGCCCATACACTGGAAAGCCTGTGTTTGGACAGCAGCTTTACCCTTCTGTAGAAAAGAAGGAAAAAACAGACACCACAAGCTGGGGAAAACCTGAAATGGCAAACTCATGAGACTATCATTATTCATATTAAGATGCATGATGTGAAAAGAAGATCTTCACATTAGGAAGTTTCTGTAAAGGTTAGCTGTCTAACAAATTGCCACCATTATCTCTATAATCACTTGCTAAGCAGTAAAGAACATAAATCTGCAATCTTGCAAGAAGGCCTGTGCAAGTACAGCCCAGTGGGGTTCTGCACAGGCCTAACAGCCAACTCATATTGATCAGAGGACAGGGCTGAGGGCTGCAATCTCAGGCTGTGTCTTATTTCCAGGAAAATTGGAATTTTCACCCCTTTGTTTCTTCAGTATTTGCCTGGGCATCAATAAGCACACATACCTACCCTGAGCAGCGAGTCAGAAGTAAATGTCATTTCTCCATGGAGTGTTTTCAGAAATACAGTTGTTCTTAAACACCACGATCTACCTGTATTTTTTTTATATTCCTCTTTTGAAGTGGAGGGTGTTTAAATCTAAAGCCACACCACCATTTTAATCTCAGGGACATTTTTACAGACTAGCCTCTCCAAAATCTACAGTAGCAAATACTTGGAGTTGAGCCCTGAAAAAAAAAAAAAAGTGAGCCTCACTCAAAATGTTTTTCATGGCAGTGGTGGCTATAGCCCGTCACCCTGTAATATTTGAACACTTCAGTACAAGAATGATTTCTATCTCATGGGGCTCCAGAGTGGCAAGGAGCTCTAGTTCTGTATACAGCAACTTGGGTATTAACAGTGGTACTGGTACTATAGTAATATTTTGGCCTCCAAAAAGTGCTCATTATGACCAGGATTTTTCAAGAATTCCTGGGCCCTACAGGACTTGGGCCCTGGACCCTGGACACCTCATGCTTTTGACCACAGCTGCCTTCTCTCACTAACCCATAGCTCCAGAGCTCTGCAAGGGAGATCAGCTCACCAGAAATGCACTGCCCTCCCTTCTACTGGGAGGGAAAGTTTAAGTCATTCATCCTTTTTTTTTGCTCTTTTTTTCTTTTCACCTTATTCTTGCAAAATAAAAAGTGAGCCTTTCTAATTTGCAACAGCCTCCATTAATGAGGCAGTGGCGGTGCCTGACAGGCGTTCAGGGAGCTCCCCGCCCGGAGAGGATGCTCTCAGGTCTCCACCTTCCTGCTACCTGCCGGCAGCGACAGAGGCGGCCGGAGCCTTTCAATAGACAGGAGTGTCATCTAGTGGTGAGACAAACCCACACCGTCACACCCCAAATCCACCCATGGATTTCAACGTGGGGAGCATATTTTCTTTCTGCTGCACTTTAACAGCCTAATGCAGAATGCATGTAATACTGCTTATCTTAGCCTTTTTTGGTGGGATTTATTTTACTCAGGCTAATGGAAAATACTATGGACCAGCAACAGTTAAGAGGACACTAATGGCTCTCTGCCTCTCTCTTCCCACATGAGGTACAGAAATATCTGTCCCTAAGATCTGCCTGGCTAAAACAACCATGAACATCACTCCCCAGGAGTTAAGTGAAAACTTTACAGAACAAAGATCTGTTTAAAGTTGTATTTACTTATTGTAGTTTGTAGTTTTATAGTATGCGTTGGAGGAAAAGATATTCAAAGTGCTTACTTTTTTAAAAAGGTATATTTTCTCCTGAAATCTTTTCCCTTCTTTCACACACAAATTCAGATTCTTTGGTGAGGCAGAGTGCAAAAATAGCAATTATTTGTTAATCATTCATATCAATTAATATATAAATTTAATCAGTCAAGTAGCAATGACAAAGACAGCATCCCACCAAGAACGTGACTAGCAGAGGAATACACAGCAACAGTCAGTTGACCGGGAAACAATGAGGGGCACATACTGCCTGGTTAGATAAATTCTTCTGGTTTCACTTCATGACGGCTCATCACAAACAAAACAAAAAAAAAAAAAAAAA